>JAAXCT010001361.1:0-186755 GCA_012490785.1 Eragrostis nindensis | reverse complement strand
TTGCTCAAAAGACAATTTTCTTATCTGCATGCGCTTTCTATAGCTCGGCATTGTCGCATCTGCATCATCAAGCAAAAGGTTATGGCGATCGTGTTCCGTAATCCGTACTACTAATATATATGACACACTAACGCTCCAACACTGCAACAAAACTAAGACATCTGTTGCGCTCAAGATCCTAGTCACATGGCGATAAGTGGCTCAAATAAGCAGGCGATTCAAGCAACATGCACAGCGACACCACGCACGAATCCGTAGAGTGCAGAAAGGCAACGGGAGCTTTTGTGCCGTGTCGTGGCTTTGGAGTCCTGAATGTATGGCTTTTACAGGCTCCCCATCTGCTCGCTTCTCCTCCTTGGCTCCTTGTCTCCAATAAAGGCTGAAGATTAGCATGAATTGAAAGCACACAGGGAATGTTTGGTGCACAAAAGCTGCATGCAAAGGATGGTCACACCCCCCATAACCCACAGGAAAAGGGAGGGTCAGGCAATAGACCAATGCAGCAGGCTGGATTGGAGAGAATCTTGCGGCAAAGTTGATTATTCTTTCACAGGAGTGAGCAAAGGCTTCTTTAGCATGCCTGGAGCACTTCAACTACTGCCGGGCGATCGATCAGTTTTGGATTGATTGATTGTACGTACGCCTGTCTCTGCCGTGCGACTGGCGGCTGAGGCGCAGAAACATTATAGGTTGTTGGATGTATTGGCGGCTCAATATATACGTTGAGAAATGAGAGCAGTAAGTGTTGAATCCAGGCTCGTCGACGAACCTGAAAATGGGGAGAAACAATAAAAGGATGCTGCAAATCTGCGAGGTGACTGAGCACTACGTCGAACGGGACCATATCCACCGTGTCCGTACGTACAGGGACCCGGCGCCGGGCTCCCGGAGGTGCATCGTCACTCTTCTGCGAGCGACATGGGACCGTGGCTTGTGGACACAAAGGAGTCAGTCAGTCAGTCGCAGATATGGCCTCGCCGGCACCCGGAACATGGCCGGTCATTTTTGCAGGGCAGATAGCGGAGGAGAGGACGTACAGTACGAACCACGTTCCCGTCGATTGCCTGCCGCTACTCTCCTGTCTCGGCCCCTGCAAAATTGTTTTTTTTTTTTTTTTTGAGAACCCCTGCCAAAACTTGTGCATGTGAGACGCAGGATGAACAATTTAACTTGTGCAGATGGAAACGCCAGCAGGTTGGCTCAAATCACCCACCGGGCCTGCACGCTCGCCGCTGAGAGGATTTGGGTTGGCAGCAGAACCTGGCCTGCATCAAGCAGGCACACGGGGGAAAGCAGCTCGGTCTCTCTTCAAGCCTGCTGGGGCCCGGCAGATGGTAGCCCAACCGCATCCGCATATGCTGCTGCCTGCAAATCTTCATCTTTGTTCGTTTCCCGCGTCGTGCACGCGGGCAACGTGACCAGGGCCGCAACCTCGTGACGCACCGGAACACACACAGAGGTCAGAACAGGAAATTTCGCAGAGGGTCACCACCAAAGTAGTACTAGTACAGCGCAAGCGTCAAAACAGGAGGTTGGAGAGGTTGAGAAGCAAATCGCTCCGACCGTGGCCTTTCGATCGGTACCGGCTGCGCCTAGATGGAGAAAGTATTCGTCGGTCCACCGTGCCCGAATGTGGATGCTGCAAAACGCATGCACATGCGTGTGTGCTGACGGAGTATGCTGTGGGACGCGTCCCTGACCCAATTGTGGAGAGGCATGTCGAGTTTCAGGCACGACGAGCGTAACGCGTCTCCTTGGCTATAGCTCACATGCGGCTCGTGTGGCGCAACTGCCACTTGCTCTGCTATCGGTATTCGGTAATAATGGTGCTCATGGTCCGGACCCAAGATGGTAAAAGCTGGGAAGAAGATCAGGGATGTCGCAGAGATGAGCCGAGTTGGGCGACATGTGCCTGATGCTTGTTTAAGTACTCCGATTTGTTTTGCGCTCGCAAACGTTCGCTGTATGCCCGTGCGCTCTCTGTCGGATGAGCACAGTAGAGTCGAGGAGGAATGCGTGAGGGGCCCGATGTTGGATGCGTTCCACGGGGGACGCTGCCGATTCGCTGGCAGGTCGGCTGAACAGTACACCGGCGTGGCGCCGGGCCTTCGCACGCAGAGCGCCTCTGCCTGTGTCCAAAAGAAAGTGAAGGTCGCAGAGCAAACGCATCCTTTTGACAAAGATCGTTGAATGTGGGTCAAGCACCATGGCTCGAGAGATTGAATACAGGGAGGAATGAATCGGGATCTCTCGCTGCATTGGAGGAGGCTGATCGCTGATGCACAGCAGGCCAAAACGTCCAGCGAATCTGATGCGGCGCACACACGTCGGATCCGCCGCCAATGTCCGGTTCGGTCCCGGACAAAGTTCACAGACGGGGGGGACGCCCGAATCACAGGGCAAGCGTTAAAAACAGGGCGTTGGGGGTTGGGAAATTAAGCATGTGCGCACCGCCATGGAGGTTGAGCAGAAAGTGAGCGCGCTCCGGTGGTAGTACAGCTGTGGTAACACCACCAACCGGACCGGAGAAAATTGTCCTCCATCACTCGGGACAGTCTTCAGTGTTTCGTGCGCACATGCATCTGCATTGAACCTTTTAGTTTTAGCATATACTACATGTCCCGATTTGTGTCGTAACTTGTAACCCTATGCGTGCGTGGCCGTGATTAAACTAGGCAGACATGCGTTACATGCGTCAATGTCGGGTTCCAGCATCGAAGACCGGCGGAGTGGGGTACGTACGTACGTGTCGGTGGATCACATCACATGTGACTCGACCGCATCAGTTGCAGCTTATACGTACCCTGCGGCCAGTGGTTACGCTCTGTGTATGCTCTGTGTACATGGACGAAACGTCGACCATTTTTGCTGGAACGGTTACGTTGTCGCCATCTTCCTGCTCCATTTCTTCAAACATTTCACCCGTTTTTGGCCGCCAAAAGGCATGCATAGAACTTTGGCGGAAATGTCAATGGCGTGCTTGGTTAAGAACGAGGAACGCACTCGTCTTTCCCGTGTCCGTCAGGGGCGTCCTGTTAACCATCACATCCCCTCCTTCATCATCGTCAGGGGCGGAGCAAAGAATCGCCTGGGGGTGCTTTTTCCTCCCAGTCCCAAGCCGGTGCTAGAATAGTGAAGATATACCCGCAAAAAGAAGAACGATTAGTGAAGAATATGCAAATAAACAAGTAATGAAGCAATGATGAGTCCACGGTGCTTACTTGTGGTGAGGGGGTGCTGGTCTGATGCTTTTCTCCTGCTTGGTGCTAGATTAGTGAAGATAGCATCTAAAAAAAAAGATTAGTGTAGATATCCCGGAAAAAAGAAGAAGAAGGAAGATTAGCGAAGAATATGCAAATAAACCTAATGAGAATGATGATTATACGGTGCTTACTTGTGGTGAGGGGGTGCTGGTCTGATGCTTTTCTCCTGCTTGGTGCTAGATTAGTGAAGATATACCCGCAAAAAAAAAGATTAGTGAAGAATATGCAAATATGCAAGTAATGAAGGAATGATGATTGCACTGCTTACTTGTGGTGAGGGGGTGCTGCAAGCGCTCCGCCACTGACTGACTTCATCGCTGGCCGAACGTGACCGCGCCAGTGCCCTCGCCCATTTGCGGCGTACATCAGACAAAATAAGCCACCCAGGGTGTTATGGATCGGCGCCGGGGGCCTCAGCCCACGGCAGCAAGACGAGGACCTAGCCTTCTACTTCTTGCTTACCCTCTGCACTAGGCCTCACGGCTACCTTTATAGCAACAGGCGCCCAACAAACCCAAAGCTATCTAGCTAACAATCTGCTAACAGCCTAACAAACCAATCCTATCTAGCTAACAAATCACCCAACTTATTCTTGGTCTAGCTGCAGGCGCTGCTAGACCATGTTGTGGCCTTCACGCCACAACATTACACCCCTCCCCAAAGACAGCTCGTCCTCGAGCTGTCCTACCGTGCTGCTGCTGCGTCTTGTTCGCCCTCCTACCATGTTGCTGTTGCTGCTGCTGCTTGTTCGCCCTCCTACCATGCTGCTGCCACATCATTACACCTCCTCCCAAAGACAGCTCGTCCTCGAGCTGTGGTGGTCGCCAAGGGATGCATGGACTTGAAGCTCTGCAAGCTACTGCTGAAAATTGAAGCCATTGAGGATATTGTGTCACCGTTTTCAGCAGGGAGGTTGTGGCCAGGCAACACCAGATTGGAAGGACTCCCTCCAGGTTCCCAGGGGAACACCCCAAGAACGGTGACAACGGCGTAGGACGAGCGCAACGACGGGCACCACTTGACTGTGAGCCCGACCTTGGCAGTACCCTGTTGCGCAGCTGCTCGACGTCCGACGGGAGGAGCTCGGCGAAGGTCTTGACGACAAGGTTGTAGAGGAAGTTCAAGTCCGTGTCGACGTTGTGGCATGCGAGCGCCGCCTGCGCAGACCATACCTCCTTCCAGTGCCTCGCCTCTTTGGACTCGTGCAGCAGAATCGCGTCCACAGCCATAATGGCGTGGACGATGCGCACCTTGTCGAAGAAGCTAGCAACGTGGTGCATGTCATGCACCCATTGCGCGGTGGCGTGCTTGTCGGCCTTGTCAAGCCCCAGGATGCCGCTGAGGTGGCAGACGAGCTTGAGGGCTGTGTGAGCGTCGTTGGACCATGCCGCGTTGAGGAGCCGCCCAAGGCAGAGCAGGTGGTGCGCCCTGTATTGATTCCACCCCTCAAGAACTCGGAGTCGCGCCCTGCACGGTCGTCTTCGGTGAGATACTTGAGGTTGTTCTGAATTTGTTTCCTGGAGGCCATGATTGACTAAGCTGGTCGGGCTGTTGATTCCAGGAGCAAACAAACTCTGCAAATTTCCATCATTGTTTCCTTGATTTGCTCCTCCGCTGGCATGCAGATTGATTTGGTTTCCAGGAAATGTGGGCGTCATGCACTTGCCAAAGGAAACAGAATCTGCCGAACTGTTTCCTTTTTCTCCTCAACAAAAAACCTGCATGCACGAGTTATCCTCTGGGATGATGGCTGCGGCGTGTGCAAATCCCTTGATTTTCCCTCACTGCCTCCTTGATTTCCTCCTGCAATCACGGGGACAATTTCCATGCATGCAGCAGTTTCCAAGCGGCCTTCAGCCTTGACGTGGTGTGCAGATTTTCCTCCTGGTTCCCAGGGAAATAGGCGGGACTCGTAATCCTTTCCTTTCTTGACAACCAACGAACAGAGGAGGTGTTCGCGCGGCAGTCGCACGCCATGACACGGGCCGCCGCCGGCAGGGAGGAGCTCGCCATGGAGGAGCGCAACCTGCTCTTCGTCTGCACCAAGATCGAGACCGAACTCGCCCGCACCTATGGCATCCTCGTTCTGTTCGACTCCCACCATGGCAATCTCGGCCTGTGGGGGAAGTTCGGGTTTGGGATCTTCAGCGACCTCGGCCTCCAGTGCGATCACCAGTGGTTGCACGAGAGGAGAATTCAGCAGAGCGGACCGAGGTGATGGCGATGGCAAGGCCGGTTGTGTCGTCGTCGATGGAAGCGGAGGTAGAGACCGTTTCGCCTCCACTGCAGCGATGCGTGCCTCATAGACGTCAAGGTGGCGGGCCATGACCTCCATCTGAGCAAGGGCGAGGTCGAGCTTGGCGGAGAAGGTGAGGTGGGTCGTAGGATCGATGTCGGCGCCGGCCATGGAGGGCGATGCGCCGAGATGGTCCCTGATACCAAATTGTTATGGATCGGCGCCGGGGGCCTCAGCCCACGGCAGCAAGACGAGGACCTAGCCTTCTACTTCTTGCTTACCCTCTGCACTAGGCCTCACGGCTATCTTTATAGCAACAGGCGCCCAACAAACCCAAAGCTATCTAGCTAACAATCTGCTAACAGCCTAACAAACCAATCCTATCTAGCTAACAAATCACCCAACTTATTCTTGGTCTAGCTGCAGGCGCTGCTAGACCATGTTGTGGCCTTCACGCCACAACACAGGGACGGGCACACGACATGTGCCCGCCGTCGTATAAACAGCAGTATCTCCAGAATTCCAGCTGGATCGATCTTTTTTTGAGCCTGCTGCACTCGGCACATGTTCACTCGTCCTCCAGCCCGAGCCGTCGAGAACAGAGGAAGCCGGTTATCGTTTCCGGTATCCTTCCATCTTGCTCGTTCGTTGTCCTGTGCGTCGTGGTCGTAGTTCTCTTCCTCGGCGGCCGGCTCGGTCAGTGAACTTGGCCAAGCAAAGACAGTGTAATCGTGGAACACAATACACGACTGATCGCGGTGTAAAACAACCGCATTTCCAGAATCACGGCCGGGCCAAATTGTTTCGACTTTCGACCTAGGAACAGAGGAAGCTGCAGCTTGCTTGTCGCGATGGCACTTCGGCGGCAAAACTTGGGCAGGCACGCATCAATCAGATGCTCGGAACACATGGATCGTGTGCATCGGGCAAATGAAAAAAGGGAACATGTACGTTCATCTTCTTACTTTTTGTTTAGCACATCCTCTGTCGGTCGTCGTCGCAGAATCATTTTAAACCATCGCTGGCGGATCGCGTGGTGGACGCGCTGATGTCCTTGCCCGGGTAAGGTTCACACCCTTCGTCCTGGAAAAGCAAAGAGACAAAATGATCCAGGAACACCACATGTGCCTGATTATCCTGTTATACACCAACCCAATTCGAGCTGGACCAAAATACTTTCGATCGAGCTCCCTTCCACACTCTCACTGCGCGCCCATGTTCTTCTCGCTGCTCCAAGCCTCCAAGGGGCCCTTCATATACCCCACTTACATCACACTGTCCACTCCTCGTCCAGGTCCGGCCGGGAGCAGAGGAAGCCGGCTGTCGCAATGGCGTCGGCGTCCTCGCCCCGGTTTTCCGCCATCATGGTGACTCTGCTGTGCGCCATTGCCGCTGCCGCCGTCTCATCCGCGTCGGCGGCCGGCGGCTCGGTCAGTGCCGCCGCCGCGGCGCGCGGCCCGATCGGCACCAACGGGAAGAACTACACCAAGGTGTGCGACGCTGCGCGGTTCGCGTCCCTGGGCCTGGACATGTCGGCGTTCCGGTACTGCGACGCGTCGCTGCCGTACGGCGAGCGGTGCGCGACCTGGTGGGCCGGCTGACGCTGGAGGAGAAGGTGGGCAACCTCGGGGACCGGTCCAGGGGCGCGCCGCGCGTGGGCCTGCCGCCGTACATGTGGTGGGGCGAGGCCCTGCACGGCGTCTCCGACGTGGGGCCCAAGGGCACCTGGTTCGGCGACGTGGTCCCGGCGCCACCAGCTTCCCGCTCGTCATCACCAGCGCGGCGGCGTTCAACGAGACGCTGTGGCGGGCCGTGGGCGGCGCGGTGTCCACGGAGGTCCGGGCCATGTACAACCTGGGCCACGCGGAGCTCACGTACTGGAGCCCCAACATCAACGTGGTGCGCGACCCGCGGTGGGGCCGCGCCAGCGAGACCCCCGGCGAGGACCC
The DNA here is from genome assembly GCA_012490785.1 of Eragrostis nindensis. NCBI lineage: Eukaryota > Viridiplantae > Streptophyta > Magnoliopsida > Poales > Poaceae > Eragrostis > Eragrostis nindensis. Next base: position 179,307 of record JAAXCT010001361.1, on the reverse strand, counting down.
CTTCCTCGTCGGCCGCTACGCCGTCAACTTCGTCCGCGGCATGCAGGACATCGTCGACCTCGACGGCGCCGCCGCCGAGGAAATCGACCCGTTCACGCGGCGCATCAAGGTGTCCAGCTGCTGCAAGCACTTCACGGCCTACGACGTGGACGCGTGGTTCAAGGCGGACCGCTACACGTTCGACGCGCGCGTGCAGGAGCGCGACATGATCGAGACCTTCGAGCGGCCCTTCGAGATGTGCGTCCGCGACGGCGACGCCAGCTGCGTCATGTGCTCCTACAACCGCATCAACGGCGTCCCCGCCTGCGCCGACCACCGCCTCCTCACCGAGACGGTACGCGACCAGTGGCAGCTCCACGGGTACGTCGTCTCCGACTGCGACTCGGTCCGCGTCATGTTCAAGTACGCCAAGTGGCTCAACCTCACCGCCGTAGAGGCCACCGCCGCCACCATGAGGCCGGGCTCGACCTCGACTGCGGCATGTTCTGGGAGCCCGGCGTCAGCGACTTCTTCACCACCTACGGCGTCCGCGCCGTCAGGCAGGGGAAGCTCGCCGAGGCCGACGTGGACAACGCCCTGGCCAACAACTACCTCACGCTCATGCGGCTCGGCTTCTTCGACGGCTCGCCGGAGTTCGAGGCGCTCGGCGTGGACGACGTGTGCAGCGAGGCGCACAAGGAGCTGGCCGCCGATGCGGCCAGGCAGGGGATGGTGCTCCTCAAGAACGACGCCGCCAGGCTCCCGTTGGACACCGACAAGGTTCGCTCGGTGGCGTTGGTTGGCCTGTTGCAGCACATTAATGCCACCGACGTCATGCTGGGAGACTACCGAGGCAAGTAAAAACTTTCATTTGTTACGGTGGCCTCCTCCCTCTGTAATTGTCATGTGGAGTAAAAAGATTCTTCTTGGTTTCTACTCCTACCTGGAACGCAGGCACGCCGTGCAGGGTTGTGACGCCGTACGACGGCATAAGGAAGATGGTCAATGGTGCCACGTACTTGCGCGCGTGCGACAGCGGGGCGTGTGGCACGGCCGCGAACACCGTCGACGCGACCATCGTCATCGCCGGCCTCAACATGAGCGTCGAGAGGGAGAGCAACGACAGGGAGGACCTCCTCCTGCCGTGGAACCAGACCGGCTGGATCAGTGCCGTCGCCGCCGCGTCCTCGGACCCCATCATCCTCGTGATCATGTCGGCCGGCGGCGTGGACGTCTCCTTCGCGCAGAACAACCCCAAGATCGGCGCCATCGTCTGGGCCGGGTACCCCGGCGAGGAAGGCGGCACGGCCATCGCCGATGTTCTCTTCGGAAAATACAATCCAGGTACTTGATTCACAAACGTGTGTTGTCTATCATCCAACAATGAATTGGACATCCGTTCCCTGATGATACGTATACATTTCTCAAACACATTTTTCTAATTGGATCATCACGGAACAGGAGGAAGATGCCACTGGCCTGGTTCAAGAACGACTACATCAACCAGATCCCGATGACGACCATGGCGCTGCGTCCCGACGCCAAGCACGGCTACCCGGGCCGGACCTACAAGTTCTACGGCGGCCCGGACGTGCTCTATCCGTTCGGGCACGGCCTCAGCTACACCACCTTCACCTACACCTCCGGCACCGCCGCCCCCGGTCGCCATCAAGGTCAGCGACTGGGAGCACTGCAAGGCGCTCACGTACAAGCCGGGGGTGCAGTCGCCGGCGTGCCCCGCCGTCAACGTCGCCAGCCACCGGTGCGACGAGCGGTGAGCTTCACCCTCGCCGTGGCGAACACCGGCGGCGTGGCCGGCGACCACGTTGTGGCGGTGTACACCGCGCCGCCGCCCGAGGTGGACGACGCGCCGCTCAAGCAGCTGGTGGCGTTCCGGAGGGTGTTCGTGCCCGCCGGCGCCGCCGTCGACGTGGCGTTCACGCTGAACGTGTGCAAGGCGTTCGGGATCGTCGAGAAGACGGCGTACACCGTCGTGCCGTCGGGAGTCAGCACGGTCCTCGTCGGGGACGGCGCGACCGTCGCTGTCGTTCCGGTCAAGATCGAGTTCGCACTATAGATCATGGATCGACCAGTATTCTTTCCCGAGACCAAGGGAGTTCGTCATTGATTGTTTTGCCTGAAGGTAGTAACGATTAAAGCTATAGGGATCAAAAGTCATAGCAAGTGTAATTACTTTACACGGTGCTGTACAAAACAGGAGCAGATGCATCACTTCAACATGAACAGGTGCTACTAATTCGGTGAGAAATTGTACTCGCTGTTTCACGGAATAACAATGATGTTGGCCAACAGCCATGGTGGCTCGTGACTTTGAGTTGTAGTGTTGTGAACTTTTACATACCTCGCTCACATGACACTGTTACTTGTTCAGAAATAACGTGGCCCCAACCACGGATCCTGCCAACGCTCAGGATTCCATCTCGATTCTGCAATATACCGGTCCCATTTGACATTTGTGGTGCTACCCGCTCTGTTTCCTGGTCATTCTCAAAATGGGCAATGCCTTTTGTTTGCACTTTTTTTTTTTGCGAGAAAAAAAGGTAGATAAAACATTATCAGCAGCATAAAGTGTGAGATTTTAGCTGGAAGCGCTGGAAGTTCAACACGCGTTCATGCTAAAGGAGCTGCCTTCTCCTTCGGAGATTCCCATTCCTTTGCTCCTTTAGCATCAAAAGTTTCAAGTCCTTGCTCCTTTAGCACAAAACATTATCACAGTACGAGCTAACAATAGTACAAACAATCGGAAGAAATCTAGCTTCATTTTTTAATGATTGAGAATGCAACAATGTATATTTGTGCCAAGTTTCAAGTCCTAACGTATTATATAGGTATTGAAATAAAATAGTTAAAAATAATTGTTAAACGGTCATAGTGTGTCACAGACGAGAGCCTTCAAAATTGTACTGTGTTTAGACAAATTTGACTTTGTTGATGTGTCGAAGACAAAGCCACGTTTTCTCAGTGTGTTACAAACAATTTTGCCTATAAATAATGAAGATGCTCAAACTTCAGATTTGGGACCAATTAATCCTAGCAATGTCGATAAGTAAAATTTACCACCCTTTGCTCCTTTAGCATGAACGCGTGTTGTATTTCTTAATTTGCATTGGAAATAAAAACCAACTTGTAGTTATATTTCTCGGTTATTTCCTTTCCGTTTCTAGAGGCCCCATTTTTTTTTCACAAAGGGACTTCAAAATAATAGGTATGGCTCTGCCTCCTCGTCTTTCTTTTCTTCATTGTCATTGGAGTTGGGGCTCAGCAAGGAGGATACATCTCCGGAGGACATCCCTTGAATGCATGCATCATCGTAAGTCCCCTCCCCGTTTCTTCGCCAAATGCCAGAAGAGGGGAGGGCGGGCCGGGGGGGGGGGGGGGGGGGGGGGGCGGGGAGATTAGAGTGTTTCTATAGTTTTATCAGTATAATCTGTACGTTGTAGAATGTTTTGAATCTATTAAACCTTGACTTCTTAACTCAATCACTTTTCAAACAGGAGGAGAGATCCACGAGAAAACGATCAAAATAGCGATACAACTAAAGATTATGGCTAAATCTATCCCCAACTGACCACTGTAGTGATTGGTACGTTGTGACCTGCGAATCAATGAGGGGGCATAGGCCCCCTTTGATTTTAGCTTGTGAACATGGATTACGAATTTTGTAACCGCAAGCTGAAATAAAGAGCTAGATTTTGAGTCTGAATTCTACAATCTGAAGCTCTAGATTCCACAATTTCATAATCTGCTCAGAACAATTTTTTACTAGATTATGGCCCAAATATTAACTCATTTACCATTATGACTCACTAAATGACTGAACAATAATCCTCTTTGTCTAAAATATGAGATCATACAATCTAAAATCTAGATTATCAACTCTTATATTGACTTTCGTATTTTTTAAAAATGAGATTTCAGGCAAACAAATAATCATCATAAATTGACTCTTATATTTTTAAAATATCCTATTTCACAATCTAAAATCTAGATTGTGGAATCCAAAGCTGAAACAAAGATGCCATAGTTCAGAGCCTCTGAGCAGATCCATGCAAGTCATAAAATGTGTAATTACTTTACACGGTGCTGTACAAAAAAATATCCATCACTTCAACATGAACAGATGCTACTACTAATTATGTTAGAAATTGTATTCGCTATTTCATGAAATAACATGTGATGTTAGCCAATAGCCATGACGTGGCTCGTGGTTGTTGTGAACTTTTACATAATTCGCTCACGTGGTTTACATAGTTCAGGATAACATGGGCCCAACCAAAGTTTCGATAACCGGCCGAACCATGGAAACCAGATCTCGCCTGTTTTGTCAAAAATCGGACAAAACCAGCCAAATCTGATTTAATTTCGTGAAATATGCAAATCCATTTGAAATTCGAAACTAAAAACAGGAAAACATGGATGGAATCGGACCGGACCGGTTTTCGGTTTCCTGCATTTTGATCCGTACATAAAACGTTATCATCATCATATTCACTACAAGAGATCTGGCCTTCTGCGACGCCAGAAAAAATGAAATTTATGTCAGAATGAACAATTTGCGACGCTACTGCGACGAAACTGCATTTGTCGTGCATTGCACATTTAGAATCATGTTCTGCGACATATGCATGTCTTTGCGTCGTAAACCTTTGCGACACCAATTCTTTCGAAACGTCATAAATACAATTTGGCCCAGCAAGGACCCATTACCTTTTGTGGGCTAAGCCCAATCTGTTGTTGGCCAGACCAGATTGTGGGCTTTTTATTTTACACATATTAGCCTTTTTTGCATTCATTTAATAACCCTGGTATATTTATGGACATTTAGAACTTTTTGTGTAGGAAATTTTGTATGGGCTTTTTTTCGCATCACAAAAATCCAAGCAAACCATATTGTGGGTTGAGCCCATTCACACAGAGATACATTCAACATACAGCCCATTATATTTCATCAGATAGCTATCAGTCAATCATTACATTAACATACAACAAATCACCTATTCCCAAGGCTAATGATAGGATGAGTACCTTCTCAAAAAACCATACAATCATATACACGTCATGAGAAATTCTGCTAGCAGCTTATAGAGCATAACTAGTTCAGCAAAAATTAAATAGATCCTCAAGGAGCAACCTTCCAGCGCAGCATAGGACATCAGCTACATGGTTGTAGTTACCAGTTTATCCTGACATGTACATCTGTAGGTAGAATTCCCATTAGAAAAGTGAAAATTGAAGACTAACACATACACCAGTATTACTCAGGGACATGCACAGCCACATAGAGATTCAATTAAATTACAAAAGTTACAATCTGCATGAATTAGGATCAACTTGTAGACTAAGAAAAGCGAAATTTTAACACTAACCCATACACTAGTATTACTCTGAGACTCGTACAGCTATACATAGAGGTTCAGTTCTCACAAAGGTCACAACCTGTACCAATCCTAACTGAGAAACCTTACTAGACTAACTAAAATTAAACCTGTAGAGCTTTTAAAATGATCTTGTAGAGCTTTCTCTAACTGCATAAAAAACCCAAACAAGTACTTTGCACTAAACTAATCTCAGCATGAAAATCTGAGTAACATGGTTGATTATACGAATCAATTAAGCACTCCAATAGAGCACAGACCACACGCATTCTCATATGTATCAATCACAGAACTAGAAGTATATAAAGCAGCACAAAATGTGTAAACAGAGCACCCACTAGTGGCCAGCACACGACATCACAGCTAAGCAGATACACTTCAAGCACAGAGATAAGCTATATACGCTGTCATGTTACTACAAGAATCATGCGCCTACAGGAACAGAATGCAAGGCAAGGGCAAGTACACTGCAGGATGAATCTAACTTAACACAAGAGTTAATCAGCCGGCAAACAGAGACTAGCATCACTCTAGCAATAGATGAATAAATCAGCAAGGAATAGCACTGGTCACTAGCAGGAGCAGAATATATTATCAAACCTGAATCTCCTTAGTTGCTGGAGCCTAACCAGGACATCCCTGAAAAGAAAACACTAGAGCCATGACCAGCTGACTGCAGAACAGAATAACCCCAAAATTCTTACTCCCTACACCGAGAACTAGATCCCGCCGCTCATCCTCAGAGAACTGTAAAACCTGGGAAGGTCAAAATCATCCTATGTTACATGTCTCCACTAAATTTCTTGACCAAACTCATCCTATGTTGAGAGTTACAAAAAAGACAAAGAAATAGTGATTTTTCTAATTTTTTTTGTGTCTTTTTATCTCTGAAAATATGTTGAGTTAGGAGCTCAAATTTGTTGTGAGTATGTTACATACCAACTCAAACCTCTGTATTTTTTTTTGGAATTTTTTAAAAACTTTGAATTTGTATGTCTATAGAAACCTACATATCCCATTGAAATCCTATGGAGTTTAGAAACCATTTTGAAGCAAAGTGAACTCCCATAGTTCTAAGTGCTTCCTAAAATTTCATTAAAAATTGTACAGGTAGATATATGTAAGGTGTACATGTTCACAAAATATCATACCGGAAATCAACGTTTTCTGAGAATTACAAAAAAGTGAAGAGAGTAGTGAATAGTGACCAATAATGGATCGTGATATAAGTGCAATTATAATTCCATGAGCATAATGCGGATGAATATACATGGTAGATCATGATTTAAGAAAAATTTGAAAAAAATAATCACTTCATTCTGACATTATATGAGGAATATATACATGTTTCAAGTTTTAAATTGGAATCAAAAGAAAAAACTGGCGACCTGGAAGAACATCTGCATGAACTGTCGTGCCGACAGGCGGGCCCCACATGGCATTGATGAAATCGATTTTGGCTGACATGTTGGACCCAGATGTAAGTGTCTCAGATATCGTGGGGCTGACTTTTCAGTGGGCAGTTGAAAGTGGACTCCGCTTTGCACTGTAAAAAATAAAACGCGACAAATGACTCGGGATCTCTCGCTTCACACACAAATGACTTAACCATCAGACTAGAGTTGTACATTTGTCCTCATTGTACATGCTTTATTATTTATCTATGCTCCATGTTCCTCCTTCCTCGTCTCTTTTCGTTCAGCTTATATCTGCGCGACGCGAGCAGTAATCAGATTAGCACTGGGCAATAAAACCCGCTACCCGAATTCCGAACCCGAAAAACCCGACCCCGAACCCGAAAAACCCGAAAACCGATGCCCGAATTGTTTTTTCGGATCTGAAGTATGAAAACCTGAAGTCATTTCGGGTTAATCGGGTTTCTAGTCCCGGTACCCGAATGTCCCGAACAACCCGAAACTTCGGCAGCCCATGTATGTACAATACTTTCGGCCCAGCCCATACAAGTACACCAGCCCACTAAGGAGGAAATGAGTTACGCATAGAAATATTTCCTCATACTGTACCCTAGTCGCCCCTGCCATAGCTGCTACTCGTGGCTCCCGCAGGACCCGCACCCCGCCAGCGCCGCCCCAGGTCAGACCTCTCCCACTCCCTGCCGGCGCCGCCCAGGCTGGGATGCAGCTGCGCCGGCGCCACGACATCCCGCCGTTCCAGCCGCGCAGCGAGCTGACCAGGCGCCCCGCCCCGAACACATCTCACGCACAAAGGAAGCGACTCCTACTTCTGCTACCAACATGTGTGCTTGTGGCTTGAGATTAAATGTGTTTTGTGGCTGTGAGATTGTAGTTTTGACTTAAGATTTAAATGTATTTTGTGGCTGTTAACGTTAATTTGTGACTTGAGACAATCTTGTCCTACCTCTTACAGCTGAAAAGTTGCATTCTTTACTACCGAGATGCTGCTGAAATGTTGCAGATTTCACAGCAGAATGTTGCCGACTCTAGTGTTTTTTGCCTCTGCATCTCTGCTATTTATTTTTGCCCCAAAAATGCTACAAAAATTCTGTTTTCTGGAGGTTGTGCTAAGTTCGGGTAAGTTTGGGTACCCGAAACCCGAACCCGAACTTTTCGGGTACCCGAAATGTCGGGTCCTTGTTATTTTTGGCTAATTTCGGATCCTGATTTTGAAAACCCGAAGTTTGAAAAACCCGAAAGACCCGACCCGGAAGTTTTTGGGTAACCCGAACGCCCAGTGCTAAATCAGATGCGGGATTCGTCGCCCTGCTGCGTGCATCGTCAAGTCCCACGTTCGGTGACAAACCTCTACTCAGTGGATTTAAAAATAATAGCGTAATGTGCGGAGCTTGAGTGGTTAGAGTTTGCGTTTGCAAGCAGCAGGTTATACCTTCGACACTTACCTGACGTGTTTGTTTTTCCCTTTTCTACAGCCGAAATGGTAGCCGGGAAATTAAGGCCCAGCCCAGTTGTCCATTTCTACAACCAAAATGGTAGCCGGGAAATTAAGGCCCAGCCCAGTTGTAATCGGCTTCAGTTGTTTACAGTCCACGTGTTGGACTCGTTTCAACAGGAAAAGACTATTGTTGATTCTCAGAAAAAAGGAAAAGACTATTGTTCTAAAAAAAGACTATGTTGGCTCAAATAAAAAAGACTATGAAATATGTATTTGAATAAATAAATTAACTTTCAACTCTTGATTCAATTCCCGGTAGGAGCCATATATATTTTTTCTTTTTATTAGTTACACTAAACTCTACATGCAGGGCCCACATCTTCCTCTATTACTTACACTAAAATTACATGTGGGACCCACAATCTAAACATTATGAGCGAGACCCGTATTTTTATTATCATTACTAACACTAAAAATTACATGTGGACCCACAATAAGTGAAAACAAAATAGTGACAAAAATTCAAAGTTACGAGAATGTATCACTAGCAGCCATTCGTCACAATATAGCTTTGTCTTTGTTTACGACGATTTTTGTTTGGTTTTTACGACGCACACGTAATCTTCGTCGCAAAACTTGCTGGACCAATATGAATCGTCATAAAATAGGGTGTCTAGCGACGTTTCAGTGAATTGTCACTCCAGAATCGTCGTAGAAGGCCAGATTTCTTGTAGTGATTTTTGACGCTTCATCTTTGACTCTACTCATAAAGTGTGAGATTTAGCTGGCAGTTTCTCCTGAAGCATTTCATGTCATCTTATTAGTTGATTGACACTATGGTAAATTCTCTGACGATGTGAAAATCGTCATATGCACGGCAATCCTCCAAATAAGGCCGGTCTGAACATCCGCCGGGGCAATTCTCTGACGATGTGAAAACGTTCTGAACGCCAATGCTATTCTGATATAGAGTCGAGCCCAGCCCGTTTTCAGTCTGAGCTAGGCTGAAACTTTAAGTGGAGCACATTCCGGCCATGATCCACAAGAGGTGCTGGGCTTCTGCGTTCTCAAGCATGTACTTTCTTATATACGGTATTTTTTATCTAAATAAAAAGGGACAAATTAGGGGATGCTATAGCGTGAACTAAGCATTCTCAGATCTCAAGTAAAATTAAGGAAAGTACTATGGCCATTTGCATCACAATATTCCACTAGATACAATACAAGATACAAATCTTCATCGCTAGCCATGAAAGCCGGCACGAACAGTTTCGGACATCTCTTCCGAATTAAATTCTTCAGATGGCGGGCGGCAAGCTTGCCTCCATGTCTAGATATGAACGTAACACTTAGGGGCTGATTGGTTGGTTGCGTATCCGCTGCCCAGGCTCGGCGCATGCAGCTCCCCTTTGTTCGGTTGCCTGCGCACGTCTGGCCAGGCCCGGCGCATGCGGTTGCAGTCTGTCTGGTTGCCTGCACATGTCGTCCGGCTTGTATGCTCACATGTAAGAATCGACGCTCGGCCTGGCTCGTGGGGAACGAAATCCAGTTTCGTTTCTCTCAGGCCTGGCTCGCATGCTGCTGGCTGGCGGCGGCTTGGCTCTGGAGGACCGAGCAGTCAGCAACGAGAAACGAACCAATCACGCCTTTAACAAACCTGAAACGACAAGATCGACGTAGGATCGACGTAGCGAGGAAACCAGAGACGATTCTTTCTTCACCACTCCTGTCCCTGTCACCGTCACGGCGTCACACCACACTGATCCATCGATCGTGTCCATGCATGAAACTCTCCCGAACAGGAACACGCCACGGCCGCACGATACAGCTACCTGCCTGCCTCGTCATCTGATCGCCGCCGGCGTGCCTCTCTTTTGGTTGACGCCGATGTCAGGCCGGCGAACGAGGTCGAGGCTGCTGGTGCACGCTTCGTCGTCGATCGGTTGATTTGATAGCTGAGGTAAGATGATTGCCGCTCGCGCGAACGCGTCGCCGCGTCAGCGTAACGATCAGTCCGACACGTTTCGATCAGTCGCCGGAACGGAACGGAACGGAACGGAGATGTGCACGGCAATTCGGGCATTAACTCCGGGGCATTCTTGTCGCATCGAACCACGGTGGCCGGAGGAACGGATTCGAAGTTGACGGCTTTCGTCTCATCACGCACCTAATACGTGTGCAGTTTTGTTAATATACTCACATGACGTAATACATACTTGTAGTAGAAAACATGATTTGTACACGCACATGATGCGTAGTATACTCCTGATTGCTGCCTTCCCCTTCGGAGATTCCCATTCCGCTTTTGCCATGGCAGCCGGCAGACGGGCGAATTGGATCGGCGCTCGATGCGTGCGGCACAGGCGTTCTCGTTGGCCGCGCCTGCATGCGCGGCGGAGTTAAATGCTGTACTGGCCGCCGAGCCGAGCTGAGCTGAGCTGGAGAGCACGTTGATCAAGCAGCGGGCCGGTTCATTCATTCGCCGAGTCGCCGCAGTTGGTTGGTTGCGCAGGCTCTGCATGCGTGCGTGGCGGCGCTTTGGTGATGGCAGCTGGGTCCTGTGGGTTGAGTGGTGTGATTGGCATCTAGCTAGCTATAGGTCACCCGGCCGGCCCCTGAAACGGCCAAATGGGTCTTTCTTTGCTTGCACGAATTAGTTCGTTTCATTTCAGCCGGTTCATGGGAACATCTTTTCTTCCAACTTCTTTTCTTCAGCCCGCTTTTGTGATTTCTTGGGCGCTCGTCGGTCTTTGCAGTGCGCAACAAGGTAGGAAACACGGAGAAAAGGGTCTTCATATTGCTTCTGTATTTGACCAACGAACGGTCTCAGGACACACTACCCCAGTCCGGACAACTATTTTTTGGCTGCTTGTGTTGATTTGATCTTGGAAAAGATTTCATTGCTAGCTACCAATATATATACAGCAAATACGTATGAGTACAATGATCGTGGTTTCTAAAAAAAGTTGATCTTGCACGAACTTCCTTTTGCCCACATAGCTATTTGTTTCAGGCATGAAACGAACTGCTATAAGCAAAGGTTTTAGTACAAAATAGTGACGTGTTTGGTTAAACTGATTAATTAGGTGCAATTATAGCATGGGCTATGCAATAATTTTGGAATAGCCAAATCAAAGCGCTCAATGTGTTGGATGTTAATTCGGACTCTAGAAGCAGCGATAAAGGTTTCGATTAAATGCAATTGATTTATGTATCGGTGGAAACTTCATGTTGGAATGAATAACACTACTGCAATTTGCAAGCTATAGATCTTGAAATTCACAAGTACACAATAAATCTTTTTTTTTGTGATGTATGAAAAATGTCATGAATGGCACAATTTTCATCATGATATTAATAATCTTATGCGATGATATACTGGGGTCACGGCTAATGTCACATGTATTACGTCATGTAAAATATAGCTATAAATGCTTGGTAAACACATGTACTTCATTGCTAGCAAATAGGAGTACTTAATTAATCTGCACTGCCAAAATCTAAGAATGAACATAACAGTTCATTTTGTGTTTCCATTTGGACTCAAGCAATGATAAATAGCGTGATACTAAAGTTATTAATGCACCCATTGGTGAAAAAAAAAATCATGTTTAAATAAATAGCGCCACAATTTGCAGTAAGATACGGAAACCACTTATGAGCAAAGGCGACCAGAATGGTAGGATCTTCATCATGAGTATAACATATCTTGTGATGAAATAGTATGTCACGGCAACTGTCACATATATCGCGCCATGTAAAACTACATACACATTTCTGAAATGATTTAACGGTGTTTATACACATGAATTTTATATGATTGAATTTCCTAAAAGGGAAGAATAAATTTAAAAAACCTTGCAGAGCACAAACTTCCTTTGCCTAATTGACTAGTACTAATTAATTTCAGGCACAAGCTGACAAACTGCTATATATGCAAGAACATAAAAAGCAGCAGACTTGTGATGATAAGGCACCAATTATAGCATGAGCTATGCAATAACGTAGAGAAGCAAAATCAAAATGCGCAGTTTGTTGCTTGTTTCCGTGTGGACTCTAGCTAGAAGCAATTATAAAGATATAGTGAGATTAAAGGCAAGTGATTCGTCCATTAGGAAAATTCCCAAGTTGGAGCAATTAATTAGCACCGCAATTTTCAGCAAGATTTGAAAATGACCACTTAAAGTCTGATAAAGCATGCAAAGCGTGTCATTCTAGAATGTTATACAGCTCTTTTCCCATGAAATTTTTACATTATGCGATATATATAGTGATGTCAGGGCAATCGTCAGTGTCGAATTTCTAGAATTTGGTCTGGTTTTCATGATCTAAGGATCAGGGGCAAAGCTACCCATAGCCATCACCCTGATGAATTTTCGTAAATTCCACTGAAACTACCGTGCATCAGAGGCGCCGACTCCATCGATCAACTCGGCAACGGCAGCGGCTGGCTTCGCCCCTGTGATAAGGATATCGAGAAAAGAAGAGAAAAAGGATGGACGGGCATTTTCTCTCCCCTAACGGCCAGTCAAGAAAAGCAAGCATGAGCACGATCAGTGCATATTTCAGTTTGGTCGTTGCATGGCCAAAGTTATGTGTCGATTAATGGGTTATTAGATGCAATTGGGATGGTTTCTGGATTTTAAAACTTTAGAAACATTGAAATATATTTCCGTTTCTAAAAAAAAACTTTAGGTATATGTTCACGTGGATCTAGCTAGCTGCACCATCCTAGCTAGCCCGTTCTTCCGGGGCTGGCTAGCTAGCGAGGATTCACTAATCCAGGAATGCCTCAGTTTCGTTTTGACACGCTTCATCAGTTTCTACCTTGTCCAAAGGGAAATCGCTGATGAATGTAACCTCATATCTGGGTGAAGGGGCCGCCGAATAACGTCACCGCGCGAAAGCTGTGGCGCCTCCTCGGCTGGAGCAGTAGGTGGCGAGTGCGTGTTCTATCCCGTGCGACGGCATCAGGTGGAATATCACGTGATGACGTTTTCTCACGCATGAAACGAACGAACGAACGAACAAACGGCATGGCGCTTTCAGCCTCTTTTGGAACGGTTTCGGTTCGTGCCTTCCGCCTCCTCCACCATGTTGCCGCGTCGCGCAGCTTGCTGACGCGAGGATGGCAGGAAATAAGGCCACGCGCCACTGACGCCGCGCGTCCGGCTCGATCAGTCGGCGAGCCGAACAAGAAACCGCTCCAGAAAAGCAAGTTCACGGCGAGAGACGTCACGCCGCAGATCGCAAACGAAATGCCACAAGTAGTAGTAGTAGTGCAGCCCCGTCCGGCCGCCTAAATATCTCCTTGTTTCTCATCACTAACAGTATCTTCAGATATTCATTCCCCCGCAAAGAAAAAGATTTCAGATATTCATATCTTGATTTCGTTCAAAAGAAAAGATTATTTAAATCTAGCACTACGAGTATTTAAATACAAGTATATAAATTGCGCAGGAACTTGAGGTCGAGCTGTTTTTCGTTTCGAAGAGGGGAAATGAAGCGGCAACACTCTTGGGTGGCGCGAGGCGGCGGCGTGTGCCAGCTTGCGCGCGCGTCCCTGTTCGTGACAATTAAGCAGGGCCAGCTACCTGTGCGAGCGTATAGCTGCCAGACCTCGCTAGCTAATAAGCTAATGCTGCAACGCATGGGAGGGGAGAGGGTGACGTGTCCTCGATTTGGTATGCCCTTTATCGCTTGTGGAATGCAGATCGAGCTCCCTTTTTTCAGTTATTACCAGGTTTCGTTTCACTGCTGCAAGTCGTCGCCACCTTCTCCGTCAGGCCGGCCGTCAGTCACCACTTTGGTCCCTCTCTCTCCTTTTCTCTCTCCACTACCACCACCCTATATATACGCACGCCTTCTCTCCTCTCCTCTGAGCCTAATAGTATGTCGTAGCGGCAGTAGCCAGCCTCTCCAGCCATCAGTCATCAATACTAGCACTAGCTGCATCTCACACCGCCCCCGGCCGAATCCCACCGAGCCTAGCTACATCGATCGATTGCTGAATTAAGCGTTTAGAGAGAGAAGGGGAGGAGAGGAGAGGGTACAGAAGATCTTTGGACATGGGGAAGGACTACCTGCCGGCCATTGCCATGGTGCTGGTGCAGCTGGGTTTCGCCGGCATGAACGTGCTGTCCAAGCTGGCGCTCGACGCCGGCATGAGCCCCTACGTCCTCACCTCCTACCGCAACCTCATCGCCGCCGCCTTCATCGCCCCCCTCGCAGCCGCCTTCGAGAGGTACAAAATCTTTCGATTAGTCGCTTACCACAACAACCTTCGTCGTCATTCTGTTTGTTGTCGCTTTTGTACATGTTCGCGTCTGCATGCGTGTAAAGGTGCATGTACCGGACGATGCATCAAGGCTCAGTTCAGGAGATCTCTCCCCAGCTAGCTATTATTTCCTTCACGGCTTCTTCACTGGCATTGATGTATTGATCGAGCAATGCCTTTTCGAGTGTTTTTTTTCCCTTTGGGTTTCTAAAGATAAGATCTTCCCTGTCAGCAGATTAGCTTCATCGATTTTCAGTTTTCTTTTTCCTTCCTTCCAAAAGAAGCTTGCCATGAGTATTCGTTGGAAGCATTCTGCACGTTGCTTCTCAATCTGTACAACAGTAGTGTTCACTATTTGCCAGGAATAGATAGACTCTTGCTCTCTTAAGAGGTTTGTCTCTTGTTTGAGTTTGTTCTGTGTACTGTATATGATTAGGAAGGAGATCGAGCAAGTAATGCCATAACTGCTCTAGGCATACGACGAGGCCGTCCGTCCTTGCTGTAATTTGCAGTGCTGGCCAGGCCACCTTTGTCGCCACGTGGATGAATCAAACCAATACGCACACACACATATATATATATATATATATATATATACTCTTGTTGTAATCGTTGCAAAGAATTGTTTCACTAACAGTTTTGCCTCTTTGTTGAATCTTCGTGTGCAGAAGAAGCGGGGTGGCCATGATCACCAAGAAAGTGCTGCTGCAGATATTCCTCTGCTCCATTTTCGGGTACGTACGTCCTTCGTTCCGTGTAGCTTCTTCTTCCTCGTGACGATGGATGCATACCCACTTGCAGTAGTGGCCTCCCAAAATTAGAGAAGCAAAGTTGCACCACGCATATCCTGCAGTCGTCAGTCCAGTAGTATGCTATACACACCCACGCACGAACACGGAAACGCGTCACGAGAAGGGAAGGCCACCCAGTTGCATGCCTGGGCCTCCTTCTCTGTTCCCACATTTGTGCGGGACACACGGGCCCCTTCTCCTTCCAGGGAAAAGGGACACGCTTCTTCTCGGATGTCGCGCTGGCTTTGCCGTTAAAGTGTGAGTACTACCGGTTTCGATGACCGATGAAAGATCGCGTCTTGTTCAATTGGAATGATTGAGCAAGTTCTTTTTGTGGGTGAAACTGATGACCGCGTGTTTTCGGAGATGTTTGGGATGTGAGTGTGACAGTCGTAGTGTAGACAATTAAGTGGTAAATAATTGTCACTCAGACCTGGTCGACTCAGCCGAGATTCGGAGCAGAATGTTTCAACTGCAAACATGTAGTAATTTTGCACATAGAGCAACAGATTGACTTGTACTCGTATTTGACTGATCTGTAGTGTGCTCGATCTACTACGCACTGCAGGGCGACGCTGAACCAGGTGCTCTACTTCGTGGGCCTCAAGACCACCACCCCGACGGTGGCGTGCGCGCTCTCCAACACGCTGCCGGCGATGACCTTCATCCTGGCGGCGGCGCTCAAGATGGAGACGGTGCGGCCGCGCACGCCGGCGGGGCAGGCCAAGGTGGTCGGCACCGCCATCTGCGTCGGGGGCTCCATGATCATGCCCTTCTACAAGGGCCCCCTGCTCCGGATCTGGGCGTCCCCCATCCACTGGCGCTTCGCCGAGCACACCTCCGGCGCCGCCGCCGCCGCCGGAGGACACGCGGCCATCCTCGGCGACGTGCTCATCATCGGGAGCTGCGTCGCGTGGGCCGTATGGTTCGTCATCCAGACCAGGATGTCGTCGGAGGGGTTCTCGGCGCCGTACACGACCACGACGATCATGTGCCTCATGGCCGGGGTGCAGTGCGCGGGCATCAGCGCCGCCATGGACCGGAGCGTCGCCGCCTGGAAGCTCGGATTCGACATCAGGCTCTACTCCGTGCTCTACATCGTAATCAAGCTCTCTCATCGATCGTTCTCTTAGTTTTTTGAACACAAACAATCCACAGAAACATCTTACACCCTGTGGTGGTACATGGATGGATGCAGGGGATCGTGGGCTCCGGGATCGCGTTCGCGCTCATGTCGTGGTGCATCCAGGTGCGCGGCCCGCTGTACGTGTCCATGTTCAGCCCGCTGCTGCTCGTCGTCGTCGCCATCGTCGGATGGGCCATCCTCGGCGAGAAGATACACGTCGGGAGGTGATGACACCACCGAACATCCCAATACATTGCTCGACCTCTCTCTATGTCCTTGCTTGAGGCGTTTCTGATCTTGGAGTTCCTGTCGCTCACGAACCATCGCCATCTATCGTTGCAGTGCTATCGGCTCCGCCCTCATCGTCGCCGGGCTGTACATGGTGCTGTGGGGCAAGGGCAGGGAGGAGATGGACGGACCGGCCTTCGACGACGACGAGGAGGCCGCTGTGGGCACCGGCCTGAACGAGAAGCAGAGCAACGACCGCGACGCCATCATCAGCTTGCAGGTGCTCGGTCCTGCAACTACTGCGCCTAAGCAAGACGCCACCCGGAACGGCAACAACTGACGGTGATGGGGACATTCATGGCGCACTGCGAAATTCAGGAATGCTGATCTGACGCACATATACTTACATATATGTACTCTGTTCTGCCTCACGATCTTGCGAGGAAGGAGGGAAATTCAGACTGCGGAGAGGAAGAATAATAAGGGATTTTACCTCATATAGAAGAACAGCGACAAAGTGTAGGTGCATTGGTAAAGGCATGGTGAGGACGCACATTTATAGCTTGTTGGGAGTGGTTAGTTGGACAAGTTTAAGGGTGGTTTACTTTATTTGATTGTGTTTGTGGAGGAATGCTACATTGGTTTGTCGGTACGCAGTATATGAATTTTGCTACTTTGGTGATCTGATTTAGTTTCTCTTCAAATATTTTCTTAGTCGTTCCATTTTGTTTGGATACTTTGTGTATTTGCATGCCGCGCTAGCGTGATGGATGGAAAACAAGACTGACGGAAAAGTAGCATTTCTGAAAGCAAATTTGGACACGGGTGAAATACCTTTTTTCTGAACTCTGTATTTTTCAGTAGCAGTCCTCCGAACACAAGCAGTACAATAAACAAATCAATCGTTCCAAAACTGCCAACAGCATTAGTCTGCACCACAAAAGTTGCTCTATATATAGTTTACATGTATCATCCTGCAGCAGGGGCAACACCTGCCAGGTGAAAAAGAGCAATGTAACTTGATTGTTCAAGATGGTGAAATGATTCAAATAAAAATGTTCGAGCTCGAACAGCTCGGCCAAAGCATCTGTTCCCTGTTCGAAAGAGCCAGGAGGAGAAGTACTAAATCCTTTTCACCCAGTTTGTTGGCCAATGTACGCCCTAATACATCTGCTGTATATGTCCATACCAACAGTTTTTTCAGAGCAATGACGATCTTAAGGTTCTCCTGGGCAAGCCAATCAGCAAAATTTGAACGTTGTAACCAGCTTTGACCTGAATGATGAAGGCTGATTTATTAGGCAAATAATTCATAAGGGAGATGGTACAAATCAGACTTAGCAAACAGGGAAAGTATTCTTTTTAGTGGCAGCTAAAGATAAAAAATAATACCATAATTTGGTATTCTAACTCCTTATGGCTTCATACAGTACTGTTAACATCCTTGCATGGGAATCACCTCTTATGCCATTAGTTCTTGTATGACAGCAATAATATGATTTCCATAAACTGATCTGCTGCAAGATTAAAAGGTGAGTAGTGAAAAGAAACCTAAGTGATAGAGCAAGGAATTCTCCTCCGGTCACTCTGTCAGGCCATTGACATGTACAGGATAAATGATTAACCCATGCATAGGGTTGGATAACGAGCCGGCTCGGCTCGTTAAGGCTCAGCTCATTAAAGCTCGTTCTGATAACGAGCTGGCTCGGCTCGGCTCATTATGATAACGAGCTAAAATGGAAGCTCGGCTCGGTTCATTTAGAAAGATCGAGCTGGCTCGTTAGGCTCACGAGCCAAGTATGTTAAAACTTTTATGACAAAAATTTAGGTGATTTTAAGTAGTTTTGAAATAGTAGCATGTGCCAACAACACAAAAATCATAATATAACATAATATTGTAGAAAAAAAATATCAATCTAAGTCAATAAAGACGAAAAAATAAATGAAAATAAAAAGATGGTCCAACATTTAACATGATTTTTATCTATATTGAACTTAGTTTATTTTTTAGATGATAAATTGAGTTTCACCCAACATAAAATTATCATCTTATTAGAGAATTAAAGTTAACATTTCTATATGATCGAGCCTATCGAGCTAATCGAACTGTTCGCGAGCAGCTCACGAGCTGGCTCGTTAACAAACGAGTTATTTTAGAGGCTCGGCTTGGTTCATTAAGAAGACCGAGCCGAGCCGAGCCGAGCCAAAATTAAGATCGAGCCGAGCTGGCACGCGAGCTTCGAGCTTTTTTTCCAGCCCTACCCATGCAAGATGAGAAAGCACCAAAACTTGTGAAGAGGGAGGCACCAAATAAACCCAGCTCTGCTCTGCTTTTGAGATTTCCAATTTTCCTAGACAACAAATTACACAAGCACCCAATACATATGGCGCACACAGAGGGGCATCTTCTCTTCTTTTCTAATTACCAGTTGCGTATTCAAAAAGAGAAAAAAAAAAACAGTTGTGTGACAATACAATTCTTACTTTAGAGTTCTACCGATGCATCCTACTGTCATACAAAATCAGTAGCTAACACCAAAATTCAGATACAGTATACACGATGTATCATAGTTTATCATGAGTGTAGAAGAGGCTATCTGGTCGCTAAGCCGAAGATGAAAGAAATGAGTTAAAAATAACAATAAAGTTGTAACAAAGATGGAAAAACATTAAGAGCCATTCCCATTCCTTTTTCCTGAACGTAAAAACTGAATCTGAAATTGAACATGTGGGAACACGTGTTTGCATTATTAATTTTATTCAAATAATAGCAGGGGAGAGCTATTCCTTGCCAGCTACCTTCGGAGGAGAATAACTGAATTTGAGCCAGAGGTACATGCAAATTACTCGGGGTCTTACTCTGCATCTCAAATTACTTGACGGGAACGAAGATGGCATTGGCATATCAAACTTCAAGGTATTATGTGCATTCTGGACCTATCAAGGCTACCGGCAGTCTTGGTGTGAAATATGCATCGGCAGTCAGAGCCGGACGACGCATTTGAGTTTAAAGATATTGCTTGCTTGGAACAGGAGGACCGCCAAGTTCGAGCGTTTTCTGTTTCCGCACGTCAGGGATTTGGATTATAGCGTCAAAAGCAACAAGGCCATAGTAACTGCACTGCAGGGTGTGACGGGGAGGCGCGCATTGTAGCCGGCGGTGATGATGGCGACATGATGGTCTTTGCGAGGCAGCGAGGGTCCAACGAGTGGGTGTTGGACAAGAGGATACACATATCCGCAGAAATCCATGGTCTGCCACCGTATCGTGACTGGTTTTTCTTTTGTGATATGCCTGTTTCTGTCCATAGAGCATGCACAGTCCTTATTTGGGTGTTGCCAAATCTCTCAACGGGAGAGTGAGGATCGACCTGGACCGCGAGACCGTTGAGCTGCTGGACCGCGTGCCCAGTATTCGATATCCCTGTGGGTTGCCATGGCCCCCGGTGTTGCGTGATTAGGCCAGTTTCAATGGTCATTTCCATTCCACACTTTCTTAGAATGACACGTCATTTTTCTGGTCTTTTTCTGTGAAATGAAACTGTTTCTCTCAATACACAATTTTATTTCACAGTTTTATAGCCTTGCCAAAACAATAAATTGTTGCGTTATTGAAGTAGGAGTAGTGTTTAGTTCCAAGAAAGCGCATGCTTTAATTTCTTTGAAGTAATAATATATCCATGGATTTTTTTTTTGGCGATGAGGTTAGCAGACTACAATGCACGAGAGAGCGAGCGAGCGAGATGAGGTTAGCAGACTACAAAGAGAGAGAGAGGCTCTTGCCACCATGTCCAATTCAGAATGATACTGAGAACCTAAGATACACATAAATATTTTCCAAATAAAACCCGCATACCATGACTACCATTTATATGCTTCCGCCCAAAATATGAATCACCAGAATAATTCAATACTCTATGAATAGAGGATACAAGAACAATGCAAAGAACAAGAAAAAAAAAAAGATTGCAATAAACCTTACAACTAAGTGAACTAGTATGGCTGCCCGCGCATTTGCGCGACTGGACTTACTATAATATTTAAAATATTTTATATTATTACATTAGTTTAATATAGTTTATTGTTATTACTTATTTTATACTTTATATTTATAAAACAGTAGAAAATAGATTGGAGAATTTCTCACCGTCCCTCAATTTAAGTGTGAGATGAGTCATCATTTATTGTCTTTTCTAACAATGTATTTGATTTTATTGTTGAAGTGAGGTCGGTTCAAACTTGGCATGCTAAAAATAAGATAATGTGCCATGCTAGCTAGAATGTCACGATGCATTTTTATAACGGTGTATTTCGAAAAATGGGGATGAAGTGTTTACTAGATATTTATATTATTCCAAAATTTAACTATTTTGGGCTCATAATGGTATGTTTGGTAAATAAAAATAAGAATTAAGGATATTTTAGCTATTTTGTTTAATCCGAATTTAGTTTTTTTTAACTTCTAGTGGCATGGAGGGTAATTAGAAATAGATGTGACGGGTATTTTTGGTTATTTTTTATTGTTCTGAATTTACCCTTTTTTACTCATAATGGCATGGTGTGTAATTTAGAAATAGGTTTGAGGGGTATTTTGGGCTATTTTTTATTATTCCGAATTTAGCTATTTTATAATATTTTTAGGGGGTTCTCAGAGTAATGTTTCATAATGGTAATTTTTTTTTCTTATTTTCTCGGATTAACGTGGAAATTTCTAGCATTTTAGAACGAACGTGGTGGTTCCTTTTTGTCGTCAAATATATATATATATAATAGATAGAAAATAACGTCAGCTTTTTTGGTAAATCAACAGCGTAACTAGTGATCCAACATACTACCCCCGTGACTAAATATAGGGCTTTCTAGCATTCAAACATAAAAATTTTAAAAGTCAAAACACCACCATACCTTTTATTTTTACCTCAACCCATCTCTCTAACAACCCTTCCTCCAACCACAAAGTTTGTCCTATCCTCAAAACGTCCTATATTTAGGAAAATATTCAAACTCCAAAAGGTCCTATATAAAAGAACGGAGGGAGTAGAGTGTTTGTATAAGTAGATTTAACTAATGGCTCCACCTTTGCGTAATTAGTGGGCCAACATAGAGTGTTTGTACCCTTGTAGATCTAAATTCATGCAATGCAAATACAAATACGAGTCAAAAAGAAATAATAGGTAATTATCAAAAAAAAAAGTTACTTACCCTCATCCTCATCGCCCGATTGGCCGTCACGGCTGACAGTAGAGAAAGACAGGACACGCAATAAACTCAATCGTAATAAATTTATTGCGTAATTAGTGGCCGATTATATTCATAATTTTTAAATTTTTATTTTGCCCTTGTTTTTTCAACCTAGAGCTACAGTTTACTCTCAGTGGAGGTGAAATCGTAATAAAATTATTGACTTTACTCCTAATAGGGTTAAACTCTGGCTTCAGTTTGAAACTAAGAGGTAAAATCATAAAGTAAAAAATTTGAAAGTGAAATCACAATTTAGCAGAGTGAGAGTAAAGAGAATTGTCTCAAGAGAAAATCAAGGACACGATGAAGTTGGGCTGTACAAGTACAACAAAGACCAAGCAGGCAGCAAAAATAAAGTAAAAAAATAACTACAAATAACATTCGTCTCGTCACTTTGTCTCTATATCTGGCCAACGGGCACGGCACGGGCCCGGGAGAGGCACGGCACGGCCCGTCCAACTCAAAGGACCGTGCCGTGCCAGCACGTGGGCTGATCACCTCGGCCCAAGCACGGCCCTGCAACCCTTACACGGGTCATGCCGTGCTTTTGGCCTTGAAGGCTAAGCAATACCGGCCAGCCTAGGCACGCCCCTTCCAGTGGACAATAAAAACCACAAGTCTGGATTAATTTTGCATGAATTAGCCATTTTTTCACTAGACATTCACTTAAACACAACAGATCTAAAGCAATAGCCATATTTCGACATGAAATTCACTTAAACATAACAAAACTGATGACATGGCATCCACACATGACTCAAACTCCAAGTCCACAAATGAGTTCATAACAGATTAACAGAATAGATGACATTCACGTATCCATGAGTCCAAGTCCACAAATAAGTTCACAAATCACAAGTTCACAGAATGACATAGATACTTAAGGACTTAGTTCACAATATGGAGATCACCAAGCTTTAGAAAGAGCTGGTTAGCGTTACAAAATGGACTGCCTCATTAAAAACCTTTAGGTAAAACCTCTTTGAAGGGAAAAAGAGTACAGCCCCTGCTCTTTTAGGCCATGTACAACGGCATTAATTATGCCGTCTGTAAACAACCACGTTAGCATCATTAGCCTCAGTAAACATGATTAAATGAGGTGAGAGAGGCATGCCGTCGCCTCATGGGACGACGGCAAAGGCTCGTGCTCCCACACAAGTGGACGCGTTGTACCGCGCGGCTCCCAGGCAAAACATCGCAGCTCGATTTGCTGTGGCGAGGAACCTCCGTCACCGACGTACAGTCGCGCAGCTCAAGCTTTGATCTTCTCCACCCGACGCCCGCTGCCGAGCACAGGCTAAAGCTCGATCTCCTCACTGACCGTCAGCCGCGCAGCGCAAGATTGAGCTCCGACCCCTCGACATCCAGTGAGCCTCGATTTGGCGGGCAAGCTCCACTTTCTTGCCATATCGAAAAAGAATTTAGGAACAGAACAACACGAACAATCTACAGGACTAGCGCCCGCCACCGGCCTACTGCCGCGCCGCGTGAGAGCTTGATCTTCTAGCCGGACGCCCACTTCGCAGCATGGGGCATGGGCTCGAGCTCGGGCTCCACTTTGCCCGCCGCGCAGCATAAGCTCGAGCTCTCCCCCACCAGTGAGGAGATAAACTCGAGAATCACCAGAGCAAAGAGAGAGAACGGGGAAAAGAGACGATTGGAGGATATAAGCTCGAAAGCAAACTTTCCTTCTGGTGCACGAGATATATGTGTCGTGCGTCCAATGGCTTAAAATGAAAAATATACTAGTACACGACCAGTCTAAAATCAAATGTGTTTTAAGGATAACCTATAGTGATTTCATCTAATCAAAAGCTTGATACGATATATTATATATTTGTGCGTTTACTTAATCTAAAATGCATTCTCTTGTACAGGCAACAAAATGGTCCACATAGATCAAATATGTCTTTGATCGTCTTAGTTTATGATCTCATGCACAGACAGTCTAATAGACAACTCATTGTATAATCTGTCTGTTTAGCTGTCTGTGTGTGATAACCAAGATGTTTATAGACGGCAGCTGTCTAAACCTTTGTACATGTCCTTAGTGATCTCAGTCAAAATGTCCCAGCTTGTGCAGCAGGAACTTAGCCTCCTCCAGAGCCTCCACTTCCACTTCCACTTCCAGAACCAGAAGCACCAGCAGCATCAGTTCCTGCTCCAGAAGCAGCAGGAGCAGCATCAGGTCCTCCACCATCCAGGTACATGTTGGCCATCTTCTCCACCAGCTCCTTGTCGACCATATTGTGCTGCTGTCGAGCATCGCCTTGCTCCCAGTCCTTAATCAGCGAAGCATCTCAACATGTTCAGGCGTCAAGCTCCGTCGACGTTCTTCAATCAACCTGCCACACAAAAGTGAAAGCAGACTCCGAAGAGATAGTAGAAACTGGCACAGTCATCATATCTTTAGCTAAGATAGATAAAACAAGATAAATCCTTCTATGATCTTGCTACCAGCTAAGAATGTTAAATGAATCATCAAACAGGGTGACATAATCAGATTCTAAATAAGTGGCCAACTCAGAAGCAGTGGCAGCAGGTAAAGAAGGGGTAGGATCAGATGAACCACCAGTAGATGCACCACCAATAATTTTGTTCCATGAACAAACCTTCTTACCTCCACCTTGGCTAGCCTGATGTGGCCTCTGCAACCTGACTGCACCAAACTTAGACTCATATTTATTGAACAACTTAGTCAATTCAGCCCTCACATGAGTATAATAATTAGAGTAATCACGGTTAAGACATTGAGAAAGAAGATGCAGTGCATTGGCAAAGCCCTTGAGCTTAGCCCTAGGATCAAGAATGAATGCAAAAGAGTACAAGAGAGGAATGTTACCCCAATACTTCAAGAACTTGGTCTTCATGGGAACAATAACTTCTCTAAGCAGCTCATCGTTCTCAAACAAGCTCAAATGCTCAGCAATCTCAAGAATGCAATGCATCATTAAAGGAGATGTTGGGTAGTAAACCCCAGAAAGTGATACAGTAGACAGAGGAAACAGCTCC
Source organism: Eragrostis nindensis (assembly GCA_012490785.1). NCBI lineage: Eukaryota > Viridiplantae > Streptophyta > Magnoliopsida > Poales > Poaceae > Eragrostis > Eragrostis nindensis. The sequence continues at coordinate 154,386 of JAAXCT010001361.1, read as the reverse complement.
AAGAACTTAAGCATGTGTTCATCAACATGCCAGTATGCTGGTGTGAGCAAAAAGGGTGCTCTCCAACCTGATAGTTAGTCTGAATAAACACAGTAAAAGTTTCCTTGTATGGAAGAAGATGCTTAAGCATTAAGTAAGTAGCATTCCATCTAACATCCATGTATAAACCAAACTTACGAGGACGAGCACCAGATGCAATATAGAAAGATTTAAATGCAGCAATGCCTTGGTTAGATGAATTCAGAAAAGAAATGGCAGTTCTAAAGTCCTCAATGTAGGCCTAGATACGTTTCAGGCAAGATTTCACAATCAAATTGATGATATGACATGCACAACGCTGATGAAACAAACCAGAAGCAATAATAGCAACACCAGGAGCAGTAGGATGAGGCACAGGATTACCACCAATGTAAGCAGTTAAACGAGGAGCAAGTTCATTGACAGCAGAAGCAGTAGCAGAAGCATTATCAAGAGTGATAGATAAAACCTTATTAAGCATGTAATACTCAGTAACAACTTGCAAAATACGATCAGCAATGTTAGCACCATGATGAGCACAATCAATCAATCTCATGCCAACAACACGCTTCTCTACTCCCAATCAGAAGTGAAAAAATGAAATACAACAGACAGATAGTCCTCCTTAGCATTACCACTCCAAATATCAGAAGTCAAACAAACATAGTTAGCTTGAGACAGCAAATCTTTCACAGCAAACAAGTGAAAGACTTCTCCATGTCCCTAGTAGTGGTCTGCCTAGAAACATGCCTGAAGCTAGGGTTATGCGCAATCCTAATGTAATCCTCAAATGCAGGTTGCTCACCAAGGTTCAGAGGCAAATCAAGTCTAGCAATGAAACGAACAAGCTCAGATCTAGAGCAACATCAGCATTGTATTGAAAGCGAGCAATAGCACCATCAGGATTAAGATGCAACTAAGACTGAGAAAATGAACTAGCAGCAAGAGCTTTCCTCTTGCATGATGCAATGTGACGAATGAGATGACCAGTACCATCACCAGAACTAGCAGAAAGAGTAAATTTGCAAAAATTGCAGCGAGCACCGCACCTTAGCCTTCTGTCTTGAAGACGGTGAGCTCCACCATGTCCTTCCATACATCAGACGTCGGCGCCCTCGACCTCCTCTTGCGCTGGCAGCCACCGGCGGCTGTGCTCCCAGACGGGCGGGCGTCGAGGTTCACCGGTGACGAAGCACTGCCGTTGCCAATGCCAGCGGGGACGGCACCAGCCGCGTTCCCAAACAAGGCCTCCGCCGCGGCGACTTGGTCGTCGACGTCATCACCTGCAGCCCTTGAGCGTGAAGGTCGTCGTTGATGGAGCCGCCACCGCCCACCATCGGAGAGGAGGAAGCAGTCGACGACGCTTGATGGCCCTGATCTGCGTGGTACAGCAAGCGTCTGAGGCAACCGACGGCACGGCGGATTCAGATCCGGCGACGACGAAGCACCCTACCGGCTTCCATGAGCAGAGGAGGAGCTCGAGAGGAGAGGAGTGATGGCGACTAGCCGCCGGCAAGGTAGAAACACGGCGGCAGGTGGCTCAGATCTAGGATTTGTGGTCGGGGAGAGAGGATAGAGAGTGAGAGACGCGAGCGAGAGTGTGCGGCGCGGAGGCTTAGTGAAAATGAGGGTTAGGGTTTAGTGTGGTGGGTGGGGGGGGGGGGGGGGTTTATATATGGCATGTGACAGTTGGGGTGGGGACTGGGGAGGGCTAGGTGGGTCGTGCCAGACCAGGTTGCGGCCTTCGTGCTTAGCGGGCCGTAGTAGTGGGCCTTACGGGTTGAATTTCACGGGCCATGCTCGGGCTGGCACGGCGGGCTTGAGGCTAGGCCCAAGCACGGCCCTAGGCGGGCTTTGGGCCGGCACGGCCCTTATATGGACCGGCCGTGCCGTGCTCGTACCGGGCCAAAATTAGTGGGCCTCGGACCGGCCCTTTTAGCACGGGCCCGATATATTTTCTCCCTTCTGCAGGTGCGCATCCAGTTTGGCAGGATCCGATGGTAGATTAATAGATGAGGTTTAGATCAAGGGTGGATATACATGCATAGTAGGATTTGACAGGTAGAAAGTATTTCAGGAAAAGTGGTCCTTTATTGGTTTAGATAGGTAGACTAGCCCACGAGCACCACGTGATTGGACAGATTTTGGAAACTAAAAAACTTGCAAATCCTTTTTGCCTATCACTCTGACCCTCTGTCTCCACGATCTACTCAGATCGCCGAAATTGAGCATTCCCCGTGCGGTTCATCATCATCAAGCACCCCAATGTTGTGCCCCTAGATCCAGCGCCTCCCGTCATCGACTTCATCTTGGTCGCGATAGCCGCTATCGCAACAAAGCTTTCCCGTCAAGACACTCGCTCCTCTTCGACTCCACCGAGCTAGCGGCGCCGGCGAACACCTCGCCGTCGTCACTCCTCACTGCCTTCTGCCTTACGGTGAGTTCTGGTATGAGAGATCCCATCCAGCTACTTCCTAGTGTAGTTCTCGCCATGTTGGTGTGCTTTGCTGGCCAAAACAAGCTCGTTTGCCCTTGTTGGCGTGTGTGCGCCGCCGCACTCTGATGAACCGGCGCCGTCGCTGAGCTACGACTGGATCTGGTGTGGCTTGCCTGGATTCGGTGCGGCTTTATCTGTGTGGGCATATGTGCATGTGTTCCCTATTTATCAGATCTTTTCCAGAAAAAGGAAATAATAAAAGCTTATTCGTTTAGCTGTTAGATTGGCTGAAATTAGTAAAACCAGTAGAGAAATAAATATATATCAGAAAATTATTAACTCACTTTTTAAGCTTTCCTACGATTAGGTGTATCTATGGAAAAATGATAAACTCAATCAAATCATCTTTCTGATTACTATATAATTCATACCTGTTAATTCCATTTTCATTCAGAATAATTAATCTGCATTAAATCCTAAAGCTTTGCATGCTCTTGTTTTGTATCCTGTCAACACACTTACAAGTTTTACTGTCGGACATGCTTAATTATTTTATAATGATTTTATCTGTGTTTTGTGCTAATTAAATCTTTAAAGTTAATCCAAAAGTCTTATTAGTAATTAACCTTATGGGATCCTTTACCTATGGTAAATACACCTGGACCTGAATTTTTGCCAAAGTCATGTAATCCAACTTTACTTGTTCAAGTTAGTTCAAATTTTCCACCTTTCTTTAATGAGGAATATCTTGAGACAAAAGAATGATTACAAGATAATCACTCAGATCAGAACAACTCAACTTTTATCTAATAAGAAGATCAATTTACAGTTCATTGACAAAAAAAAAGGTTTACTTAATTCAGTGTAAATAATTGTCCTGTTATGTTATTAAATTGAAATTGCATCATTTCACTTTGCATCTAACTTGTATTTTCCTTGTCATAACGTATAGCACCCGAGGTGATTCTGGAACAAGTGGAGTGCTGAGCAGGTTCAGGAGGAGGCACGAGCTTTCCCCATATATAGTTGTGCCAGAGGGCGCTAACCCCGCGCCCACCCAAGGCAAGCCCTGGTGCATTTTTCTCTATGTTTTTGGTTTTTCTTTTGTCACTATGGTCGATGTCTTATATATGTTTGTGTTAGGTTCGTCGGAGTTGATTGGAGCAGTAGATTGCATTATGTTGACACTTTTTGATTATCCTTCTTTACCATGTCAGTAGTTTGTATGTCGCTAGCAATGCTATGCTTAGTTGCTAGGATTCAATTGAAGCGAGTGGTATGCCCCACTTTTAACCAGTGGGAGGTGCAGCCACCTGAGGATTGGACTCACATCGTAGGGCTTCGATGTGCAACCCTTGTATCTGGGTGTGTTAGTAACTTCATGCAGACTTCTGTCATGCTACCCTGTTTTAAATGAATTTGAATTTGTTATAAGATTTTTAATACTTTTCTGTATTTTTTTATGTGATACACTATCTGCGTTCATTCATCAACACTTCCTACTCTATCTTGTGAAAAATGGTAACTTGATTTGATTTGCATTGCCTAATATTTGATCAGGATTTTGTAGGGATTAATAGAAAAATAAATATATATCAGAAAACTATTAAACCATTTTTAGCTTTCTTATAATCAGGTCTATCCATGAATAAATGATAAACTCAATCAAATCATCTTCCTGTTCACTGTACAATTTCATACTTGTTAATTAAATTTTACTAGTTCAGAATAAATAGTCTGCATGACCTTAAATCCTGAAACTTCGCATGCTTGTTTTATATCCTGTCACACACTTACAAAACCATTTTCACCGTCAACAGACTTAATTTTTTAATAATGATTTTATCTTTTTGTTGTGCTAATTAAAACATTAAAGTTAATCCAAAAGTCCATAAATCATTAAATTATTAGTAATTAACCTAAAGTGATCCTTGATCTGTGATAAATATTCTTGGACCAGAATCTTTACTGAAATCTTGTGATGCAACTCTACTTGTTCAAGTTTTTTTTTTCAATTTTCCACCTTTCTTTAGCGAGGAATAACTTCAGACAAAAGAATAACTACAAGATAGTAATCATTCACATCAGAACACCTGCAAGTAATGTTGTAATGTTGTGCTACCCTCGTGTTTTGAATGAATTGGATTTCTTTTTTATAAAACTTTAAAGACTATTTCTGTATTCGTATGTGATATACTATATATCTATGTTCATTCATCGACACTTCTGACTCGATCCTATGTAAAGCAGTAACTTGATGTGATTGACATTGTCTAATATTTGATCAGGATTTTTAGTTGGTTCTGGTTGCATGTGAGAGTTCTATTGATTTTGTTAGCATTTTCTAATATTTGATCGGGATTTTGTAGGGCTTAAATCCCAATCCAGTGGTGGGGATTGGGAAGGAACCACCATCATTCCTGGTATCTGCGCTGAAAACCCCATGGTTGAGGGTTGAAGCAAGGTAAGATCAGTAACAAGTAGCCATGGCCATCTGATTGTAGTAGATTCCTGACAGCTCTTCCCATATTTTTCATTGCAACAACGATTGGCAATGCAGAGAACGATGCTGATTGGAGCATATGTCTCGGAGGCCATGAAAACAAACGATATGAGGGTGCTTCTAAGAAATGCTATGGGAGACAAGAATTCAACTCTTCGGATAATATTGCTCGGTCTCTTGCTCCCATCACCTTGTTAAAGGGAAAACTCAGTAATCGAAGGAAAAAATTGCGAGGGTGTTGGACCGTTTGTGATTTATTCAAGGATTATGCCCCCATCACCTTGTTAAAGGGAAAACGCACTACTCAAAGGAAAAAATTGCGAGGGTGTTGGAGCGCTTGTGATTTATTCAAGGATTATATGACAAAGGAAAGTAATAGTTCTTACCTAGATGGAAATGGAGAATCCAGGGCACAATTTTCATATGAAGAAAATAAAGCATTATGTGCCATTGAACCCTCCAGTATTCCTTCTGAGTCAATGACATCTAAGATTCTTCATGATGTGGATGCTCGAAGCCAAGTTATGAAGTTGCTTCAATTGTTCAAGGAGGTCAATAATGTAGTTGAAGACCTAAAGGAACATCCTATCTATACAAAACTTGGGCCTTTCATCGGGAATGTTCCTGGTGTTGAAATTGGAGATGAGTTTCACTATAGAGCTGAGTTGTCCATAGTTGGTCTCCATCGTCCCTTTCAATCAGGTATTGGTACTTATAAGGTAAATGGCCTTCCCATTGCAATAAGCATTGTTGCTTCAGGTGGTTATCCAAATGAATTGAGTAGCTCTGATGAACTCATATACACTGGCTCTGGAGGAAACTTTGATGGAAAGAAGGGAGAATATGAAGATCAAAAGCTTAAGGGTGGTAATCTTGCCTTGAAGAATTGCGTGGAAACTAAGACCCCGGTCCGAGTGATTCATGGGTTTAAAAGTCTAAATAGTGGTGAATACAGTCAGTCAAAATGCAAGATGATCTCAATGTTTACTTATGATGGATTGTACAGAGTCATGGCTTTTGGCAAGAACGTCCAAAAGGTTCAATGATCTTCAAGTACAAGTTGCAGAGGATGCCAGGACTGATGAGGACTAGGCCCGATCTTCCGAGAGGTAGAGGTAAACTCGATAATTGGAGAACTCGACGTTGACGATCCGGCTTCAAATCAACCCGATTCGAACCCTGCAACCGCTACACCACTGCTCCGTTGGTTATCAACCAAGCACAACTTGATTGACCTCGCCGATAAGGCTTTTCCTGCAGACGAATCGAGAACGCAAGCAAGAAAGTGTAAACACGCAATCTGAAATTGCAAATATGAATTGAAGCGAATCACAAGAGAGGTTCAAACACTCGATTCGAAAGGACTAATCGACACAGTCGAGGAGAGTAAGAATAGGGGCCCTGGATCAATGTATAAGGACTTGTCGCCACAGATACAACGATGAACTCAAGTTTCTCGATGGAAAACTCAACTAAACAAACCCGAATCCTAATGTGGCGGCGGCTACTGATAATATAGAGTTTAGGGTCGTGCATAACCCTAAGGACGCGCCCCTAATGGGCCAAGACACGATACATGGCCCAAAGGCCAAAAACGGTGACGCAGCACCGAAACAGTTTCTGGACGCTGACTTGTTTCGACGATTCCCGTCGACTCAGATGGAATTTAGATGTGCAACTGGATCCGTTGGAAAGCTTATCTTCTTAGCTTTCCATCCATATAAAGAACGTCCCAATCCGAGTCCGTATGTGACCGGGGCGCCCGTTTTAGTGGAAGGTGCTCCTGGAATCCGAATCCAACTCGAAGGGCAACTCGATGACGACTTGAAACTCGGTGGTGAGGCCGGTTCGTGCGTGTCTAGCATGGTGATGTCCTCATCAAGGACAACCTAAATTAATCTTGCATGCAATCAAAGCAACTAGGCAGTCCAAGCAACCTAAAGGCCTTTGTGTTCCTGATATATCTCAAGGACGCGAGATGATACCCATACGTGTTGTCAACACAATCGATGACACTAAGCCAACATTATCTAAATACATCACTGAACTCATATATCCAACTTGGTATAAAAGGGATCCTCCAAAAGGTTGTGATTGCTCGAATGGCTGCTGCTCAGAGTCTAATGATTGTGTTTGTGCAGTGAAGAATGGAGGAAACCTACCATTCAATCACAATGGTGAAATCATGTGGGTCAAGTCCCTTGTGTATGAGTGTGGCCCATCATGCAGGTATGGTACAAACTCTTATACCTGATAAATAGCTTGCATATTTAAAAATAGTTTAGTTTTTTATTTATTACTTTTGTTAATATTTTGATGTTACCATATATAAAGTTAAATTATGGTGTTTTTTAAATTCTATTTAAGCTTCTACTATGTGGTGCCCACAACACCTTATAAATCATACAAAGTTTAGTTGTTCTGCTAATGTTAGTAGAATTTGATAGCCAACATAATGACATAGATAAGGAAATTAACCTAAACTAAGTTAAAAATCTAGCTCATATATGTGCTAACTAAGTGATAACCTTTTTCTGCAGATGCCCTCCAACATGCCAAAATAGAGTCAGCCAACATGGCATCAAAATTTCATTAGAAATATTCAAGACTGGTGAGAAAGGTTGGGGTGTAAGACCCCTTAGTTCTATCACTTCAGGCAGTTTCATATGCGAGTATGTTGGTCACATATTGCAAGATGAAGAAGCTAACAATAAAGAGAATGATATGTATCTATATGATATTGGTTGCACTTCTTTCTCATCCTCCAAAACAAATAAAGGGTTCACTATTGATGGAGCTAAGTGGAGTAATGTGGGAAGATTCATCAATCATAGTTGTTCACCAAACCTCTATGCACAAGATGTTCTTTGGGACCATGATGACATGAGCATGCCACATGTTATGTTATTCGCTGCTGAGGATATCCCATCGCTACAGGAGCTGACCTACGATTATAATTATACCATAGGCGAGGTTCGTGATGAGAACGGTGTGGAGAAGGTGAAGCATTGCTATTGTGGTTCCTCCAACTGCAAGGGAAGGCTCTACTAAAATTTTGCATAATGCAATAAGAATTTTGGAGTACAACAGTCAGCCATACCATTGTTCATCATGTAATTGTTGCCATTATGATGTTTAATTGTTACATGTTAGTGAACTGAAGCAAGCTATATTTTGTTATATGCTATGGACTGAACCAACGTACATTTTCTTTCATGAAATCTCATAAAAATCATTCGCATCCATTGTGTTGGGTTTTAAACTTTTAATGAATGTGTATGGAATTCCTATTTGTGAACGGTTAAATGAAGCATGTTATGATTCTACATATGTATTGATGTGGAAGCTACATAAGTATATAGTAATTGACAGGAGGTATTAGCATGATGTAATGTTATCTGTACATAGAACTGATATGCGTGTTAATAGCATGTTGCAGTTGTTACATAGAACTTAATTCTGTTGCGGATGATGTTGTTGTGTTGTTTTATGGTACTCACCAGACCAAAGAGCGGGGAGAACAAACATAACAAGTGGGAACTGTCTGTGTGCAACACAAAATTCTTCATCGTGGTACATGCCTTCACAAGTAGAAATAATAACTCTTGTCTCGTTATGTGTATGTAGATCTTGAGGAGACTACGTTGGAAATTCCAAATTCGCAATTTGTTTCCAAACATCTTCCTGCCCATCGCTGCAACGGCCACACACCCCACATATGCAGTCACGCACACGAGGGAGCAGCAACCTTGCCTTGCTCATCTGCGGGTCCAGATCCTCTACTGTAGAGAGTAAAATTGAGAGAACTGTAGGACCGCTATAGTAATATGTGAGGAGGCGAACAGATTCTTACATTAACACTATAGCAAGATATTGTTACAACAATATCAAGGTTATTGTCCCACCTCTCTTGTACTGTTTGTTTTTCATACTGTGGTGTATGATCCAAAGATCCAAATGGACTAATTCCGTTCATTGTTCATCCTCGCAATATCGAACTCTAACTAGTAATCCACGTATATACAATGCTCAAAACATTATTTGATATGGAGATGATAACATATTCTATATGATAACAGAGACACATTAATAAAGCTGATGACATATAAAATATTAGGAGGACAACTGGAATGCAGGGGTGGAGTTATGGCTTGTTGTCAGTGTAAGTGGCACCGAGGGATTTCTTAAAACCTAGTGTATAATACTGCTCAAATACTGTTTACCAGGTAAATGACACCAGTAACAATTGTATTGACATCGGCGAGCCTCCAGGTTGGCTTTGCCCCTGATTACAGGGAAAAGATTTATCATTTATTGATAGGCTGAATTCATTTTGTTTACAGCCAAAAAAAAAAAAACTGACATGGGGCTTCAATTGAATCGCCTTGATTGGTTAGTGATGTTGAACAAATGATCTTTTCTGACTCAGTTCACTAGGGTTTGCGCGCTTAAAGTTCCTTTCACTTTAGAATGTTCTTCAGCCTTGCCTTTCATTCATATAATATCGCCACTAATGATACCTGTTGATGGAGTCTGCACAGAAGTATATAGAGGAGGCATAAACAAAGGGGATCAGACAAAGGCAAGTACTTTGTCATGACGTGAAGGCAGAGATTCTGGGATCTCAGTTGTTGACATGTACATACTCAATAGCACATTTCTATATTGTAATGCTGGACATGAATGTCCTCCAAGTTAATTTTTGCACCAGCAAGTGCTCTCTAGTCCTTAGTATCCGAAACAGCATGAACACTTCCTGCAAATCAACATTCATCAGTCCAAAAGCCGGCTTTTCATGAAAGCAAGGAGTAATAAATCGTGAAAGCAAACACTACATAGAAAATGTAGGAATCAGGTCTAGCAAGATATTGAAAACAACTTCTAAACACTATGGTTTTATATCAATCAGCTTCAAGATGACATGAATGCTGAAATGCATCCCACATGATATCATCATGCTCTTGGATACCAAAGAGACATAGCTATGCAACTTGGATGCCAACTACCATAGTGTTTGATACCCACAGGATTATATAGTATAACCTAAAAATCAATAGAATCATTATCAACACATTTACTTGCTCAGCGGAAACATCGTCAGGGAAATCCTTCATATGCTGCTGAATAAGACTTCTTTCCTTATGACATTTTACAAATTTTGCCAAAGTACTGGAACCAAAGCCAAATTATCAATACCAGGACCGAGATGCTTACATTTAGATGATGACAATCAATTCTCAGAACATCTCAGGGAAGAGACACTTGAAGCTTGTCATCCTAGTCATTAATTCTCAACATGCCCTTATCAGGATTGTGGCTCCTGCTCACTAATACTTAACCTATGTTCAAACTATCCCCTTAGTTTCAGAATAAAAAACTGAAAGAAGCTTTAAAAAACCAAACTCTGTACTCTTAACATGATGTGTTATTTTGTTTTATGTAAATTCGTACACAACAGATAGAGAATTTACAGCAGTTGGTTGATACAAGTTGGGTGTTGGGCCTGTCATGGATATGTACAGCTCCTGCATAAAACTTGTAGAGTAGCATCAGTTCCCGAACAATAGGAACTGACTGTCTCTATTTGGCCAGTCACATTATTGAACAATAACAAATATGTTTATCTGGATGAGTTCCTATATAGAAGGAGAAAACAATTGGATCCTGTGGATAAAAGAGAAGGGCATCAATGTAGAGGTTTTAACAAACCCTGTCATAAAAGAAATGCCAAAGTGGCAATGCCAGATTTATAGCTTAAAATATGCAATTCCAAACTGATTAAGTGCCTGCCTTAAGAATATTTCAGTCATGGTTCAAAAGGCTTGCTCATTCCAAATGTTAATGCACAGCTTGGCATACCATCAGATAGAAAACACGAAGCATTTCAGCAATAAACATGCTACCCACGTTCTTGTTAGCAGCTGCTACCTATTAGTACCAGCTGGTACAACAATATTAGTGCAGGAGACCCAAAGATAAAACTCACCATTCGGTCTAGGTAATATCATGTTATGGATAAACTCTCGGTGGTTTTACTCCAGGAGAACTCTTCTGCAGCTCTGGGAAGGAACATCAGAAAAGGAATAAGTATCATGACTGGTTCGACATGTCAATTGTGTCAGCTTCTTCAAGGCCTTGAAAGTTTTGTAAGGAATAAAAACACTACAATGTCACAAAATAAGGAAGTTTACTTCAGTCTGAGGTATTGACAGTCCAATGCCTTGAAAGATTTGTAAGAAATAAATTAAGTTTTACTGTCCAAAATGAATCATTTTAACAGCATATGTAAAATAATGGTATGCAAAATAAACGTGAGAAATAGACGACACCTAAGCATGATTGACTATCTTCGCAAGCACAGGTCTTGTGTTCGACACCAGCTTTGAGTAAGAAATATTAATTCCATAGTGTGCAATGTTCAACTTATAACCTGTATATTAATTGAACAGTATGCAATGGTCAAATCATCAATAGCATGCTTAAGTTACACATTTATTTTCAAACATATGGAGTATACTTACCCTTTAGTGTCGCCCAGGCTAACCAGGCCTCAAAGCAGCAGTGTCGATCATGCTCCAAACAGCAGCCTGAAGTTGGAGCTTGTTAACATGGCAGATTTATTAAGAAAACATGGCAGATGTAACTGAGAAAACAATGCAGTACTGCAGCACTTCAACAACAACTGATAACAGGCACATGGCGGTGTGGTGGTAGTTAGTCTGGGGACCCGTAAATTCATTGCACCTTTTATGCTGTTATGAATATGAATTGTAATAATAATAGCCCCCATAGGGGGCAATATATATAGGTTACATGACTCAATTCTAGACTAGGAGAAGGACTCTACAATTAGAGTCCTAATCTATTACTATATCTCTAACACCCCCTCAAATGCAAGGCATATGCAATAGTGTTGCATTTGAAGAAGATTACATGACACATTAAGACTTATTACCTGAAAGAAAATTACATCCAAATCTAACTCTTCAAATTCATCTTCCAAGAGTCTTCATAAGTCATCGAGTCAAGCCGAAAAGATATGAGATAAACCGCTACTACAAATCGCAGGTAGTGGTAGAAGATGATAAAACACTATTACAAATCGCCAGTAGTGAAGGATGATATATAGAACACTACCTACAAATTGCCGGTAGTGAAGATGATATAAACAACACTACCTACAAATCGTCGGTAATGAAGATATATAGAACACCTACAAATCGGCGGTGGTGAAGATGATATAAAGAACCTACAAATCGCCGGTAGTGAAGATGATATAATAGTGATGAAGATCGGCTGATTGACAAAGAATTATCTAGAGTCTCATGTTTTTTTTTTTTTTTGAGGAATGTACAGTAGGGGAAGCCCCTACTGTGGTAAATATATTAAAAACCGAAAGGAACCAAGTGTTCAAGACCAAAGAGAAGAAGAAAAAGATACTTACAAAAGGCTTTCAAGCCAGTCATTAACCTGTTGTCTAAGAGTTTGGCTCATCCTATACAAGTGAGTTTGAACTGTATCTAATATCTATGAAGCATAGCTTCCAAAGATTGAAAGAAATGGGTGCTTGTCTAAAAATGAGAGTGTTTCCCTGTTTCCAGATTTCCCAGCAGGAGATGGCAAAAACTTCCATGAAGAAGGGGTGTCCTACATCTGCAGCTGCTTTTTGAACTGTGTTGAAGAAGCTGAGTGAATGATTCCAGGAGATACCAATGAACTCCCAGCACTGGAGACTGAAAGGACACTGAAAAAATAAGTGATAGGTTGTCTCTTCCACATTTTTTTTCTCAAACACGCAGGAGAACTGCGTATCATTGCATTAATAGAAGAAGAGAGTACAACACACCATACACCCGATTGGAGGAGCAGATAGCACAATTGTAGTTGTTCCCATCAATTTTGTAGTTTCTTCTTCTTAATAGGTTTCTCGAGTTTAGTCTATCCATGAAAATCAGCCATATGAAGATTTTGATTTCCTTGCATATCTTGGCAAACCAAATCCATTTGAAAGGGATTGGTGGTGTAATTGACTGGAAGTTTAATGAATAGAATTTATTTGAAGAGTACTTGGTGTTGCCCCAACAAAATTTCCATGTCTTTTGCATCTAGAGTCTCATGGTTGAGAAAAAACAACACAACAACAACAAAGAGAAAAAAAATTAGATGTGGACTCAAATCAAAAGAAAAAAAACACACGAAAGCAAGAAACTGGTAGGCAGGCATCACAATGGTGACCTGAAGACGAACAATTTCTGCAGTGGCAGGCAGGAACAGAGGATATCCACGATTCGACGGTGGCTGAAGCAACAGCAGACACAGGGGAAGACGGATGAAGAACGGATCGGACTGCAACAATCAGGTAGGCTGCAACAGAGGAGGACGCGACCACACCGGGATGGACGCGAACGGGCAGAAGACGGAGCCCCAACTAGCCAAATATGCGATGAAGCAGCCTATTACGAGTAGACGAGCCGCAGTCGAATGACGAGGCCGCCACTTGAAGATTGCAGCGACGAAAGGCTTCCCCCGGGAAATTGATTTTGCTCCTAGGGGCGGGCGCAGCGGTGGAAAAAAAATTCTAACCCTAATCGGAGGCTCTGTATACCATGTTATGAATACGAATTTTATTAACAATAGCCCCCATAGGGGGCAATATATATGGGTTACATGACTCCATTCTAGACTAGGAGGACTCTACAATTAGAGTCCTAATCTATTACTATATCTTAACACATGCCACATTGAGATGGCCAGCAGTTCCCAAGTAGATAATGGATTATCACTGAAATAAGAAAATGTTTGCGTATGTTCAGGCACCAAGGATGATAAGAAGGGATCCTAAAATAATACTTGAATAGAGCATACAATGTGCAAGGGGAAAATACTCATCGAATAATTTTCAGTGGACATGCAGACACAAATACAGTTATGGGCATATGTATGTGACATCTAGAAACACATTTTATAAATTTCTCAATATTGAAAAAAAAGGTTACAAGTTGATAGTAAAACAATACAATTTCAATGTAGCACCCAGCAAAATGATTATGACATGGCGTCTTTCAGTTAATAAAATTCAAACTTGTATAAGTAGGTGATTTGTAAATCATAGCAACAAAATAAACACAGAATCAGATATGCCATGAGAGAATGGATTCTATCATTAATCGACCTGTGAGTAAGAAACTACTGACAGCAATTCGGTTCTTGCATACCTGCATAAGAACAGACATGACTGGGAGCAGCACAGGACTCACAGCCCTCTTCTCCGACCCTGGTGCCTAATATGGTAAGCGGCCCTCTAATTCAGTTGCTGGGAGTGGCGAGTCTTTTGTCATTTTAGTCTCCGTTTCGTTGGGCTTCGCTCAAATAGCCTCGAAACATTGGTCTTCTCTAAAATAGCCAATCTCGTTGCCGCACCACTAGAATAGCCATCTCTTTTTTCTTGAACAAAATTGCCCTATCTTTCTTCCTTCTCTCGCCAGCAGCCAGCCGGAGCTCGATAGCGAGCTTGCCACCGGCTCCTCCGCGCCGCCTCACACCTCCCGTCGCTCACCACCTTCCACAAGCTCTTCATGGCAGATAAACCCATCAACAAGCTCCGCAACGACGAGATGAACACGAGGCATCCTTGACGTGCACGTGCAAGACCATGTTGCAAAGGTGGTTGCCGGCGACCGCGCCGCAAAGCATTTCTCGGTGCCACCGCTGACGGTGTGGGAGGAGAACTCGTCGGAGAGGACGGCGTTGACGGAGACGGGCAGTTCGGTGAGGCAGGGACGGAAGCTCTCCAAGACATCCATGGTGACCAACAGCTGCGGCCAACTCAGATTCGTCGCAGTTGAGCTTGAGGCCAATCGGCTACCTCAGATTCCCGCTTGAGACTTGATTCTCCGCCCCCGTCTGCTTCGTACACGCTGCCGCCAAGCTTCAATTCACGCCTCCGTAGCCCGGACTTCCGGAGTCGCACAACTACACACCCATGCTGTGTTTCGATTCAATCCATCTTGCCGCCAAGATTTGATTCGTGCCAACGACCCTCCACCTTGGTGGTTGGAGCTAGTGCGCTTGCCCGCTGCATGGTGATGCTCGTTTTGCGACACAGTCTAGCTAGCTGTCGTCTTCATTCGTGCTTATTGCATGGAGCTCATGGAGCACGAGTGCATGACGCGTCAGATTTGTGCTGTGAGGTGCGGCTAGCTACACCAAAGGTGTTCGATGAAATGTGTGAACAGATGGTGCATGGGAGGCGGCGCTGTAGGGCGGAGGAGCCGGCGGCAAGCTCGCCGTCGAGCTCCGGCTGGCTGCTGGCGAGAGGAGGAAGAAAGAGAGAGTGCAATTTTGTCCAAGAGAAAAGAAATGGCTATTCTAGCGGTGCGGCAACGATCTCGTGGCTATTTTAGAAAAACCCAATGTTTCGAGGCTATTTGAGCGAAGCCTAAGGAAACGGAGGCTAAAATAGCAAAAGACTCTGGAGTGGCATGGCGTTGCCAGGGGCTGGATGGAGGGTACGCCATATGTGGGATTGAGGTCACGAGGAAAGCACGGGCAGGGGCATGGGCAGCGAGGTCACTGGAGACGGACTTGTCGCAGGAGATTGGAGCTCCTGCAGGTTGCCTTCACCGATTCTGAATCCAATCGTCATGGAGGAGACACACCATCAGGTGCCAATTGCAAAAGAATGGAATAAGGAAGGGGAAAAGGAGGTCACGGAGTATGAGGAAACCACCGTGGTGGATGTGATCTTCGGGTCCAGCCGCAGCCGCCATCGAGCATTCACTCCATGGAGGGCGGGCGGACTCAGATCAAGTTGCGGGATGGAGGACGTAGGGAAAGCGTCATTGATTCGATACAAGGGTCCTTTCTGGGTCAATTGATTTCACACCATTCATAAGTCTTAAAAACAGCATTAGTAAGTGTGGCTTCCTCCAAACACTACTGATAAGGATGATTGTCATGAGGAAATAAAAAACCCGTATTTTTAATTGTTTTTAAAGGAAAATAGACACCGGAAAAGGACCATAGTACCCCTGGCTGAGTTCTTTTTAGAGTAAAGTGCATCCTGGATCCTTAAACTTTTTCTGTATTAGGTCCATGAACTTTTAAAATGGAGATATAGGTCTACAAACTATTTAATTGGTGCAAAAGAGGTGCAAACCTCTTTGCCCTGCCTATTAAAGCTAACTTGGATTGCCAAAATCATTGCTAATGTGGAACCATAAATATTTTTACTAAATGAGATGAAAGCGTACCAGATGTGTTGAGCTTAAGAACTAAAACTGTCCAACAAGTGCATTTAAATTGTATGTTCACGTCAGCAATGAAATGGTAATACATGTCAGCTCTAATAGCCCTAAACCCTGAATACATGTCAGCTCTAATAGCCAGGTTAAACTGGTTTGGACCTTTGTTGCACCACTTAAATAGATTGTGGACTAGATCTTTATTTTAAAAGTTCATGAACCTAGGTGAGAACGCATGAAAAGTTTAGGGACTCCTGTTGCACTTCACTTTTCTTTTTACACAGGAAGCATGCACCATGTAAAGAACCCCAAATAAAATTCGGAAAAATACAAAATGACTCTTTCGCCATTGCAAATTCGAAATAAATTGAAAATCGTGCTTTTTGATCAGAGAATTTTCAAAAAATCCGAAAGATAGGGGGGAAATTATCAAAGACGAATGTAATCCTCAAGGCTCACCTGCACGGCGTACCTCTCGACATTGAGCACGGCGACCTCGACGGCAACGTCACTGACATCGGTGGCGAACACCTTCCCTCCGTCCCCGAGCTCCCTGGCCAGGGCCACGGCGATGGCGCCGCTCCCGGTGCCGAGGTCCGCCCACCACCCGCCGGCGACCCCCCTCACCACGTCGACGACCGCGCGGGCGCGTCGTCCACCGGTCGGGCGGGCGGCTCACCCCAGGGCCGCGCGGGCGCCTCGCCTCCGGGCCGCACAGGCGCCGCTCCTGGCCGCGCGACGGCGTGTCGCCTCCAGGCCTCGCGACGGCGTCGCAAGGGAGGCGCAGCCCTCCGCGCTCCACGCCGGAGAGGAGCCGGGAGGGAGTCTTGCCGCCAGAGAGGTTGCCGGGAGGGAGCGCCGCCGCCGGATGCATTTTCGTTCGTTTTCGATTTGTATCTCTGGTCACGGGAGGCGTACTTTCATCTTTGCGCAGGCCGATTGAGGATTAAAGAAAAAGAAAAAACGTTGGTATTTCTGAAAGATGTTGTTTCCTTTTTTTTCTTTTTTCATTTTTATATGAAAGATGTTGTTTCCTACCCCCTCTGTTTCATATTGTATGCAGTGCATAGTAAGGCCCCGTTCGGTTGCCCTCTAAAACTACCCTCTAAACTTCAACCCTCTAAAGTAAAAAAGAATCTTACTATTTAGGGGTACTAAATAAAATTTAATTGCAAAACCTTTCTGCAGACGGGCGTTATTTTTCGAGACGAATCTAACGAGCCTAATTAATCAATGTTTTGACACAGTGATGCTACAGTAACCATCGTCTAATCGCGGCTTAATTACCCTCATTACGTTCGTCTCGCGAAATAGAGGGGGGTCCTGGACTTAGTTTTGTAATTTGACTTTGTTTAGTACACATAAATCGTGCCGGAAGTATTGATGTGACAAGCTACAGTGCATAATAGGCCTCTAAACTTTCATCCGAACGCCACCTAACTAAAAAGAGGTAAAAAAGTTGATGGCACAGAAAATAATGAGAAGTGAAGGAGGAAAAAGATAGAGATAGACAAAAAAACGATGTATTGAAAGTGAGAAAGATGCATTAGAAATCCAGAACCAATTATATTTTGACAAAAAATTAAATGCTAGAACTATATTTTGAAACAGAGAGAATACAAGCAGCCACACCTTGTTTTGTAGACTCCACCTAGGCGGGAGATTAATACCCCGTCCTTTCCCTACACGCGGCACTCCCACTCTCCCGGTTGGAATGAAATCGTCTGCCGTCTAGTAGTAACGGCAAAGACGTGCCGTTTCACCTATGTATGAAGTTTTGGACTAATCTACGTGCAGAACTTTGCTAAGGCCATTCTTAATGGACCCTCATTAACAATTAATTAGGTGCTATGTCAAAAAAAAAATTATGACATGGCAAGAAATTTAATATGAGAGACATGAGCAGCCTTTCATCCCCATAAAAAGATGTGGGCACTCTTTCCAACACAATAAAAGTCAAATGAAATTGTATTGAGGGTTTTTCCTTTCATCTCCAAAGATTCTAACCAACAATTGAGTGCCACCTAGCAATAATTTAATAATATGACAAACATATGAAACCGTGACATGAAATTAGGTATTAAAAGATATAGTTTCATTTCATAGTACAATACCACAAATCTGATGTGTCACTTTTGAAAAATGTGAAATGAAAATGTCAATTGAGTCGCATCCCCATAGCCCTTTCGTTTAGTATTTCGCATCGTCGCTGGTGCCCGGTGCTTGACCGCCGCAGTGGTGCTAACTTCACTCAAACTATCAGGTTCCTCGAGGAACTGATCTGGTAGAGAAAATGAACAGAAATGATACAAGGGTTAGGTTTAAAGGCCAAATTGCAGTTACTAGGGTAAGATGAATCTGCTATGGCTGTTCTCTTATGACTGAGAGAGGGGTGTATATAGAGACGATACGACTGACATACGTGTATTTGGGCCGATCATGGGCCAGGAAAATCGATTGCAGCAGTGTGCGTGCCGCTACACTGCCACTACAAATTAAATTGATTGCAGAGTGTGCGTGGCCAGCGCGCGCAGCAGCTGCGGGCGCGCTCAACCGCCACAAAGAAAGTTTTATGATTTTAAATTTTTTTTAAGATACATAGTTTCCAAACCGAGTATTCACATTGCGGACTGATTACATGTCACGTTGAGGCAAAATCTTCGAATTAATTAGACCCCACTTAACTAGCACAGTATGTATATATACCAGACATCGAAGCAGCAGACAAAATCATGCTTGAGTCAACAAACTCCTAACGTCGAGTAATAACGTTTACAGGGAGTACTACTTCAGAGGTTACAATTTTTGTACAGCTTTGCAGTGTTGCGTATCTCCCGAAATCAAATACTGTGGTGTGTTTTAAAGAATTAATTAAAGGTGAGTACTTTAGTGCACATAACCACGGGAGTGATCCTTGCCACACCCGCTTTAATTTTCCATCGGATGGAGAATGATGCCTAAACAGCTCAGGTGCCATTTTGCTTATGTCCCTTACGGCAACACGGCAATGTGGTTACGCGGCAGAATTATCGTATCGTTATTGAGTGGAACGTGACGGAATGATTGATGTGTTAGTTTCATCCGCTGAAGTTTAATCCACTGATATTTTTCGCACACCACCCTCTTTAGAATTCCTCTTCGTTCCTTTTTTGACTCTGCACATGCATGATAAAATAATTACATTAGGCTGACTTGATGCATGAACCTGTGCACCACTGGAAACCACCGAACTTGTGGCTTGAGTTAATCATGCATTATATTAATTACAACAAAAGAGTTCA
This sequence comes from Eragrostis nindensis, assembly GCA_012490785.1. Lineage (NCBI taxonomy): Eukaryota > Viridiplantae > Streptophyta > Magnoliopsida > Poales > Poaceae > Eragrostis > Eragrostis nindensis. The sequence continues at coordinate 134,904 of JAAXCT010001361.1, read as the reverse complement.
AAAGCAAATTTGAGCCAAATGAAACACGTTTTCTTTCTAATGCCTATAGCTAGATAGCTAAGATAGGGACAAAGCTAGTAGATTTGTAGCCAAACATAAATTAAATAGCGTCGAGCGGGTCAATATATGGTACTGTCTCCAATTGCTTATAGAAACTGCTATGGTAGTTTAGTGTATTAGTTGAAAAGAACAGGTGTTTTAGAACCGAACTTGTGGTTGGCGCTACACTGCTGCATATACAGGCCCACATATGTTACGTCACCTACTTGGTCGTTCTGGGAAGACCCACATTAAGCTATGGTCCGGTTTGGCATAGTTTCTGCTTATTGAATAAGCAGCTTATTTGAAAACCTGGTGAAAAACAACACTTCTGCTTATTTCTGCTGTCTAGTTCATTATAGAATCTGCTTCCCTAATAAATTGTTGCAGAATCTTGGTATTTGCCACAGGTTTTGCTCATTTCGATCTGTGAATGAGCAGAGAAATCAGCCGTGCCAAAATGGCCTACGTAATGAACAGTCACCCCTCTGTGCGATTTGATATGTTGGTAACAATTGATGCTATACATGCAATGCATCCACTTAAAATTAGAGGGATTTTCTCTATCCATATCTTCCATTTTTCTTTCTTCTCACTTTTTTGGGCTTTTTAAAATCTCCGTCCTCTACAGTGTTTTCTCACTGCACGACAGTGATACCAATCCATTGCAGTTATAGAAATTGTTCCTGAAAATTGAAGAATGTTGGAATTGAGTTCACAAGATGTGGATTTGGCTCAAAGTTATTTTCGAGCCCAAAAACTGTCAAAGAAACTCTATTTGAAGTTAAAAATCCCATTTAGTGCGGGTGTATATACTTGACATGAATGGATTTTTATTTGAGATCCTTTCGAACAAACCTAAAATATGTGGATTTGGCTCAAAGTTTTTTAAAGCCAAAAATATGTCAAAGTGACATTATTTGAAGTTATAAATTTCATTTAGTGTGGGTACGTAGGTGACTTCACACATATACTTGACATGAATGGATTTTTTATGAAATCCTTTGGAACAAACCTAAGAGTGTAAAACTGTTGCATATCACAATTTGAAGAAGACGTGTCCAATCACACACTTTATTCAGGCCAGTACGGAATTTAGGAAATACAAAGCATTATAAAGAAAACCTTGGGAATAATGTTATATACCAGTAAATAATTTCTCTGAGAGAAATACAGGAAATAGTGAAAATGCTGCTAGCATTATACGGATATATACAAGTAAAAATAAACAATGACTTTAGTAGGTGATATTATCAAATAGATCTGCTTGTATATTATTGGCACAATACATCTAGAATTTTGACTTCAAGGCCATCCATGAACAAGCTTTATCTGAACATCCTATTTGTGCTTATATGCAAAGCACAATAGATGGACATATTGTTAGGGGCGGATCCACAGAGGATGCTGGCCCCCACTGGGCAGCAGCTTCACCCACAGATTAGCTTATGGCTTGTTTGCTTAATGCAGAATATATAATCCATCTTATAAAGTTAATCTGGAACGATTAGGGTCGTGACTTTTACTTTCAGGTTATATAATTCACACTCCAAGATAATGATAATATCATAAGTTGTTCATTTTCTTTTTTTTGTGTGAGTGATCTCATAAGTTGTTCAAGAGTGGCTTCGACCTTTTACCACACTTTTATTAAACTTCAGAGGAATTTACCCACCTTTGTAGTTGACCTACACAAAATAAAAAGGGAAGTTAAGACATTGATATCTTTTGCCATCCAAAACTAGTAATCCACATAATTAATAACTTGAGTGGCAAATTACTTCATGAGCACTGTCCCATTTGTTAGATTTTTGTACGACCAAGAGATTAAATGGCTAATATCACTCGGATGATGGTTCACATTTTTTTTTTAGATAATGGGAAGATTCTATTAAGTCCCAGCTTTGGCTTTTAAGAAAGCGACAGCCACAGTGGCCTTGACTTTCAAGAAAGTTACCGCCAAATACAACCACCGACGAAAGTCGGCCATCATCAGAAGTGCACACTCGCTACACTGATGAAACAGAACAAAACAAAACAAACAAAAGAAACGACTCCTCTTCGCAGCCCTAATTGTCTTCCAGTGTTGTTTATTGAGTATGGTTGACTACTTATGTCCTTTCTTTCATCATGTCAGAAATCGAACAATCTTGAGCATATGCCAATCCAATGATGAACAACATCACTTGATTGATGCAAAACCACCCAAATAGTCACTGACGAAGAATCTGCTATTAGCTGCAATAAATCATAACCAGAGGATCAGCAAGCGGCAAGCGGGAAGAATCTCCAAGACGACGCCTCCAGAGAGGATGCAACATTAAAGATGTCGCTGACGCCCATCCGAGACCGAATTTAGGTTTTCACCTGGAGATTCACGAACACAGAGATGGGCTCGATGACAACGCCTTCAGGAAGGTATATGGCGCCCAAAGGCGTCATGGTTCAAAGGATGATGCTTCACATATCAATCAAATGGCTTAAAACACTTGATCGGACAAAAGTTTAACAAATGGATCACGTGAATCATTTTCCTTACTTCATAGTTTAAACGGGTCTGGATGCGAAGCTGGATCTGAAAGCAAAATTGCAAGGGGTTAATGGAGAAGCTGCACTGGCACTTTTCGATTCAGAGCTATTCCCATCCATAACACCAACTCAGATACACAACGATGGTGGCGGCGAACCTAGGGTTCCAAGCCTAGGCCTAGAAGAACTTTGCAACCACATCTGGGAGAAATCCGTAGAGGAGGATAAGAAGAACAGCAGCGGCAGTGGCTGGTTCTGGGCGGAGAAGAAATCGTCCGGTGAATTAGGTAATTTCTATCCTGCACATCCAAGAGATATCAGACAAGTCAAGGATTGTGGGGTAGTTAAGGAGTGGAGAGGGACTGTATACGGTGATAAGAGGTCTTTTGTTCAGATTATTCGCAATCAGGTTGTTCTGCAATCTCTTGCAAGTCAGTTGAAGATGTCTCGCTATGGGGATAGATTCAGCAGAGGAAGGGGAGAAGACAGAAGAGGAGGTGGCAGATTCAGAGGGGACAGAGATTACAATGAAAGGAACTATTACCAGAGTAATAGACAGAGAGAGTACTCACCACCATACAACAATAGGTTTGGAGGGAATTACAGGGAGGAATATAGACCACAAAGAAACAGGTTCAATGAGCAAGAAAGAAGGGAGGACTTTCATTACAGACAGAATGAGGCTGATGAAAGAGACCTGAGAGATAGATTGAAAGCAAAAAAGGAAGCAATTGAGGCTGGAAGTGAACAGATGGCTACATCCAAGTCAAAGGAGCAACATGCAAAAGTAGAGAATGATACAAAGAAAGTTGAGGATTATCCTGAAGCAGGAAAACCAATGAAGCAAGGGAACAAAAAGGCACACTGCTATACATGTGGATCCAAGGATCATATGGCAGAGGATTGTACTGAACAGCTGTTCTGTCAAATATGTTTTGAAACCACACATGCAGCAAATAGATGCCCCTTGAGGTTCCAGAGCAATCCTATGATACAAATGCTTGGTTTTGGAGTACCAGGATTAGGATTCTATTATATTGATAGTGCTGATATGGAAGAAGTGAAACAGGATCCAAGGACTGCCCTGGTGGAAGTGATAGCTGGGAAGCTGAGTAAACAACAGATGGAGTATGAATTTCATGAGATGTATCCAGAGTGGGACTGGGTTGTTCAACCAATCGATGAGGATAAGTTCCTTGTCGAGTTTCCATCAGTAAAGAAGATAGATGAGCTAGCCTACTTCAGTGAGCTACCTATGAAGCATTACCCAGCAAAGGTTAAAGTACAAAAGTGGAAGGAGAATACAGGTGCCATTGGTCAACTTCAAGAAACATGGCTCAGAATTAGGGGGGTACCTCCCACCTTTAAATGTTGGCCAGTATACTGGAAAATAGGAACAATGCTCGGTTTACCCAAGGAGGTAGACGTGCAAAGCTTCAAGAAGAATGAATATGCAAGGATAAAAATTGGTGTGAGACAGATAGCCAAGATTCCTTCTAAAATAGAGGTGAATTTTGCAGGCTATTTTTATATGATACACCTGGATGTGGAAAAAGGAGATGGAAAGCAGGCACCTCCAGAATCTCCTAAGAAACCACCTCCAAAAGATGACAAATCAAAGGATAGCAAAGAGGATGACTTGGGTCAGGATGATGTTAATTTCAAGAAGAGATGGGGGAGTGAGCAGTCAAAAGGAGACAAACAATATCCAGCATCAGCCCCAGGAGGTTACAAGAGATACACAAATGACATTACAATTGGGATGGACTTACATGAAATGGTTAAATGGAACATAGAAAACATCAATGACACAGAAGACACTTCGGATACAGGGGAGGGGAAAGAAGAGGAAAAAGTGGAATGTACCACAAAAAGGAGCAGTGAGATTGGGGATATGTTCCCTGACCTCACAAACACAAATCCAATATTCCAAGAAATATGTCAGGATAAAAACATAAGCATGGACATGATTAAAGATAGCAGCCAGGATAGGTCGGCTGAAACCTTATCCAAAGAAGAAAAAGAAGAGTCAGATGAACAGAGCTCGGCAAATGAGGACATCAGTCAAAAAGCAACTTATGAGGTAACCGAGGAGGATTCTCTGGATAATTCAACTGAAACAGAAGAAGAACCACATAAGGTAAGTGGTAAAAAGACTCAGATGGGTGGGGAGCAGGAAATGAAGGAGCATACAGTAGAGAAGGAAAAAATGAGGCATGAAGAAATAGAGTTACTGCCAAGACAGAAGGAAGATACAGAGAAGGGGAGTAAGCAGAGACAAGGGAAAATAATCCGCATCTCTGATGAGATACTGACATACATAGAAACAGACAGTACCCAGGGTGGAAGTGGGAATTATATCACTTACTCTATAGGTGAAATAAATCCAGAAACAGGTGAGGACAACATGTGTTCTATGGGGGAAGGATATGTTCCTGCTCAGATAAACACATCCCAAGGTGTGGCTATTGAAGGATATGATCCTGAAATAGATGACACACAGGGAAGGGCCAAATTAGATGTACCTGTGATGGGATATGTTCCAGAATCACAGGACATCAATGAAGGGAGTAACACACTAATGATTTCATCTAAGGAGGGATATGTTCCTAAATCAGATGGAATTCAACCAACATCTGAAGAAGCAAGGGAGTACTTGAAGGCTTGTAGCATGGTTAATCTTCCTGAGCAACCAAAAGGAAGAAACAAAAGGCGCGCGGCGCATGATGGGATGACTATGGAGGAGAAAGCAATGGCAAGAGTGGCACATCTCAATGATCTGTCAGGTAACAATACTACAAAACCTGTTATCAACTCTATGAATTCTTTTTCTATATTAGATGATAATGAAATCATGAGTAGAATTGAATCTATGGGAGTCAACTTAGGAGTAGAAATAAATAATTGTTGTAAACAAATAAATGTGTTGAGAGATCTGGAGCAAGCAAGATCAGCCTTGAGTCAAGCTATGGAAACCCAAAAGAAAAGTCAACAGGAAGAAATACAACAGATGATGATATCATTTTACTTATCGAAGAAGGCCACCAAGGACACAGTAGAGATGAACGAACAGATGAAGATACTATTCCGCTGGTGGATCTGTTCCAACAGTTAAAGAAGAAGAAAAAGAGGATTAGTTCCTCTGGCAGGAAAAGCAGGAAAACCAGAAAAAGATATAAACAATGAAAGGTCTTTTCTGGAATTCTAGAGGTTTGGCAAAAAGGGGGAAGACTCTGTTCTTGAAGGATTTAGTTCTTTCAGAGAATCTGGAGTTCATGTGTCTACAGGAAACACAGAAAAAGAAATTTAAGGATAGGTTCCTTAAAGCAATTGATGGAGGTAAGGGTTTTCACTGGATAAGTTGTCCACCAAGGGGCAGAGCAGGAGGGCTACTTACAGGTTTTGATTTGGATAAGTTCCAATTCATAAGTGAAGAAAAAGGGAGATATTGTTTAATGGTCAACTTATTACACAAAGAAGAGAATTTTAAATGGTCTTTGATAAATGTGTATGGGGCTGCACAAGAGGATGAGAAAGATAGATTCTTGACGGAGTTAGCAAATTTTCTTCAAAAAGCACCGTATGAAATAATTGCAGGAGGAGATTTTAACATCATGAGATACAGTACAGAGAAGAGCAAAGGGCACTTTGAAAGCGCATATCCTGACAAGTTTAATGCAGTTATCAATTGCTTTGAGCTAAAAGAGATAGGATTATCAGGCAGACAGTTTACATGGGGTGGTAGTGGAGATGATCCAGTATATGAGAAACTGGATAGAGTTCTAGTGTCGACAGATTGGGAAGGAAGATATGGAAACACAACGATTCAAGCCTTATGTAGAGATATATCAGACCATACGCCTTGTTGATGGACACTCAGCACTACAAAGAAGGAGGAAGAAAAATCAGTTTAAATTCGAGAATATATGGCTGGAACACCCGGGTTTCATGGAAATAGTACAGAAAAGTTGGGATGAACCTGTCAATGCTAGAACAGCTATAGAGGTTTGGCAAGCAAAGATTAGAAGACTCAGAAAGAAGTTAAAAGGATGGGGCAAAAACATTGCTGGAGAATTCAGAAGAAAGAAAAAGGCTTTGGAGGAGATCATCAACAATTTAGATATAAAGGCAGAAACCAGACGACTATCACAAGAGGAAATGGAACTTAAAACACAGGCTCAGTCAGCAATATGGGATTTATTGGAGACAGAAGAAACATATTGGAGGCAAAGGACAAGTGAGACGCACTTGCAAAAAGGGGACTGCAACACCAAATATTTTCAGAGAATAGCAAATGGGAGAGCTAAGAAAAAGGCAATCACAAAGTTGGAATCAGAAGCGTGGAGATCACAGACCACAAGATGTCAAAAACACATGTTACTCAATTCTACAAAAATCTTTTTGGACCAGAACGACAGCATCACATAGTTTTGGATGGGGACTTGTGGAGTCCAGAAGAGAAAGTGGGAGACACAGATAATGAACTACTGACAGAAATATTCTCAGTGGAGGAAGTAAAGAAAGCGGTGTTTGCGATGGAAAAGAACAAGGCCCCTGGACCTGATGGATTTCCAACTGACTTTTACCAAAAATGTTGGGAAATAGTACAGCATGATCTCATGAGCCTATTCAAAGCCTTCCATGATGGAACTCTGGACATTGCCAGGCTCAACTATGGGGTCATAACCTTGTTGCCAAAAGTCAAGGATGCAAAGAAGATACAACAATATAGACCTATCTGTCTTTTGAACTGCAGCTATAAGATCATAACAAAGGTGCTGAATAATAGGCTGGAGAAAGTGATTGATAAGATCATTTTGTCAAATCAAAGTGGTTTCATACATGGGAGGAATATAATGGAAGGCATACTTGTTCTGCACGAAGTGTTGCATGAAGTCAGATCGAGAAAGGAGAGGGGGGGTGCTATTGAAGTTGGACTTCGAAAAAGCCTATGACAAAATTCATTGGACTAGCCTGGAGCAGATCATGAAATTGAAAGGTTTCAATGAGACCTGGTGCAAATGGATAAACAAAGTGGTGCAGAATGGGCAAATTTGTATCAGATTAAATGAGGAAGATGGATCTTTCTTCAGAAGTTACAAAGGCTTGAGACAAGGAGATCCATTGTCTCCTTTTCTATTCAACATTGTGGCAGACGGACTGGCGGCAATGACAAGGAAAGCACAACAACATGGTATGATAGAGGGATTAGTTCCCCACTTAATACCAAGAGGTGTAGCATTACTCCAATATGCAGATGATACAATACTAGCGTTCAAAGATGACCATGACATGGCAAGAACAGTCAAACTGATGTTGTACACTTATGAGCAACTGACGGGTCTGAAAATTAATTTCACAAAGAGTGATGTTATTTATCTTGGGGAAGACAGTGTGAAAGCCACTCAATATGCAGAATTATTTGACTGCAACATAGGGTATTGCCACTGAAATACTGGGGGTGCCGGTTTCATCCAGAAGATTGAGGCTGGCAGACTTACAGTACCTGAAAGATAAATGTACAAAAAGACTGGATGGTTGGAAGGGGAAGTATATAAACCATGGAGGAAGATTAGTTCTGGTGGATACCTGCTTATCAACAGTTTTGACATACACCATGTCCATGTACAGAATAAACAAGACAGTGATTAGAGATGTCAACAGAATAAGATCAAGATTTCTGTGGCAGGGTGGAGGAGAGAAAAAAAGATATCATTTAGTCAAATGGAAGATAGCATGTCTGCCAAAAGAGCAAGGGGGATTGGGGATCAAAAACTTGGAAAAACAGAATATGTGCCTATTAGGAAAATGGTTATTCAAAAGTATGAATGGCTCAGGAATGTGGGCGCAGTTGATAGAAGCAAAGTATTTAAAAGGGAAATCAATATTTCAGATAAAGCATAAACTATCAGATTCAGCAGTTTGGTCAGACTTGTTGGCGCTAAGAGGCATGATCCATGGAGGATGTAAATGGAAACTTGGTACAGGTGAAAGAGTTAGGTTTTGGGAAGACATTTGGATCTCTGATAAAACGCTGGCAACAAGATATAATGAATTGTACTCATTGGCTGACAGTAAGAATATAACAGTTAAAACTGTCCTTGAAGGGACAACTCCTCTGTCATTCAGAAGGAATTTGACAGATAACCAAGTACAGCAGCTGTACAAAATGATACAGGAAGTTAATTCTGTGCAGTTAACACATAATCCTGACGCTCTACACTGGCAGTGGGACCCCAAAAGGCTGTATACAGTGAAATCAATGTACAAGAAGATGTTCGCAGGAGTCAAAATACCTCAGATGAAATTAATATGGAAAAACAAGTTACCTCCAAAGATAAAGTTTTTCTTATGGTTAATCTCATGGAACTCAATTCTGACTAGAGATACTTTGGTCAGTAGGGGATGGCAAGGTGTGAACCAGTGTTCTATGTGCAATCAACCAGAATCCATAAACCACCTGTTCTTTCAATGCCCTGTAGCAGCTAGCATATGGAGTGTTATAAGTCACAGTTTAGGTAGATCAACAAAACCAAGATCAATTCTGGACTTCATGATTTGGTCAAATGACCTTCCTGGAGGACAGGAGATGCATGTATTGGGCTTTGCGGCTCTCAGCTGGGCGATATGGACAACAAGGAATAGCATTGTGTTTGATCAGTTCAAACTCAATGATCCTCTTGTTATCTTTTATAAATTTTGTGCTTTGTTGGATTTTTGGGCAGGTTTACAGAAGACAGAGGATGAGAAGAACGCAATTAAGGCGGGAGTGGCATACATGCAGAAGAAGGCTAGAGTGCTAAAGGACTCAGAACCCAACTCGACATTGGTGATACGTTGAACAAAACTAGCAGGCAATGGTGGAAGGAAAAAGAAAGCAATTGAAAACATATGTATCTTGATTCCTGTTTTAGCTCTTGAATAAAATTCTGTGATGAGACATGTAAGGTCCTGAATGTGTTATCAGGCCAAAGCTTATATACCCCCTCTCATTCATGTTGAGGGAGGGGGGGATGCTTGTAAACTGTGGACAATTTGTGTACCTTTTCTCTTAATGAAAAAAGGGACACAGGGGATTTCCCTAGGTCCAAAAAAAAATAGATTATATAATAGAACACTATAAGCTGGATTACGTAATTTTGGACGAAAAACAACCTTAGCGAATGAAGGGGAAAAAAAAAAATATGAGGTTGCCTAGCGAGGAGCCAAGCGTTCCCTCGACCCTGGATCTGCCCCCGGTTCTGAGTACTGAGTAGACCCGTGACATGAACAAATCCACAAGCCAGAGCACTAGTTGACTGGTGCCCCGGCGGACCTAGGCTCTGACCTCCTGCGACCAAAAAAAACCACAGATGACTACAAACCCGCGCTGGTGGCAAAGCAAAAGCGCGCGGGAGAATTAAGAAAGCCGGTCGGGCATCAGAGGCGGGCGAAAGGTCGTCGTCGTCGTCGCAGCAGGTCAACGTTCAAACCCCGGCCAGGCTAACGATCGATTAAACTAATCTCGCCCGCCTCAGAGAGGCTGACGCAAAACGCACTCCAGCAGCACGCGCACATTCGAGAATCGATCGACGCGAGACGAGAGAGACCCGCCTCTGTGAAAGAAAGCTAAGCGAAGCGCGGCTAGACTATCGCTATTGCGGCCACATGCCGGATTATTCCCCGTTTGACCACTCCACCACGCGCCTCAATTCGCCACTATATAACCGCCACCCCACGCGGCCCCTCCTCTCCTCATCAGATCAGCCGCCTCGACTCGACACATCCACAGCAACAACTCAATCCAATCGCAGCAGCATTCGCCACTCCACCAGCTCGAGCTCACTCCCTCGCTCCAGCTAGCTAGCCTGCCTCGACCCAATATCGATCGATGGACGCGCTGTGGATGGCTCATCAGTGCGACTGGTCATCCTCCTCCTCAACAACCGCGGATCAGGACGACGCGGCGGATCTGCGTCGGGGCCCGTGGACGGCGGAGGAGGACGAGGCCCTGGCGCGCTACGTGGCGGCGCACGGCGAGGGCCGGTGGAACGAGCTGGCGGCCGCGGCGGGGCTGCGGCGCACGGGCAAGAGCTGCCGCCTCCGGTGGCTCAACTACCTCCGCCCCGGCGTGCGGCGCGGGGGCTTCACCCCGCGGGAGCAGCTGCTCATCCTCGACCTCCACGCCCGCTGGGGCAACCGCTGGTCCAAGATCGCCGCGCACCTCCCCGGCCGCACCGACAACGAGGTCAAGAACTACTGGCGGACGCGCGTGCAGAAGCACGCCAAGCAGCTCGGCTGCGACGTCGCCAGCGCCCGCTTCCACGACGTCGTCAGGCGCCTCTGGATGCCACGCCTCCTCGAGAGGATCCACGCCGACGCCGCCGCCGAGGCAGCCGTCGTCGACGTCGCGACGACGACGAACGCCGCCGCCGCGCCGCCGTCCCTACCCCCACCGGTGCCGTGCCAAAGCAACTGCGCGTCGCCGGACACGTCCTGCGTGACCACCGGGCCGTCGTCGTCGGACTCGTCCAATGTTGCTCCGTTCCAGACGAGCAGTCCGATCATGGCCTGCTCTTTGGCAGGTTGGTCGTCGTCGTCGACGGAGGAATGCCAATACGGCAGCTCGAGCGCGACGAGCGGTGTTGACATGTTCGACGGGAGCTGGTCGGACCTTCTTGCCCGCGCCACAAGCCAGGACGACGCCGATTCCACCGGCCTGCAGGACTTTGGCTTGGGCGAAACCGTGGACAACTTCTGGAGTTTGGACGACATCTGGCGACAACAGTTATGCTGATGTATTTATGCTACCACTTATGTTCCCATGAATGACCAAAGCTATTTGTAGGATTGCCTTGATTAACCATTAATTGTATCAACACGGTTATAAGTTATAACCCATAAACAGAAATTATGAAACCAGTTTCTATTCATTGGAGCATGAAACAACACATAGTTTTGACCCAAAAAAGTTGTTACAGCCTGACAGGTTGCAAAGTTTCTCATACGTACAGACTAGAGAAAGGCTTGCAATTTTCTTAGCACGATTATATATGCACACAGTAACCATCCTCTATGCGTAGGGGCATCTGTCAGATGCAAGATGCACACCTCGTACATATATGAAGAGATTCTAATCCTAACACGTACAAATAAATTGTCAAAATGTATCATATTCGACTATACTCGACAATTTTAGCTATCAGACTAGCATGTTCGTCTTTAGATTTGGCTTAAATGCATACTAGAAACGTTTACAGTTGGAATTGTCGATGTATCTCAACCTGGGGGGTGGGGGGGGGGGGGGGGGGGGGGGGGGGGCAAGTGCCCGTGACGCTCCTTTTGGAGAAAGAGTGATACTGGCTCTCTACTGTTCATGAGGGAGGAAGAAAAAAAATGATATTAAACCACTGACTTAATGTAAGCATATTTCAGGTTAATAAACATTAACTTTTGCCATACTTTCTATATGCCCTCATATCTTCCCAGAACTAATGTCCTCCTTGATAGCGCACACTCCATCATGTTAATTGATACAAAATAATGAAAGGAAATTTTATGAAACTTTCACCTAGACTATATATAGACCTAACAACATGTTTTATTTTGTTGTTTTTCTAAGAGGTGTAACATAAGCAACAAGACATTGATTTGATGGTTGATTATCTTTATTTTTGCTGTCTCTAAGAATTGAAAGCAACAAAAACTTCCTTTGTTTCTTTCCTCATCAATTTCGTGCGACATTACGCTTTTTGCTGTCTCTAAGAATTGAGAGCGTAGCTCAGTTGGTTAGGATTTTTTGTTTTTTTGTGAAACCAACTCACCGAGTTCAAATCCTAGACTCAATACGGTGTTACATTTACAACTAGTTATTTTTTCAGTGGTAGGTCGACGTCCTCGCTGACAACGAGACATCTGTGGCAACTTCACGAATCTCAACATTAGCTGACCCAGTTTCTCTTCAATGCTCGTAGAAGTAAGGTGTATGTACGTGTGTCATATAAAGTGGCTACTCGTGCGTGTATGCTAGTGTTGTGTTTTTTTTTAAAAAAAAAGAAAAAAATTGGCTACTCTACTCCTCCGTCAGCCGCCGTTAAGCTGATGCGGCAGATCTTGGCACGTGGATGTTCTTATTCTTAGACAGAAGTCAAACTTACTGGCTTCCATGACCTGGTCAGACCCTGATCGCGCATGTCGTCAATGGGCTGCGGTCCACGTGAAGACCAGCTGACGCAGGCAACCACTCTGGCCCCACGTGCTTGATGCCCGGCCATCTTGTTCTTTGCATACTCTAACTAATTAATCACTTACTTTAATCTAAGCGTTCTCCGGACCACCGAAAGTTAATTAAACGCGCATACGAAAAGGTACCATCCTGGCCGTCCGACCTTGGACCTAATGGCTGCGATGCACTTAACCCGCACTCACGATCATGCTCATGGCTTGAGCCAAACACGGTTCGCATCCATTCCTTTTTTGACACCGCCGACTTGACAAGTAGTGTCAACATTCTAATCTATCGCTCATAGTCAATGAGTCATAGGACAACCTATATGTGCTACTGCAAACCAATAAAACATAAAAAAAATGACCGTCCTTTGATCACCTGTTCATTTTGCGTTCAGTGTTCAAGTCGTCTTGTACAATGTACATGGAACCGAAGCATTCCCTTCGCCAAACTTATTTGTTAGTCAAATTTGGATTTGACTACAAATTTAGAGTCCGAAAGTGAGAAGACAAATTACAGGAAGCCTTTCGTAATATCGCAGAGGCAAGATGCACCTGCACGTTGATGTCCCAAAAAAGAAAGAACACAAACCTCTACTACGACCTCCCTCAAAAAGAAAATAATAAAAATATTTTAGGAAAAATAATAAAAATAATTTTTTAGGGGAATAATAAAAATAAATAAAACTGATGAACCGCCTAAAGTGCCAAACCGGGCCCACGTCGCAGAAGCACGCGGAAGCCCATGTCGCAGAAGCACGCGACCACTCTCATCAGATCGCTGTGCGCGCGCGGGGCCGTCCGCCACGCCCGCGCCGTGTTCGACGAAATGCCCGAGCGGGATATCGTGGCGTGGACGGCCATGCTCTCCGGCTACGCCTCCAACAGCCACCACCGCGAGGCGCTGGACGTCTTTCGGCGCATGGCCGCGGCGGGTGTGGCCCCCAACGAGTTCACGCTGTCCAGCGTCCTCACCGCGTGCCGCGGCGGCGGCGCGGCCGGGCACCGCTGCGGGGCGTCGGTCCACTCTATCGCGGTGCGGCGGGGCGTGGACCACATGCCGTACGTCGTGAACGCGCTCGTCGACGCGTACGCGTCGTGTGAGGAGGGTCTCATGGACGCCAGGAGGCTGTTCGATGCGCTGCGGGGAGGGCGGACGGCCGCGTCGTGGACTTCGATGATCGCCGGTTACGCTCGTTGGGGACAGGAAAGCACGGGGCTACATTTGTTCCAACAGATGGTTCAGGTGCAGATACCTCTTAAACTTGTTTAATGTATAGCCTTTCGAAAAACTTGTTTACTGTATACAAGTGCCGTCTCTGCTACTCTTATCACCATTTCCCACTGCGTGTTCCAGTAAATTGAAGTAGGAAGTTTCCCATTTTGCTACGAAATTGTTTTTGCGCATAAACTTATCAAAAGATTCTTTTAGCTTCCATATTATAGAGCAGATTGCAGAGGAACCATATCTACAGTTTATAAAATTTGGCTTAAGGCTTACATTAGGTGAGTTCAAAGTTCTTGTACGGCGCAAGAAGGTTAAAGTGCACGTAGCAATTGATCATGATATTACAACATTCACTTATCAAGCTTCTCTGAATTCACCACATTATTTATGCATTAGTTGATCTATCAGGAAATGCCATCTTGTCAGACTTGCTCATGGAGTTCTTGCTATAGCTTTTATGTTTAATTTCCTGTATAGAATATATACTTTTTTTTCAATAAGACATTAGCTGCTGTTTCTGCAGTGCAGGATGGTATTGAGCTGAGTCCTTTCACCTGCTCTATTGCAATCCATTCATGTACTTCAGCAGTCAACCTATGTGTTGGACAGCAACTTCACGTACTGTCCATAAAAAAGGCTCTCGAAGTGAACCTTGCCGTTGCTAATTCTCTGGTTGATATGTACTGCACTTGTGCAAGCATGTTGGATGCATGGAGGTTTTTTGATGAAATGCCTGAAAGAAACTTGGTCACCTGGAATACCATTATTGCTGGATCTAGCAGACGTGATCCGCTAATGTCCTTGCAGCTGTTTCTTGGCATGGATATTGAGCCAAATTTCTTGACTCTAACTAGCATTACATCAGCATGTGCTGGTCTTGCAGCTCTACGATGCGGCCAGCAGGTCCATGGTTCTGTTCTTCGGAGAAATTATGGCGAGGACCTGAAAATTTCAAATGCACTTGTGGACATGTACTCCAAGTGTGGATGCATATCAAAAGCTAAGAAGGTATTCTGCATGATGAGTTACAAGGATATATTATCGTGGACATCAATGATTAGTGGGTATGGGATGAATGGGTACGTGAATGAGGCCATTGGGCTTTTCAATTCCATGGTCAAATCTGGGGTTTATCCGGATCGTGTGGTGTTCATGGGAATGATTAGTGCTTGCAGCCACGCTGGTTTAGTAGATGAAGGATGGAAAATTTTCAGGTCAATGATACTTGACTATAATATGCAGCCTAACAAGGAGATTTATGGTTGTGTGACCAATCTTCTTGCTCGTGCAGGGAGGCTCAGAGAAGCCTTTGACCTCGTTGATACAATGCCATTTGCTCCTGATGAATCTGTCTGGGGAGCGCTGCTTGGTGCTTGCAAGATGCACAAGAATGTAGACCTGGCCAGATTAGCTGCAAACAAAATTATTGAGATTAACCCTGGTGGAGCGAAGACGTACATCCTGCTTGCAAACATATATGCTGCAGATAGCAAATGGGGTGATTATGCTGTGACAAGAAGGTTGTTGAGGGACAAAGGTAGCAGGAAAGAGGTTGGAATTAGTTGGATAGAAGTAATGAATAAGATTTATAGCTTTAGCACAGCTGATAGTTCCAGCCCTCAAGTTACTTTGGCGGATGAGGTACTGCAGATGTTGGTTAACCACATGGATGAAGGTGGAAATGATTCTGATGTCAATATTTGCAGAGTTCCATGATTCATTTGTACTTGAGTGGTTCAGCTGTTATTGAAGTCCAATACTGCAGAATTGATGCTGGAGCTTTCAGTATTCACGGTACCTATCCAACAACAACAACAACAACAACAACAACAAAGCCTTTTTATCCCAAGCAAGTTGGGGTAGGCTAGAGATGAAACTTGCGGGAACCAACAAGAGATGCAAACCAACCAAAAAAGAAAGGGCAAAACAGGGGAAAAGAGAAAGAAGAGGGTTAAAAAAAAAACCAAAGGGTTAAAAAAAAAAGGGGGAAATCAAGGTTCCGGCACATGGATTGCTTGCTTCCACTCTCTCCTATCCATGGCTAGCCCCTCAGCCATATTCCAGTCCTTCAGGTCTCTCTTCACGTAAACAAATTGTCTGCGTAAAATAAAAAATATGATAGAATTGGATAAAAATTGTAGATAATCAATATGCATCTTTGGCCATTCCTACTGTGCACTGGAATTTCCAGTCAAGTAGTCAGATTGAATTGTTAACAAACAATCTGTCGTACGGATTATTATCTGTGTAACCAAACAGTTGTTGTTTTTGTTACTGTTCCAGAATATAGAAATAACACAGTTTATAGAAGGCAATAACTTGAAAATTTACAATGAATTTTCTTATGGAGCTGCCATTAAATCTATTGGTGAAATTTTGTTAGTTTATGGCTTTGAGAGGAATCTTACAACTCCACATCAGAAGTATTGTAGTTCCTAGATTACATCATAGCTTTTACAGTTCTTAGTGGATGGTTGAAGGGTGACATAATAGTGAAAGGGGTGGAACATTGTATACAAAGCTTGCCCCAGCAGACACTCATCTGACTACAATATTATAACCTTTATACTGAATAAACTTAAATAAATTACCAAATATTCATGAGCTGTGTATTTCACTATTTGTACCTTGTGGTTTCGGCCTCCTATGTGTTATATTATTTTTTTGTTGATCCCGGTAAATAACTAAATATGCTGTCATAGCTAATGCTGAGATGCAGCTATTACCTTTACATGGCACTACATATCTAAAACTTCCATAGGCTGAAGAGAGTATGGTGCATTTTGAAGTAAATCTAAACCAATAAAGAACCAGTTGCCCTGAAAATATTTTTCACCCTTCCATATTGACCCTCCTGCTGATTATACCCTTGATCTTGACCTCAACCCCCTAATCCCACCATTAGATCAAATATGGGCCCACGTGAGAAAAACTGCCCGGGGTCAGCGTGACGCTGCCCGTCATCGCCAGGCAAAATTTCATGACGCCGATGCTTTTTTTGTTACGTGATGTTTTCCTACCCTCCTGAGAATCCCACGTCCCTTGATTACCGGAGGCCTTGATTCCTTTCTCCAATTCATTTCGTGAGATTTCCATCGCCCTCCGCTGCCTCCTGATCTCCTTGTCCGCCAGATCTCCGCCGCCTTCCCTAGCACGCACGTTCTCGCGCCGATGCTGGACCTCGCTGGAGTTCACCGTCATTGTCCAGCAGAAGCACGCGGCCATGGAGATGGAATGTCCGGGCGGAGCCGTTCTTGCCGTATCAGGGAGCTCCTCGACTTCATCGAGTTGTCGCACCTCATGGATTTCACCGAGCTCGCGAACAGATCAGGTTGTGAGCTGCTGTGGTTGGTTGTGCGTGGATGGAGAGAGACTGCACTGATTGTGTTGGGCCCATGGTGTACCGATGAATGGATCAGAAAGCACCATTTGCTGGTCCTTTGCAGTGCTTTATTGTTCAACAATGCACTGGTAAATTCAGGTGATTCTGTTCTTCCTCCTTTTTCTGTTGAATGCAGGTAAACTTTATGATCTGTTGTTTCAGGATAGACTGATAGATTATCTGCAGCCTCGGATATTTATCATCAATGGACGCTAGGTTGTGCAAAGTTGTGGGACTGTTTTTTCCCCATGTATAAGGTTTGGGTGCCAGATTTCTTCTCTATTATTTACAACCTAGGCAAGTACATTTGTTTTACCTCTCCTACATATTTTTTAATTAAAAGTATTCCAATTTTATTTTTTGACCCTGCAATTATATTTGAAACTTTTAGGTTAATCAATAAAAAATCCTTTGTCAATTATGGATGACAGTAGCACTGATCTTAGCTTGCTCTGCATATGACTTGAATTATTAACATCATCGATGAACCAGTTGTTGATTATGACTTGCTTTATTATTATGTGTTTACATCAGCAGTATTAAAGTAGTCAATCAGGTGCCTTACATGTTTGCCTGCATGAATACACATTTTGCAAATTCTGTAATTATTTGTTTAGTAGTGGTGCAGTTAGAAAAACTATTTTTCTTTCGAGAAATGCTATAGGTATGACCCGATCAGTATACTAGGTTACGACGAACATTGTTTAGCCATGAATCCCCTGAAGTGCTTTGCTACAAGCCGTTAGATGACATCAGTCGGACATAAGTCTACCATTCCTGTCGGACCTGTAGCAGTTCTCTTTCCTTTCTAACTGGTGTACAGGTTACCACAAAGCTTTACTTCCCCGATGAAGGTTGATGTGTTCCATTGAGCCTCACATTGGTGTTATTTCCATCTCAAAATCTGAATCAGCTATTGTCATTAATGTCTCGATTATCTGTCAATTTGCCTCAATTTCAAATTTTCATCTAATATTATATTCCCCTCATTGAGCTGTTTCGATTCTCAAATGCCATGAGTATCATATTCCGTTATTCTGCCACTCATAGAGATGTTTCTATTCTCAATGCCGTGAATATTATATTCTCTCGTCTTTCTCTTACAGAATTTAATTAGTAGTTACTAGTTACTATAAGCAGAAAATTTTGACCTCTTTGTAGCCTGATGTGTGTGGCATGCAAGTTTCAATCTTTATGTAAATTCCATCAAACCATGCCTAACGTAGTGTGCCTTGGTTTTAAACAGTCTTAATGCTTCCTTTCTTTGTCTTTTTTTTACGTTTAAATAGTTTATTGCTTGCATGTTCATGGATGGTATATCTGCAAAATTATGCTGGTCATTGTGTCATGCTGCAGAGACACTTCCGGTTATCTAAATATGCACCTCGAGAAGGTGACAGTAATGCATCATCAATGGAAGTGAGAGGAAGTGCTGGATATTTGGACTTCGCGGCAACAGTGTTAGAAGATCAAAAAAGGCTGTCAATTTGAAACCAGAATAATATAGGTAGAACACAAAATGCTTCCAAAACAGTTCTGATGTGATCTTTCATGTTTGACTAATATGCAATTTCAAATAGGGGAAAACTTTGCTTTGTCTCTTTGAGCAGTACTTGCTATATATATCGTTGTGGATAGAAAATTGGACATGCGGACCGCATGTATACAGTAATTAATTTGAGCTCTACTTTTTATTTATTTTACTTAAAATTGAAGATCATATTATTTTTGTCTTAGCAGATGCTTATTCATGCCTTTTGAGCTATATATTTTTATCAAGATATCTGTAGTGAAGATATATAGTTTTCAATAAGTTTATTTGCTATGATACACCAAGCAAATAAATATGGTAACAACAGCAAAGTTGAATCATTGTGTATGTGATCACTTCTCTTTTTCAGATGGAACTATCATAATTGATGAACCTTTCTCTGCCATGGTTCTTCTGCCGTTCCTTGCTCTGATTGCCTGCCGCTAGATTGTTTGATTAGTAGCAGCGTGTGTTGTCGAAGGCATTTGGTCGCTGTTTCTCAACCTGAAGACTAAAGATTGGGCCTCAGGGAGCAAGTTTTCGGGAGCCAAACCGAGTAGGTAGTAGCTTTAGTAGTAGATGAAACGGATGTATGCAAGTTGAATTATTGTCTGTGTAGTATAGTAGATAGTAAAAAGTATTGTCAGAGTGCTCTGCTCTTGTACATGTTGGCTTAATTAAGGTTTTCGATCCACTACATTGTAAATATTGCAATAAGTCTTTTAGACACGTGCGTGGCGCACGTGCATTGGTACTAGTTTGATTAAGGTTCCAAATTACTTCATCTTGTTTAGATATGTACCCTTTCTAAAGGTGTACCTGGTGCCAAAGGCTCCTACACATTGTGGGGTCTAGGGGATTATTTCTAGGCAGCAGTACCACTGCTTTCTGCAGCAGAGACACTCCACCACTGCACCAGGTCTGCTCTTCGGATCTGCACCCTTTCTAATTTATATCAATTATTTTGATCGCAAAATGGAATTCTGGACGGATGACAGAATTTGGAAAAAAAATAGACATAACAAAGTATGCAATATTTACCAGTAGTGTCATTTTGACATTTTCTTGATTTTGTACCATGATTTGCTAGAAAACCTTATATTTTCCAGTAAATTCATGACTGTACTATCAATTAGTTCAAAATGTTATGACCTTTAGACTATAATGGATGAGCTGCGGGGAGGATGGCCGTCCAACATCTTTGTTCTTGATGGATGAAGAGATTATAGGTGAGAATGACTTTATTTCTTCTTTGCTGGAGAATAACATTTACAGTAGGCCTCCTTATATTGGAGACTCTCTTAACAACAAAAAGTAGGATTAATCTAATAATAATGTCCTACCGATAGATAATATGCTAAGCAATCAATCCTCTATCCTAGGAAATTAATCAAACTATTTAGGAAATGATATCTTGACTGGCAAGAAACCATCCTCACCGCAGGTCTGGTGCCAGATGAATCGCAGCTGCTTCAGTAGTACTGCTTGTACTATTTGTCTTCTTCCCATAACACAAAATCTGTATTGTTGATGGTGGCAAAACAGCTTGGTTTTCATACTGCTTCAATCTCACCTGTGCCAGTTTACGTTACTGGGCTTCGTCTTATTCTTGGTCACAATTTTTATTGGTTTAATGTTGTCCAGTTGAATAGCTCTGAATCATCGGGACCCGATATACTTGCATCTTTTATCAGTTATGGTCTTTTCACTTGGAATACTGTTTTTATTATAGTGCCGGCTCTGGTTTCAAGCATACTACAGTCTACCAGTGACTTTTTTTTGGTAATCAGGTAAAATGGCTGCAATCTGGAAGGCATTAACACTTGCTGCATTGATGCTTTTTCTCAAATGTCTGTGATGGCATTGAACCTACAAATCATGAGTTACTCGGTAAGCAGGATATATATGTTTGAAGTTCCATTTATGCATAATAGATATGTAATGTTATCGATTCTGTATGCTCTATTTCGCTGTTAGAATGCACTCAATGCCTTACCTTCTTGATTTGAATTAGGCACGAAACAAACACTAAAAAAGCCAGATTTTTGACACTAGGAAAGAATGATGTGATACATAATATCGAGACCAGCATATGCTTCTCTTACATGAATAGATTTCTCAATTTTCCAGGAAAGGTAACTATATCAGTCCAAAAGTCCGAATACTATGGGATTAACTGATGTTATGCATTTGTAGAGAAATTAAACAACCTAAAAATCTCCTTAATTATCGAACGATAGGTAGTTATATCACTCCAAAAAGTCAAAATAATATGGGATTAACTTTCTTTAACTCATTATGCACATATACAGAACTTAAACAACCAAACCCCAGTGATATACATCGAAAACAGACTGACCAGTAGAATTGTAAACAGTATATCAATATTCAGCTAGAAAGTTATATCACCATCAAGCACCAGCACTGTGATATATTCTTACTCTGCTGACACACATTACTGCTTTGCATCCACAACCCCTTCATTTCCTGCTAGCATCAGGTACTTATCCTTGCGAGTGAGCATAGTGGGTTCAAATCCAAGAACCCTACCAATCTCGCACTGCACCAAGTTTGCCACCTCGTAGC
This sequence comes from Eragrostis nindensis, assembly GCA_012490785.1. NCBI lineage: Eukaryota > Viridiplantae > Streptophyta > Magnoliopsida > Poales > Poaceae > Eragrostis > Eragrostis nindensis. The sequence goes on along the minus strand of JAAXCT010001361.1, from coordinate 113,403 downwards.
TCTCACATTTTCTGCCATCGATGACAATACTGGTCGGCATCTTGTCCATGAACACAACAACGTACGCCGGATGCGGGTTCATGAAGTAGTAGAAGTGGTCCAGGTACTTGGACTTGCCAGTAGACGTGCCATAGAACATTCTGGACCAATTGACCAGAGCTACTGGGTAGACCTCGTTGACGAGCTCCACGAACAGTGGGCTGAATCGGAGCAGGTATGGTTCCCGGCATGTGGTCCCCTCAGGGCAAACGACCAGGTCACCCTGCTTCAGTGACTTCTCCATCCTCCTCCGGTCCTCTTCCCGGTTTCTGGTCAGCCGAACTGTTCGGATTGGTGACAGTAGCTCGCTGAAACGGCTGACGCTGTATGTTACGGCTGATACTTGCTTGTTCAGCGTTGCTGAGATGTAAACTGGGTCAAGGAGTGTGCGGTGGTTGCACACATACAGGCGGCCCTGTCGGTTGGTTTGGGCAAGTTCTTCAGAGCTTGCCGGTCCATTGGCGGAGACCGGGGAGTTCATGACCCGCGTTGTGACTCCAGTTGCAGACCCAATAGGGACAGAAATAGAATAGAATGGATGGAATTCACAAAGAGGAGTGTTCGGAGGATTGTGAGGAGAATAGCAAATGGGAGCCACATGAACATAGCTAGAGTGGCTTCGGGGTAGGCCTGAAGGCTAGCCTGCCATCATGGAAGATCAAGGGCCTGGGTACTGGTCTCTTTGCAAGGGTGACCATTTTCTCTTTTGTTCTGAGGTTACCAAGTAAATTTCCTGCAAGTGAGAAGCAAAGCTAAATTAAAGTTGTAGCCCACTTTAATAAGCTGGTTTTGTAAAAAGTCATGTAAAGAGCTTGTGACTATAGAAACAAAAGGAGCCTTAGGGTTGCACAACTTCCTTTTACAACAGATAAATTTCTAGGTGAGCTATCTGAACCAGTACAATGTTTTGAGTTGATCTCCAGACTTCAAAGTTGTTCAATATCATCACTAACTAAGAGGCGCACTCTGTTGATTTTGAAATAAAAGTATTTTGAGTTTAAAGCATCCATGGGTGACTACTTCATGAGTATTGAAAACTTCAAATCAGACCCCTGAATTCAAATATTTATATGTATATATTTTTTTCCTTTACGGCGAATGTTTTCTCATACATGCATGGCATACTACCGTCATAGGTAAAGGATTCAGTGGCAAGAATCATATACAGCTAATGATACGGTTTTGCTTTGGAGCAGGGTCATGTGGTCGTGTGGGTATAATCAGATATCAGAATGACTCCTTTGTGGCGCATCACCTTTTCCTGATCTGGTCTTGAGCCATTATATTACATATATATTGTCGTCTTGCGTTGAGCATCCCCTTCCATGAAGTCTAATTGTCTAAATATTTGCAAAGGAACTTGAACTAGACATACTGTATTGTCTAGTCATTTCAGTTCAAGCGTAGACGTCTTTAGCATAAACGTCACCTTTCTGCACCATCACAAGGTTTCTTCTCTGTTACTGAGGCACATGCTCCAAACGTTGATGCTAGTGGATGTGATTTGTTTTGGTACTTGTGGCCTTCAAGGCTTCAACTACCCACCCGTGTTATAAAAATGCATATCTAACCTGTGTAAGTAAGATGTCCCATGTATGATGGAGAGGTTTGCCGCATTAAGAAAGATAAGTCCTGCAGGGACGCATGTCTCGTGGTCCCTCCACTAGACGCATGTTTATTTCAAGGTGATACTTAAAAAAAGGATAAGTACTACACTGAGATGCATGTTACGTGGCTTTGAACCCGTACAATGCGAATGGCTACCTTTAGGTTCAGTTATATTATTTCTAGCTCATCTGGTTGCCCTCTCCATTACGAGCTTTCCTAGAGTTCATGCAAAACTTAAAGTTCCTGTGAACAGGAGTATTACTATGCGTTACTTATTTATATAATTGATTTCTTGCTTGAATTGGCATGATGTCAAACCTAGATAACCCTTAACCATATCGTATTTGTGGTTTTTATGTTTGATTTGCGGACACTGCATAGCACATGCATGGGAGATATCAACTATTCAAACTCGCCTGTATCAGCTTATGAACATAATAATTGTATGCTCAATTTGTTATCATATGAATTAATTGGCCCAAAACAGGAGTTAAATCTATGAGTGAAGAAGCAATTAAGAAGGAAAAAAAAACTAAGAAACACCCTGAGAATGACTGACAGCCCTATCACTTGTGGCACATGATGGGAGACTTCGATGCTACAAGCAAAACATGGCGAAATCAAATTTATGTTTAACATCTAACCTTGCACAAGAGAAGATACGGTGATGATCATGACTGTAATAGTTTGAGCTGCTTCCAAACCATATCATCTCTGTCCCTTCGATCTCTGCAAACTCTAACCTTCCTTCGCTCTCCTTTTCCAACAGGCCAGCATAACGCCCTCTCACCATCTTCACCTCCCTGCCCACCACCATCTCTAACCCTACATACTCCTCAGGAAGGGTTCCATCATAACCCTAGGGATCATTCTACTGAATCCTACCACCCTCTTGACCCTTTCACCACCTGAAGCCCTTCCCTCCCTACATCCTCTAGGAAATGCTTCGGCAACGTTGCCTTAGCGACCCTCATCACCTTCTCCTCAGTTAACCCCATGAAGCACACCATGACCATGATCTTTGATTGTACTTCTTGTGTCAAGCAACATAGCAAAGGGTAGAGGCACAGTAGGATGAAACCTCTCAGGAAACTGCCAGCCTCTATTGCAACAAGCATGAAATAAGCGAAGGTAGATGGAGACCTTAGTAGTCCTCCTTCAATATCTAGGATTAGAACTTGCTTTTGAAGGTGGTCATCATCATGTGAGACCAGTGGGCAACTGTGGATGATCTTAGGACATGTTTCTATCCCACTTGTGCTTCGCCGGTGGTGGTTGTGGCCTGATGGATTCCCTAGCCTCCGACGAGCAAAGCGGTAGAAGGCTATGAAGGATTTGGAGAATGGTTTGGATGCCATATAGGCTTACCCTTGGACCACGTTAGTTCAATCTAGCTCTTTAGAAGTCTTAGGTTGCAACCTGCAACTGTAATGCCACCCTGGTATATATGCAGCTAAAGCATAAAGCTATAGAAATGGTCATATACAATTGTCACAAGAAAATTCAGTTGTGGTACCAAACTGGCTCACGACTTTTGACTTTGCCTACTTGTTTGACATGCTAGTCTTAGCTCTGTTTGCCTTGCAGCACTCTGTAAAAAATGAAAGAGGGTTACTTAAGATCTACTGATCAGTTAAGGAAGTTCATTTGCTATGGATGACAAACATTAAAGTTATGTTTCAAGTTTTACTTTGTCTTGGATAAGACAAAAAATAAAGTAACAAGCTGCTGACCATATTTTCAACTCTACACATGTAACAGAATATTAACTAAGGAAAGGTTTCTTATGGTCCTTTTAGAACTCATGTGGTGCATGAATCAAAATACTCCTGTCCCCAAAATAAGTTGATTTGTAGTATTGTTCTAAATCAATCTATTTTAAGCTTGACCAGTTTTATAGAGGATTTCTAATAAATACAACACCAAATAAGTTAACTACCAAAATATATGCATTAAGAATCTAATGATACTAATTTGGCATCTTGAACATTGGTACTCTTCTGTGAGCTTGTTAGGACTTAAGATAGATTGACTTAGGAAACTATAAAATAACAAATATTAGGATGAAGCGAGTATGTTAGTTAATATTATTTATCATACACAAGCTACTCCTTTGTGCACACTTCTCTCTGCAAAAGAAGAAATGGGATACTCCAACAATGACAGTGAAAAGCGGAGGGGGTAAAACAGTGGTCAATGTAAGTTTCATTCTGGTAATGTATTAGGTGAGGGCATAAAATATGTAATATATTCGGTGAAGGTTTGATCTGTTCTTTGTTCAAGCCTGGAAGAAATCTACCTGAGGACGACCTCTCACCTAATAAGGGCTAGAAGGATCCATATGCGCATCTGCCTGGTGTCAATCGGATAGTATATCACGCCACTTGCTTCTTATTTCCTGGGCTCATAAAGTAATTTTGATCTTTTATGCTTAGTTAAAAGCTCATTTTCTACGGCATTGATTTTACGAAGCATTCATGGAAATCATGTAGGGTATTCTTAGTGCATGCATATATTCTTTTCATGTCCTCATAATTTAAATTTTATGAAAATTTTTTTTCTATTCGTGATTTTTTTAAATTGATTGCTTGTTTATGATATAGATAGTGCCAAAATTCAGAAAAGTCATCTTGCTGCAGAGGGAAATAAAATACTAATTGATTTTCACTCCCATGTATTTCCTTGTTAGCTCTTTATGCGACCTATTCATTTTGTATTTCACAGTAGTTCTGACAAAAAAGGAAAAAAGTGACCTATATATATGCTGTAGTGAGTTCCATGATTTGCAAAAGCAAGTCATTTCTAAAATTTACTAAAATATTTGTATTTGTTATATTATCATGTCTCAGTCATGCTTAAGTGAGTGCATTTATTGAGAACTAGATAGTAATTTCCAAATTTTACTAAAATGTTACTGGATTGTTTATATATATCATGTTTTAATTGTTTAGAAATGAGTTTCCTCCTCCATCTGATGTGTGTTTGCTAAAGACGGATGAATTTTGCATCTCAGTAAAATTGTCTTTGGTGTCCTCGTTGAGTTCATCACTCATGATCCATTTGACATGGAGGTGGATTGCCATATGGATCTCATTCATGGAGCTGATTTAGGAATTTGCAATGTTAGCTAACTGATTTCTCTTTCATCTAAGTTAAATGCCCAAATATATATCAGGATAATTGATTTTGCATTTTTTTTTCTTTGCTTTTTTCCCTTATAACTTTAATCCTAGGTGAACCACTTGGTTGAGAAAGTAGCTAGTATTCTTCTATCTGAGCGGCACCCTTGTTTAGGGTGCTATACTGATGTTGTTTGTGTTCTTTAATGAGCTCGCATGGACTTGTAACGCCTCATTTTTTTTATATATAAAGCTATATGATGACATGCTCAATCCAATCGCACATTTGTTGGGAATTTTTATGCGTATTTCAAGGTGCAAAAGTTATACGGTGATACTGTAAGGCCTTGTAACCCTGGAGATATTCTCCATATTTCAGATCTTGCGTTTGCCTAGTAACATTAAGTCAAATGCGTTTGCATTTTTTTCGCCTTTTCCTTTCAAAATCTTCTACACATTCAAACGTATGGATATTCCAATGCCATAGAAAACAGGTACAGGGGATTCTTCATTCGGTATAATTGTATGATTATCCTATTTCTTAAACGAAACGTGACTAAATACTCTAGAATGAAATGCAAATTGGTATATTAGTATGCGTTAATCCTGTTACAGTCATCCTATAACCTAGTAGGAGTATAGTGAACGTGTTTTATTTGGAACACAAGAATTTCATATGATGTTTAAGACTGCGACAAAGCGTGAACATTCACTGTATCCTGCACGACAAATTCATTTATTTTTTGGGAGGTCATGTATTAAAAGTTGCCCAAACCAAACGTAATGAATTGAAACTGCAGAAAAGAGTGTAGGTTGGCTGATCCGACCAATTATGTTTCAGATACTTATATTGTGAACAGAGGGAGTATGAAGTAGTTATTGCTCATGCATCATTTTTCTTCTTTTGTATTACCTCGAGTATGTCAACATCGGCGACCTCATCTGGCGCACTGTGGTTGATGAGCTGCATGCATGAAGCTTGATCAGAGTAACGCACCAGCAATAGTTATGTTTGGAGCCCAGGAGTTTTTTACTGGATTCAGTTTCGCAGATCTTTCACAGAGCATCAGTTAGATTAGATCATTTTTGAACAATCAGTTAGATTAGATCATCGCAAAAACAAGAGAATAAACTTCGTCCTCAAGTTCCAAACGGGGCCTGAAAGCTTATAGTAACACGATAAAAGCTGGTCAAACAACCATTCATGTGTACCTGGAAGAAAAGAAACCCCAGTGCTGGCAGGCAGCGCCGAGGTTCGCGAGCTCCTCCGAGGACGTCGACAACGGCCGGCCGGATCGAGCAACCTGCCGAGATCGACCACTGGGATCCCTGCTTCCGGCCGGCGACGAACATCTCGGCGCTTTGAGAATCAGACAACTTGGAGCATTAATTCAGAATTTACAGTGAACTACTAAATGGTGAGTGGGAAACTTTTGCCCTTATAAACAATTTTATCAATGTCACTTTCATGTTGTTGTTATCGGGACAAGAAATCTGGTACAATAAAACAACGGAAATAATAAGTTATACTTTTTGTATGTAGTTGCAATATTAGTTCCTTGATGCTATATAGTGTCTTCACAAATCGTATCAATAAAATATGGTGAAGGAGGCAAGGATGGGTTCGACAAGAGAGGCTCATCGACGGTAAGTTCATCGTGTTTGCATGTGACAGGTAAGCAGTCTACTCATCTTTTGCGCAATGGATAGGTTTCGGTTTTCCTCCGTCGGAGATAAAAATGATGGTGGTGGATGGTGAAATGACCATAGATCGGAGTTCTCGTCCGTGGCATATCCGTACAAGATGGTAATCCTAGATAGTGAAATTGGCGGAAGTTTTCTAGTGTCCCATCAATGGAGTTGTCTGGGTTGATTTTGTAATTAGGGAATGTAATTTGCTATAATATCAATGAATTCTCTTTTTGCAAAAAAAAGTCTCATATACAATATTTTTTTAGGAACGTATACAATATTTATTTGATTGCCGTGAAAATAAATAATTTTATTAGTAGCTATTTTAGGGAGCCTGCCTGAAAAAGTGTTTAGTTTTTTTTTTTTTGAGAACCTGAAAAAGTGTTTAGTTGTAATTATCTTGGCGTTCGGGCCTCATCAGTCATCACATTGGGCTCCCATCGGTCCAAAATTACTGGGCTGACTCGAGGATAAAACAAAAAGGAAAACAAAAAGAAAATCTTCCCTTCGGCCATCCGGAGAGGCGTGGCGAACGTCCTGCCTCCTTCAGTCCTTCCAGCGGAGGAAGAACGGCAGCCGACACACTCCGGTGGTTCCGCTGGAGAACGGCAGGCAGCTAGTCACACTTCCCCGCCTACGCGTCGATCCGATTTGGTTGTTCTGTTCCGTTGGTAAGGATCCCTAACTTGCTTGAATGCATTTCGTTTTGGGAGACGTGTCTCTTGCCTGCTTTGTGAGCGACCAAATCCAAGGATTGAGCGTCAAGGGAATACCCTGCCTGACGGTAGATCGGCTCCATCGATGTTTAGTCTCCAGATATGTATAGGTTTTGCCATTATTGTGATGTATATCTTCTCTGCTGCCATTGTTTTTTTATGCAGTATCAAGTGCTAAAGTCAGTTAAGTTCAGTAGTCTGAAGCCATATTCTATTGTTTCTGATATCAAATGCAACGTCTTTAGGTATCAAGTTCCAACGTGCAATGTCCATATCTCATTCTATTTCCGCATTACCTTTCACATTTCGGTTTGACTGAATTCTAGAACAGAACCAGGGAGATGTGGTTACACATGGTTTTTTGACACTAGTCTGGTTGGTAGGATCGATTTTGTTGGCACTTAGACCACGGTGTGTGTGCAGTCATACTCAGACTAGTCAGATGTAAGAAAACTATTTTCATGTTTTGGTGATTAATGAGTCAAATAGGTTTGATTGCGTTGATATTACTGAGTTTCTTACACGATACATAAAGTAAATCTAACCTTAAAGGAAGCAATATATTTTCATGTGCATTTCAAGAATATTAGAACTTCGTTGAGTTTCTCATGTAAAAAGAGGCACGATGATGCTATTTCTTATTCTGACAAGGCTCCGGGTATTATGCTGTACTTCCTTTTCCTGTTCTTTTGGCATTGTTATTGGCACCAGCATGTAAATTTCTAAAGTTTTGTTCACCAATATTCTATTGGTTTGTTTTGGTATCTTAGAATGAGATCATTGATATGCAATGAAGTTTCTCATGTATCAAGATGGCTGGATGAGAAAAGTGGAGGGGGTAGGTTTGGCTAGCCAACAACCATTTTTTGGCCAATCATATTGAGATTGGGAGATGGCTGGACCCATAAGTTGCCACGTTTTCTTGTCGTAGTTCAAACTTTTTGTGACAAGCAAGTAGTTCAAAAGTTAACTTGCAAGCCCACATTTTTAGCCTTGCTGTTATTACAGATGCCATTTTCGAGTTAGTATCATTGACTTGTATCCATGCTACAGAAGATATGATGAGAGACCCATGAGATACGTTGCTGCAAATGCTTTCTTAGGTACTTTCTTAGGCACGGTGATGCTATTTCTTTTTTTCTGACAAGCCTCCTATTATTTGGTATATCAAAGTTATTGGGTATATCTTGTTTGCCGCTTTGGCCATTTTTTTTTCTGAATGTGGCACATATTAAAAGAACTATTCATTGCTATTGCTGTGCTGACAGTGCACATGCTGGATTTTAGTGGTCAAAATATATTTATTTCGTTAATCTAATATGGTACCACTAGTTATATATAGTTGTTTTGTCCCAAGAATTCACAATCTTACAATTGATTGAATTCATGTTAAAAAGTGCTCATTCGTGCCCGTACTGCATTCTGCCAAGGAGATTAGGCCTAAGCATGGGAGTTCCAAAACAGAGGTGGACTCCTGACGAAGAGGCTGCTCTTAGAGCCGGGGTAGCAAGGCATGGAGTTGGAAATTGGCGCACTATATTGAAAGATCCAGAATTTAGTTCCACTTTACGCTATCGTTCAAATGTTGACATAAAGGTTAGAATTATTCACTTCATTCCACTTGACTAAGCTTGATTTAGTGAAGAAAATTCTAGTTATGATATTTCTTGAATTATGTGTTATTTGATGTTAAATTTATTTATGTCATCTTCACTCTGGATGTTCATCCCCTCTTTTATACAAATTACCACTTAGGACAAGTGGCGCAATATGAATGTAATTGTCACTACATCGGGTTCTCGTGAAAAGGCGAAGACTGTTGTGAAGAAAACCAAAGCTGCTCCTAAGAATAATGATCAGTCCACAGCAATCAGCACAGCTACCTCAGATGGTGAAGAAGAGACAGTTGATGCAAAGCCTATAGCATCGGTGTCCAGTGAAGCGTGGAAACCTTTAATTCCAAAGAAATCTCAGTTAAGGTAATTATATATATCAAGTCTAATTTATCATCTGGCCTTTTTTTCTTTTCTTGCTTTGTGTGATCAATAGAAATTTAATATTTTGGATGCTTCACTTTAGTTCAATGGATTTCCTGCAGGCTGGACAATATTATAATGGAAGCTGTGAAGATTTTGAATGAGCCCGCGGGTTCACACAGAACTACTATTGCTAATTACATAGAGGTATATATCTCTCATTTGTTTTTGTTTTTTGCTAGTACTAGAGCCTTGTGTTTTGTGTGTCTCTGTTTACAACTGAACTCTTTTGTTGTTGTATTTTATAGGACAATGCCAGACAGTACTTGCTTTTTTTGTTTTTGTCAGTCAAAGATTTGGACAGCAAGACAGCTTGCAACATATTCATACAGTGTTTACAACATCAGACTAGGTGGTGCCACGTAGGCACTGCAATTTTGCCCAAATCCTTAGTCTTCCTACCTAGGTGACGATGGATGGTGCCACACCGCCACCCATATCTATTTGAACTTTGAAAGCTCGTTATGCCTAACTTAATCACACGAGAAATAAAAGATACACCATATATACCTAACCTGATTGTGTTGTACCGAAAAGGAGCTACCAGACATCGATAGTAGAATCCCATAATTAAACAAGTTTGGTCAGTGGGTACACAAGATTTCCTCCTTTTTGTGCAAGAACTGTAACCTACTTTATGTTCACCTCTTCTAGTTAATCGAAAAGCAAGCTGTTCCAGTGTGTCTCATGCAGAGTTATGGTGTCATTTTGAAACTATCAGCATGTTTCGACTTGCTTGATTTCTAATAAACGTTCTTGTGGGTTGAGCCATCCTTGCTCTTATTTGCTACATGCACAGTCAGTTTCTTACACTGGTTTTATGTAGGAGCAATATTGGCCACCTAGTGATTTTGACCACTTATTGTCTGCAAAACTGAAGGAACTGGTCGCCAGTGGGAAATTGATAAAGGTGATTTTTCCTTTTTAATCCCCTATTTTGTTTCTATGCTTTGTGAGCAATAACACTAACTCAAAGGTGAAATACTAGTATTGGATGATAACACGTGCATAAATTCGATTTACTAAACCACCTAATGAAGTAAATGTATAAAGCCATTTCATGAAATCTTCAGAATCCTAATTTGCATCTAGCTGGAAGTTGACATGACATAATGATATATCTGAAAATACGATATAAAGGTTTCTCAAGATGTGTTCCAGAAGGTGACACACTTTTTCAGTTATTTTACTCTGAGTCTTTGGTGTTCAGGACTTGTAATTTAGTGCTGAATATTTTATTCTGAGCCAATCAGGATATGCATGGTTCTCAATTTTCTTGAACTACTGAACCGTCTTAAACCATGAAAATGAGATATTTGTTATCTTGGCACTAGAATACAGTTACCCATGTGGAGAATCTTGAGCTCTCAAGAATGTTAATCGATGGATGATTGCAGGTGAATCGGATGTACAGGATAGCACCTAGTTCACCATACTCACAGGGCCGACGTCCCAAAATGTTGCTGCTAGAAGACATACAAAGAGAGTCCCTCAAATTAGCAAGTGATGATAATAAACCCTCACGAGGACTCAAGTCGATATGGAATTGGCTCGTATGGCAACCATGACTCCTGAGGAAGCTGCAGCGGCTGCCGCTCGTGCAGTCGCAGAGGCAGAGGCTATCCTGGCTGAAGCTGAAGCAGCTGCGAGAGAAGCAGAGGCTGCAGAAGCAGATGCCCAAGCTGCACAGGCTTTTGCTGAAGCAGCACTTGTGACATTAAAGAACATAAATGCTGCAAAATGGGTAAGCTAACTTTGGTCATTAAATCTGTACTGCCCTCTTGTCCCTTCACATATTGTAAAGGCTTCATAGTCCCATCTGCAACTGATTGATTACTTACTGGTCACTAAAAAATTCTGAAACCAGCAAATTGTCGTAAGTTTGTTGGCTTTATGCGGTGAACATTATGTGTTCAAAGGCACTTATGCCAAGGTATAGAAAAAGGAAAATATTCGTTCTAACTTGGTTTCTTAACGTTCTTTCTCTTAACTTGCATGCTATTCAAGAATAAGATTTGAAAAATGAAGAATCTTGAACTAATGGTTTCTAGAGTTTGGCAGAAGCAAGCATACAACCAAATCTGTTTTTGACATGTCAGCAAGCTAAGATCTCTTGCCCACTATGTAACCCAGTAGTGCCACAAGATAATGTTAACTATAATACTCATTGCCAAACATCTGGTACGATGTTCCATCCCAATATAGCTGCATATTTGCATTTATTTTTTATTTCTTACCTTTTACTTTTTATCACATGTATATTAAAAGCGGTAGTTACAAACTTACTGTTGCATGCTTATGTGCTTTCTGTTTTGTTGGAATTATGATGTCACCCCATTTTGGAATCCTTTGAGTAAAATCTGATCAACACACACTTTGAAGTATTGGGGGATTTTAGGTGTGAGATATCCATTGCATTGCCGCTTCGTTCAGTAACTGTTTTGTTGTTTCCCCCACAATTTGCAGTGCACATAAGGAATGGCATTAGTTCTGACATTGTCAAAGGAACTGTGCTTTGATTTCACCATTCATTTTCAGTCCCAACTACTTGCAAAAGAAACTTAATTTGGAAAACACTTCAATTAGAAAGTTCATTTCCATCTTTGTCATTTTACTTGTATCCTCTATATACGTCATAGCTGACTCAGATAAGCCAGCTGATCTATCCCTCCCCCCCAACCCCCCCCCCAAAAAAAAAAAAAACTGACTCGGACATGGCTCCCACGGTCCCACCTCAACAACATCGTGGTAACATTCCCTTTATTTAGAAATGAAATCAACATGCTTTCTGTTGACTGGATGTTGAAGTTAACAAGAAAGAAATTCAGATTCTGACTCCTTGACGCTAATGTTCATGCAGATGGGCCAAGCTTGATGCTACTCAATTGTTCAGGTTCAGCGTTGCTACAACTGTCGGCTGCCTTTCTGCATGTGTACTGTTGTTAATTTGAAACGCACCTGTTCCCCCCTAGTTGTACCAATATATGACTTGAGCCATGAGCCTGAACTCCAACGAGAAACCTGCTTGGTATTCCCCCTGTGGCACCATTTTTTTAGAACAATGAGAGGCTAAAATCGTCAGCGCAGTGGTGCAATGTCCTTCAGTGAGAAATAGTGGTTCAGTTATCATGGCCTACGCTTCCTAACTATCTTACAATCATTCTATTACTCTTATCTGGTCAATTTCCAGATTCCACGTCTCCATCTTTACCAGGTTCTCGTGTCTGACAGCATGGGAGGTGTGGGATGATGGGGGATTTAGCAGCTGTTGACAAGGTCAGCGGCGGCAACTGTGATGGCAAGGATGTTGAGACTGGAATCTGTTATGGTTTTGCCGGGCCTGCCATGTGCAGTTGAGGTGGTGTGGTTTGCCTCATTTTGTAGGCTTCATGCAAGCTTGGATTCCATTCGAAGTCATGTGCATCCGCGTGAAAATCCTTCATCTGAGGATCAACTGATGGTGACGTTTTTAATGTCTCTTTCCTCGGAGAAGTTGTCACGGATCTCAGCTTTTTTGTGCAATATTGTTACAGGAGTTCGAATTTGGTTTCTTGTTATAGTCTGTGCCGAGGCATTGTGGTTCTTTGATTTTTTTTTTTAAAAAAGACGGCGGATCTAGAAGCACGTTATTGTCTTAGCTGGTCGGCTTTTGACAGCCTATGTTCTTCGGTTCTTCCCCATCTAATGTGGATGGACGTTTAACTTCCACCGGAATACATCTAAAGTTCGGTATGTTTTGCGGTTTAGCGGAAGCTTTTACTTCATAAAATTTCAGTCAATTGAGAACTAACAAATCTCTTTTGGTTCTAGTGCTGTAGCTCATCGATCGTCGATCAAACATTATGCTCACAGAAAATTATATGCTGGAGACGAACGGCAGCGAAGTGAAACATGTAGAACCTTAACGTTTCATCGTGCATCACAAGTTGCTTATTCTTCACATCCTTCATCCTAACCTTCGAGGGATCGGCACACAAATCATTACAATTTTTTTTTTGAGCATACAAATCATTAGAAATGGACATATGACATTATAGATGGCCAAATGGGCGACCCGGCCCACCACGGTACGGACCCGCCGTGGCACAGCCCGGTAGTTACGTGGGCTGTGCAGTGCCAGCCCATTGGGGGGGGGGGGGGGGGGGGGGGGATCAGCCCATGGCACCCTAAGGTTGTCACATGGGCCGTGCTGCCCATCAGGCATGAAAGCCCGAGGAGGCCCACGAAGCACGAAAGCTCGAAAAAGGCCTATGAGCCCACGAGGACCGGATCTGGCCGGAGAGGTAGGAGGCCAGCGGCGCCGCGCTGCGGGAGAGGAGGAGAGGAAAGAGGCGGGCGGCGCCGCGACGCGGGGGAGGAGAGGGAGGAGGCCGGCGGTGCGGGAGAGGAGAGGGAGGAGGCGCGCGGCGTGGGGAAGAGACCGGTGGCGCGGGGAGGGAGGAGAGGGAGGAGGCCGACGGCGCGTGGAGGAAGAGACGAGAGGGAGGAGGCGGGTGGCGTAGGGAAGAAGAGAGATATTTGTTAGGGTTTGGGGGAGCTGGGCTGTTAGGTGGGCCGTGTCAAGCTAGGCTGCTAACGGGCCATGCTCTGGTGGGCTGTTAGATGGGCTGCATCGTGTCGCCTCTTACACGTGCCGGGCCGTACTGCCTACTGGGTTGGGGGTCGGCCTAAGCACAACTTGATGCTTCGTGCCGTGCCAGCCCGACATGAAATTTGATGGGCCGTGCCGTGCCTGGACCGGGCCAAAATGGCCGTGCTTCGTGCCTGCCTATTTAGCCCGGTCCATTTGGCCATCTATACGGATAACTGGGATCCCACCCAACTTCATTTGCGCTGCTTGGAACGAAGATGGAATTCAACTAAATCCTAATACTCGAGGTTGCTCCTTCGCCCATCCTGCTTGGTCGCGAAGAAGCGCTCTATAAATTCCGCGTAGCCCACCGACTTGTACAGCGCCTGATCAGCGCCGCCCTCCACGAGCTCCGGCAGAGGGCCGACCGTTATGCTGACCCTGTGCTCTTTGTCTGGGTGCACCATGGCCCATTTGCGCTCTTTTTTTAGATAAAAGCCCATATGCGCTCTTTGTCTGGGTGCACCATGGCCCTGTGCTCAACGCTTTTATATCGCCCGTTGCTTAGAATCTGCAAGTATCCAACAATTTGCTTTTCTATTACAGTATGCTACAAACCAATAAATTTGAATGACATATATATATCATCGCAAAAAAAAAAAAAAGAATGACATATATATAGCAAGTTACCTCGAATGTGTCTCCAATGCTGACGATGAGTGCGCCGTCAAGGGGGTCAACAGCGAGCCACTTGCCATCGTCCCTCCTGATCTGCAGACCCTGCACGTCGTTGATGTGGAGCAGCGCCGTGATGGCGCAGACGTCGGTGTGCGGCGACAGGCCGATCACCTTGCCGGCCTGCCTGCACGGAGGGTAGTAGGTGACCCGCATGGTCCGGGGCTCCTCGGCGAACATCTCCAGGAGACGCTCCGTCAAGGAGGATACCCACCTTTGCCGCCTCCATCGAATACCTGTCACATTGAGCAAGAAACAGCGCTGTGTATCAAATGTAGCTATGCAGCACAGGTCTGGGAGAAAATATGCAGCAGAGCTGAACTTAATTCAGGCTCCAAAGGGCAGCAACGGAATCCATCTCAACGACGGATAGAGACCAAAGGCGCCTCAAAGCGGCATTACTAATTAATATGCACGGCCTGGCACATTTGCGCCGCTAGGCTTACTATACTATTTAAAATATTTTTATATTGTTATAAAATTTAACATAGTTTATTACTGTTATTTATTTTATATTCTATATTTATAAAATAGTAGAAACATATGGAAGAATTTCTCATCATTCTTCAATTTGAGTGTGAGATGAGTAATTATTTATCTTAGATTGTGTCTTAGCTAAACTAATCTAATTAGAGCTTTGAACTAATTATAGGATCCAACCAAACTGATAGGAGTATATCATGTGGTGTTCATCTATACAACTGTCAAGTTATAAGTAGCATGTAAAAACTAATATTGTGACAACTGGCTAGCAAGGATTCAGCATCGAAATAGTGAGCACGTAAGTATGATGTAAGTGTGTCAGAATAACAGATGAAGCCATCAATAAAATATAATGATATGAACTCATTATACTTAATTTATAAATATTACCTTGTCATTGCATAATGTATTTGAGTAGATTTCGAGACCTTAAATGGCATCTTACCTCCTACGATCCACGAATTTACCTAAAATTACTATTGTTATTTTCTATTTTGGAAATTTTTTTTAAAGAGATCCACATAGAGCTCAAAGAGACCTAATTTTGTTTTAGAAGTAAGTTTGATTCAAATATGCCATGCTAAACAACTAACATATGTCATGTAGAAAAAAAGAATGTGTCGTTTTACAAATAAATGTTTTGAAGAAAACATGTCATACTAAAAATTAGAGAACATGCCATGCTAGCTAGACATAAGGCGGTGTATTTAAAAATAAGAATTAAGTGTATTTTGAATATTTTTATTATTCTAAAATTTAGTTTTTTTAACTCATAATGGTACGTGGGTAAATTAGAAATAAGAATTGAAGATATTTTTAGCTATTTTTTATAATTCAAATTTAGTTATATTTTTACTTATAATGACATGGCGGGTACTTTAAAAATAGACGTGAAGGGTACTTTTGGCTTTTTTTATTATTCCGAATTTATTTATTTTTTGACTCATAATGGCATGGTGGGTAATTTAGAAATAGGTAAGAGGGGTATTTTTTTTGCTATTTTTCATTATTTCAAATTTAGCTATTTTATAATTAATTTTTAGGGGTTTTTTAATAAATTTTTCATAATGGCAGTGGTGGGTAATTTTTTCTTCTTATTTTCTCAGATTAACGTGAGAATTTCTAGGTCTTGAGAGCGAACGTGGTGGCTCCTTTTCTTGGTCAATCTATTATATATATAGATATGTAACGTGGGAATTTATCAGATTAATGTGGGAATTTCTAGGTCTTGAGAGGGAACGTGGTGGCTCCTTTTCTTCGTCAATCTATTATATATTAATCGGAGAAAATAAGAAGAAAAAATTACCCACCACTGCCATTATGAGTCAAATAAATAAATAAATTCTAAACAACAAAAAATAGCCAAAACTCCACTTCACACCTATTTCTAAATTACCCACTATGCCATTATGAGCCAAAAATAGCTAAATTTCAGAATAATAAAAAATAGACAAAAATACCCTTCACATATATTTCTAAATTACCTACCATGCGAGCAACACATAGCTAAATTTAGAATAATAAAAAAGGGAAAAAATACCCTTTACACATATTTCTAAATTACCCATCATGCCATTATGAGTTTAAAAAATTAGCTAAATTCAAAATAATAAAAAATAGCTAAAAGTATCCCTAATTTAACACAATGTCATCATGAGTCCAAATATAGGTAGATTCGGAATAATGAAAAAATGATAAATAAGAGTCTTTTTTTAGCATTCCATACACAATTGAACATATGTGAAATTAAAAATAAAAATCATATGAATGTAAAATATAATTCCTATTTAAATTGTTGCGTAAATATACCTTAATACGGTTCAAAGCCTTGCTTGGCCCAAATATAATTTAGTTGAATCATAAGTTGCAATGAAGAATTTTATAAATGTGTAATGCCCTTAGTGGTTCAACATTAACAATATTTATCTTCAATAGGTAAATACATAGATAATAAATATGTCTACGTCTATCTATCAAATAGGAACAATGCAAAATAATTGATGAAGTTTAGAGAGCACATTTAACATTACAATATTATGAACTTTAAGACCATATACTTATAATTTTAAGAACATTATCTCAATATATAAACATATATGACTGTTAAAATTTAGATTGTATAATATCATGCTAACTAAATATACATATGTGGCATATATGATCGCACTCTGAGGATGCATGTGGGCGCAATCCATCTACTTACGTGAGACTGGGATAAATTGTTGGTAACGCTAGGTAGACCTCTTAGCACAAGGTCATGGGTCTATGAAAAGCATACGTAGTTCAGGTCTTCAAGAGATCCTAAGTAAGCATAGCCGCAGGTGAGACATGAACGGCTCGCTTGATCAGGACTAAACCCGTGAACACACGAACGTCATATGACAACGCACAAAGAACCTTTATGGTGAGATGAGATACAAACTAGGCATCACCATGAATGGATCCATATTGTAAACCATAGAACAAGCATTTATAATTCGCTTATGTGCTTCATGTCAACGGAAACAAGGGACAATACTATCAAATTGAACATACAAACAATTTTACAAAGTCCAAAATTTTCATGCAAAGGTTTCCTATGGCAAACATAAGAAGTTCATCGCTATAGATTAATCAGAAAAATTAATAGGTATTGTTTATTTTTTGAAGGTATATTGCGTATCTTTTATTTGTGTTGTGTCTTTCTTACGCTGAAATCATGTTATGTGTCCTATTTTCTTAAAACAAAAATTGAAAAGGATGCATGTGCAAGATAAAAAGATGTTTATGGAAGAACAAATAGATCATGATAAGCAGAGAAAGAATGATGAAACAAATTATGAAATAAAGTAGGAGTTTTGTATTATTAAAATTGCATAGAACAACACTAAATTTATTCTGATTAATAAAAGATACAGATATGTTATGATTGACATAATCAGTAAGTATTCCATAGAGCGACAAGAAAATATTATCACAGACTCAATTTTTCAGACTCGGTGAGAAATTCTCCAATCAATTTCACCTTATGTTACAAATATTATAAAACAATAATAATAAATTATGTCTAAAATTTTATAATAAGATAAAAATAATTTTAATACTTTAACAAGTCTAGCTGCACAAATGCGCTGGTAGACAACTAGTTATTTATATAATAGATGAAAGAAATAGAAGAGTGTTCACACAAACTGCAAAACAGCCGGATGAAGTTGTGTGGCTTACTATCAACGAAGATATACGGCCTGTTTGGCAGGCTGTTTTGCAGCCGTTTTATTGTAGCGGCTGCTGAAGAAATAACTGCGAACACTGTAGCGGCTGCAGAAGAAATAATTGCGATCACTGTAGCGGCTGATAAGCAGAAGACCAGGCGAACAGGCTGATAATGTTGAGAGCAAGGGCATGCGGAAGGCCAGCTATTTTAGCAGCGATCCTTCCACGTTCTCCACACCATTCCATCGTTCTGTCTCTATTCTTCTCAATGTTTCGCCATCGCCGTCGTCTGCTTTGTGTCCGCCAAGGCCGTGATCACCATCGCAGCAATCCACGTTCACCAAGGCTGGCAGCAATAAGCGAGTTCCCAGAAGGTATGCGTCTTGCACTACTATTATTTCTAATCTCCAATTATATTACCGTTAGATTTTAGGTCAACCAATTAGGGTAAGCTAGGATTAATGGTTCGTGATGCTATGTGTAATCTAAGTCACTGTTCTATTTATTTCGGTTTCAGCATGAAAAGGCCTAGTAGTTCTTACAAGCCAGTTGTTGGTTCAAGTTCAAGCTCCGGTGGTACTGGTGGTAGTGCTGAACTGCTGATCCTAGTGCTAGAAATGCAAGTGCTGAAAATCCTATTGCTAAAAATCCTAGTGCTCAAAATGTTTGTGCATCAGCACAAGCTCAACAAGAAAGAACTACTGCATTTGAGAAGGACCATGGTAAACGCAGTCATTTATGTGCATATCTACGTCATGATGTCAAAAAATTTCCATGGGTGCCGGCCTGGCCACCCCTATGCCCAAATCCTGGCCCCGCCGCTAAACGTGAGGGGAGAGTTTCCGTGCGCCGATAACACAAGACAACATGGAACACGTGAGGAAGCTTTTCGCTGGCTTCATGCTCTTGAAACGATGAATGCACTATTAAACGGAAAAACAGGAGTACCATCATGAGATCTTGACAAAATTGTGAATAATAAAGATATATAGTTTTGTATAGAAGTGCAACAGTATGCAGGGAATGCAATTATATAAAACATTTACTACTATCAATACTGTATATCCCAGCGCAGAAGGAGAACAGAAGTGAATGTACATTACACAAATCAGTAAACACACTCAGGTCCCATACTTGATGTGGACACGGAGACGTGAACAATGCCAGATGGCACTCCACAGAGCGAACTCTGCGCAAATAGCATAGGCCCACCACTGAATCTCTTGGAGTGACCAAATACGGTCAGCACCCTGATACCCGCCTCGGTTATAAAAATCTATAAAATTGTTATTTTCGGAGCTGCAGCTGTCGATATGCGCGGTGAACGATTCCAGACTCCGCAGGTGCTGGATCCCAACAAGCACAGCCGGCGCAGTTCGGACCACGCTTTCTGCAAGAAATCGCATGCAGAAGCTCTCCAGGTTGGGCATGGCCCCCGGCTCGAAGACGAGGTCGCATGGCACCTCAGATCTGAACCAGAATGACTTGAGAGAGTAGAACATGTCCCTACGGATGGGCATCTTTACGTCGGGCAGGAGGACTGTCCAGTTGGCACCCAGTGGGATGAATCCCATAATAGAAAGCCTAAGATGGACGAGGCTGGGCAGCCCCGCGAGAACGTCGAGATCATGCGACGAGAGCCCCCAAACACCAAGAACCAAGCTGGTGAGCATGCAGAGCTGTGCACTCCAGTGATCCGGGATTGAATTGAAGAAGCAATCGTGGAGATGGAGTTTCTGCAGGCCACGCGGAGGAGACCAGTACCTGAGGTGAAGACCGAAATTTGATCTGGATGTAGCGCCACCACAATGTATAATTAGAGAATGGAGCCTGTGCAGCTTGCTGATGGAGGTCACCGCAGCAACTTGGACATGGTCTGGCGCATCCACATGGAGCTCGAGTTCCTTTAGATTGCTGAGGTCGCCAAGGCCCTTGATGTTCTCTTCCGAGTAGCCAACTGAAAAGGCCTTTAAAGTTTGAAGGGCGCTCAGTCGGCCGATCCCGTTTGGTAGCGTTGGTGGCGGGCTGCTAACAACACTGATATTGGACAACGATGTTACCTCGCAAACGTCTTCTGGAAAGCTTTGTAAGTTGACATTTACATCCAGTGTCTTCAGATACCGTAGTGTTCGAATTTGTCTAGGCAGTCTGCACATGACGTTGCATCCCGTGATCTTCAGATATCTCAGTAGATACAATTTGCATATGATAGTCAAATCACAGATGATGAAGTAACCACTGTCAGAAATCTTAAGATGAAGGACCCTCAAGAGTTGGAACCAGGGCAGATAAGGCCTGCATTTCGGACAGGACCAAAAGTCAAGCGACCGAGTATTTGAGAAATCCACGCTTGAAATCACCCGGTCACATTCAGTATGATCCACATGGAAGCAGGCTCTACGGGTTCCCCTACTTTCCCTAGTAATTTGCTGAGAATTTACTATGGCAAAAAGGTGGTTCTCCTCCATGGCCTTGGACATAATAAAGTCAAGCATTACGTCGTGAACACGACAAGATATGGCCTGACCATGTCCATCAGAATCAACAACTTGGATCATGCTTCGGTTAACAAGCTGATTAAAATAGCTCTCGGCAATTTCCTCTGGGTGCACCCATGTCCTCCACGGAGAAAACCTTCAGCAATCCATCTCCTCACCAAATCATTCTTGTCAATTATCAAATCTTCTGGAAACATACCGAGATATAGCATGCAAGTTCTTAGATTTGGACAAAGGTCTCTGTAGCTAAGGCTCAATATGCGCTTCATCGTTTCTAGATCAGGATTTGTATCTAGGCCATAATCTAGAGAATTTAGCATCTTCTCCCAATTTTCTATCAGCATGACATTTTGATGAGCTAAGGTGCCAGCAAGAGTAAGAATGACTAGTGGCACCCCGCCACATTTCTTCAGAATCTGTTCTGAGGTACTTCTGAGATGCTCAGGGCAACCATCCTCAAAGTTGAAAAGTCTTCTGAAGAACAATCTTCTTGAGTCAGCGTCTTCAAGTGGTTTGACCTTATAAACACGCCCATGAAAATTACAAGCCTGCAGGCACGCTGAAGCTACGTCGTGATGGCGTGTAGTTATTATAACCCTGCTTTTACGATTGTTCTCCAAGAAAGCACATCTAATATTGTTCCATGCTTCTTCGCTCCAAATTTCGTCTATAACTATAAGGTACCTGAGCAATAAGTTCAGTTGAAAAGAAAATCAATTTATAGTTCTATATCTGAATAGGCTGACAGAAGGGCATTTAGTGTCTACAAAGCAAAAGTGGTACTCCCTCCGTTTTTATTTATATGACGCAGTTGACTTTTTCGTTAAACTTTGACCAACAATATATCATTATGTAATTAGTTACTTAACGTGAAACCGATATCATTAGATCTATCATCAAAAGCACTTTAAGGTTAACTTATATATTTAGCTGTTTGTACAAATATTTGTAGATAAGACGAATGGTCAAGGTAACGAAAAAATTCAACTGCGTCATATAAATAAAAACGGAGGAAGTATATTCTTTGCACGGTTGGGTAACGGCAGAGAAACTGGGGGGAAGGCGCTTTATTTAGTTATTATATTTTTTCTTAAGAAAAAGAGATCCTTGAAATCCTATTGCTTTTTTTCCGGAGGGTTCTCAAGGAGAAAAATTATCCTGCTCCCTTAACCTTATCCTGTAGACTGAATAGACATAAAAATAACCAGGGAGAAAAATTATCCTGACCCCTTACTTCATACTAACCTATGACTTCCAAATTACGATTAACCTTGGGAAGTGGGAACCATCTCTGGCTGGAATAATGAAATTTCGAAACTACGACGACTCTATCACCATGGTTGAAACACTCTTACGCGAGGAATTTTATATTTTGTAAATAAAGAAAAGCTAATGACGCACAATGGAATCCTACGAGAACTGCTCAGCATCGTTTGAATGTTATATCCAAACTATGCCCCCACCTCCATACGAATTTGAACAACCATTTATTTTATAAAAAAAGAAATGAAATATATGCCAACTAGCCATTACTATTAACCTTTTGGCACAACTGTGAGATGGTGGCTTTCAAATAATTAATTTTTCGCTGAACATATGCACAATTAGTTAGAAGCATCATTCTTTTTTCTTTTTTTGTTAGGATCCATAACACAAATTTTAGCCGAATCTAGTAAAGCTGCACGTACCTCTTTTCTTTGAGATATTCTCTAAGCTTGTCGATGAGGAGATACTCGGTATGCAGTGACACATTTCCCTCATGGCCGACTCCATAAAGTACTTCTTTGAGAACGCACTTTATATCCGGTTTCCGAGAAACGGACACGAAAACTGAACAATCAAATTGACCCTTGATTTCGCGGTACACTCTTTTTGTGAGAGTTGTCTTGCCAATACCACCACATCCTACTATGGATAACACTTTAACCTGCTGTGATGCTCCGGCCCCTTCCTCGGTCAGCCACCTGATGATCTTGCGTTTGGATCGATGGATTCCTATATCCTCCCCGTGTAGTGCCGAGAGCCTAGGATCGATAGCCGGACGTGGGGGTTGATTAGGCATGGTAGTAGACTCATTGATGAATATGTACCTCTCACGTCGACGGCTCTCATCCTCCAAACGAGCCTTCAGGTTCTTGATTTTCTTAACGATGCTGTGGCGCGCACTTAGTGTCTTGAGATGGACAGTGAACCCCGCCTTGTCGTCCCGCTCGGCGAGGTGGTAGTTGAAGAGGTCGATGCATTCCTCCAGGTCGTTGGACAGCTCCCGCAGCTTGCTTTTCCTCTCCTTTTGCTGGACATCGAGCTCCTCCATGCCATCCATATTGGCAAGTATATCATTGATGTTGCTCATCTCATATTTTAGATAAGCAATCTCACGCTTCACACCTTTGAACTGTTTGTATTCTCTCAGCACGGCAGCGGTGAGCTTGAAGACGATGAAGCACACCACGGCCACCAAAGAGGTTACAATTGTGGCTGCCATGACAATTTTGTTGGAACGAGCTAGGAAGGCCACAGCAGGGCTGCCTTAGCTATTTATTCATGGCTTCGATCGGAGTGGACCATATGGAGGCATATTTTAGGGGGTTAGTTTAAGCAAGTGGCATACAAGGATTTTTTTTTGGTATATAAGGAATTATTCCTAAATGAATAAAACCATCTGAATTAATTCCTTCAATCGATCTTAAATCTTAAATACAAATCTTTTAGACATTGGAATGATATTTAACATGACATTGCCCAATCATTACTAAAATAATATATTATTAAAAGTTAAATAGTTACATAAAGATAAAATTATTGTCGGAGGGAGAGAGGGGGAGAGAGAGAGAGAGAGAGAGGAATGTACGACTCTAGCAGCCATATAGTACTTCTTAAATAGGACAGTCGTAGCACGCGCTCTCTACCCACTGACTAGACCAGTACGTTGATATGCGCCCACAATAAACTGAAACAAGATCATAGGCCAAGATGACCTTATTTTGTGATCGCAGCATACGGAGCTAACCTCTTGTACAAGAAAGAAGGAATGCATTGGAATAAAAGATAGTGTGTGGTCACAGCTGGCCTACCTATCGCAGTATCGCTAGTTGAAATATCACTTCATTTTATCAATAGTTTTTCAATCCAAGAACTGTGTACTCAGGGTTGAAATGGTCATGTGCCTTTCTCGCACCCCAAAAAGAAGAAGAAGAAATGGCCATGTATGTCTATATTGTCAACTTCGGCTCGGTTTGCAAGTCAAGGTAAGTAGTAAAAACAAATACGTACCTTTCAGTAAGGTCATGTTTGAATCTTCTAGCCAACCAAACTTTAGCCATTGTCTGTTTAGATCCAGGGCTAATGGTCCCTACCTAACAAAAAAAAACACGAGTTTGCTTTTCCCGACTTTAGCCAAATTTAGGTGCGTTGAGATGACTACTGAGCTAATTAAACATTAAGAGATGAGCTGACTAATTAATGTTTAAGGGGTTGTTTAGCCACTATCAGCCTGTTCGGTTGGAGGTTGCAGTTGCAGTTGCAGTTTTTATGAGAGAGAACACTGTAGCGGAGGAAAGCAGCACTGTAGCAGTAGAAGGAGGAAAGCAGCAGCAACAGCAGCAGCCGGCTGCTTTTCCTCCAGCCGAACAGCGCCTATGTTTGGATCCAAACTAGCTAAACTTTAGTCAGCTAACGTTTAGTAGGTTGATCCAAACAAGCCTAAATTAGTCAAAAAGTGACTTGAATGTGCTGACTGGATCGTACTCTCTGGTATCAATATAATACAAATACACAGAGGGGTGTTATTCTATAAGTATACAAGCTATTTGCCTGTGCGCTGCTACAGGATAAGGCACCGTATTCTGTTTACCTCTATATATAAATTAGTTAAATTAAGTTTTTTTATGAATTTGAAACTCCACTGTATCTCTAGCTATGTGAAAAGTAACAATTCCAGTTCGATGTGGAATTTTAACTCAATAGCCGAGTTTTCTTGCTACAGTTTCAAAATAAATAATTTGTAATTAACTTTGAAAACAAATAATGGGTAGGTATTCCCTTTTGATGTTAAGTCGGTTAAATTGTGATGTTTTTATGAGCCTCTACATGAAAGTGGAAGATATTGTGAGTTTAGCTTGCAGGGTAGATTTCATTATCAGCAATAAAAATAAGTATGTCTATATTCCAGTCCTATCGATGATCCATATAAATCTCGATGAGAGCGTAATAACGTTTTTGCCATGCAGGAGGAGAGGAAATTAGACATCAGTGTGCTTTGAGGCTAGGGGATCCTCTGTCTCCCATGCTGTTCATTTTGGTCAGTGGTCACGGATGTGTTGAACGGTCTTTTTAGCAAAGCAGGGGAAATGGGGCTGCTGCCAATCAGCGTACTTCTCTACGCCGATGATGTAGCACTTTTCATCAAGCCTACTGCAGATGAGATGAACCTGACCACGGAAATTCTTGGTAAACACGGAGAAGCTTCTGGCCACCACACTAACCTACAGAAAATTTGTGTTTATCCCGCTCAGATGTGAGCGCTGGTTGCAGACAATGTCAACATGTCCTGCCTTGCACAGCAGCTGCAGCACAATTCCCATGCACTTACTTGGGATTGCCAATATGGATCGAAAGCTTCAAAAATTTGATCCTCTACCATGGATTGACAAAGTTGCGGACAAGCTGCCACGATGGCATGCGGCCCTCATGAACACAGCTGGACGTATCAGTACGTTTCGTCTTGTCAGCGATAACTATTTATGTGTTGATGGCTGCTAAGGCACCTAAGTGGTTCATCGAGGCCGTAAACAAACTTCGGCGTGCATACATATGGTTCAGGTCGCAAGCAAGTAAATGGTGGCAATTGCCTGGTTTCGTGGGACAAAGTGCAGCGACCGCTTGAGTATGGTGGGCTGGGAATTCCCAACCTCGAATATTTGAGCTGGGCACTGCAAGTAAGGTGGCTGTGGCTTGCAAAGACAGACAAGGAGAGACCGTGGTCAGGCCTAGAGGTGCCTGTTCACCAAAACAAGCTTCGTTGTTAGCGTTTGTGACGTGATGCTCAATTAAATGGAAGGTTCTGAATTCTTAAATGGTCAATTCAGAATTTCGTAGCTACCTTAAAATTTTGAGTGAGTAGCTCTTATGATTTGTTTGTGTTTTTTTTCCAAATCTTTGCAGCTCAGTTCTAAAGTGTGTTAAATACTGCCTTAAGTTAGTTGATAGCTTTATTTTGTTTAACATTATAGATTGTATATTTGGTCAGCAAACAGGCTCTTTGTACTATAGGCTCCCAAATAATCTATTGACAGTTTTGTTGCACCTGAAAGGCAATAGGTGACAGAAGCTGCAGAGGATGTTATTGCTTAAACTCTCTTCTTATAGCTCTATAGTACTTAAAACTCTGTTCTTCTTAATGAAATATGTGCACTTTCCCCCATAATGATTGGTTAAAACATGGGTAAGCTAGCCCTTCAAAAAGAATTGCCATCCTTTAGTATTCTTGAATGAAGTTCCTGCTGGTACATAGAAAGGAGTATACCTGAGTTTCTCGCTTGCATAATGGTCCAGTGTGGCATGCATCACAGTTCGGTTTCTTGCTAGCTTTATTTATGGGTGGATACACCATTTATCGAAATAATCTTATCTCAGGTTCTCTTAGAAATGCCTATCTGCTAGGTTTAGCTTATTTACCTGGTTTTTGCTTTGGATGTAGGCCAACATTTACTTTTCTGTTGGCAGATTCTTCTGATCCTTCATGTGGATGCATCATTAGTTGTTGAAAGGATAAAGCACCTAATGGGTGATAATGGTGCCTTAAGCTTTAAACATTTTCAGTTAACTGATGTTGTATTGATTGTTCAATTTGGTTGATGTTACACCGAGTGATACCCGTGGCTAAGTTAGTGAAGCATATGCTGCAAAATGCTGAATTTTACTTTTTGTAAGATTTATACATTAAGAATGTTTGTAGGTCTCTATGCCTATATGCCCATGCTATTAGTATATTTTTGTCACCCTGAACATATTTTTGAAAAGCTGATGCGATGAGTACTCTTATTTTATTTATCCTACGTGCTATGCTTATTGTATCTATGTCAGTTGATGGTTCTTATTTTCTATGCGTAAATTGCTAATTAAGATCGTAGATTGCTTTCCTTATATATTTTCTACCTAATTTGTGTGATGCTATTAGTGAAGCATGTCCAGTAGTCACAAGCTAAGAATTATGATGGTGTGTTGCCCTGGTTATTTTGATCCAGTGGATTAAGTGTACCTGGAGACTTTGCAATCCAAATCGTTTGTCATATTATGTTCATGTGAGAAAGTAATAGTATTATCAAAAATGTTATTGCTTCCGCTTCTATTTTTTCTTATGCATATTTAGTTGTTATGTGAATCTCGCTTTTTTCTCAACTCATCATTTACTTTCCAAATATGATGCTCCTGCAGTTTTGTTCAGATCGTACGAAGAAGTACCCAAATCAGTAGCTGCGCTTTATGATGTGCTCTTTGTTACAGCTGAGTGAATGATCATAACGGAATTATGTATGTTTCTTACAGCAGAAGGTAAGCATGTTGTTCCTTGCAAGCTACTGCCTGATGTCATAAATTGATTCCCATTTATGGTTGGCAATTTTTTAGTTTAAAATCATTTGTTCTTTGCCTGCAGATGCATGTGTGCTGCTCTGTTGGAGGTTCTGAGTTTGCCATGGAGATGGAAGGCTTTGGGTGAGATGAGTGATGTGTCGCCTCGTTGCTTTAGGACCACAGATCTTGAGATTAGCCTCAGCGACCATGACCTATGCAAAAAAAAGTGACATCCAGCTTGCATAGGAGTGAGTCAATACACATCAGATTTCTTTTGTTTGATATGCTCACAATAGCTCTCTGAATTGAACGACAGGCATCCTGAAGAGTTGCGCATGGTGATGTGTGCTGCTTCTGATTCATGTTTTAGTCTGTAGCCTCAAATAATTTGTGTTCTCTTTGTTTGGTTCAGGTCAATGTTCCATGGTAATCATCTTACTTGAAGGCAGAAGCTTTTTCAAATACAAGATGCGTGTTAACAGTTTCTATCCCTTCTTCAAGTCTGGGTTCGAGGTCAATGTTGCATTGGCTTATGTTTTTTGTTACTCGCACCTTATCCTTATGAAACAGAATTGTTTGGTAAGGTTTTTTTTTTTTTTTGAGAAGTAAAATAGAGTCTCTGAAGAACATGAATGGCGAGAAGTTGCTTACAATATCTATTTTAGAAGTAGCAATCACTTGCAGATTTCCAGTTAAAGGAAAAGTGCCTTAGTTTCATTTTCAAGGAAGCCATAATAAGATTAGGTCGTGTGACGTTTTATTAGTAGTTTTATCCAATTTCTTTAGTTTCTGGGTGGAACAGTTCAGGATTTGCAACCATCTCTACAGTTTGTACCACTAGGCACATCAGGCGCGCTCCGCTGCGCCCGGAAAAAAAGCACATGATCCACAATTGTTTTTTTTTTTGCTTGGAAACCAAATACATAGAAGTTAAAGGACTGTTTTGCACAAATACAAAAGCATCGTCCTCATCAGTAATGGAAAGATCAGTTTGGAATGTAAATGCGGAGGATGAAAGGAGCTTTTTGCAAATTTCCAAAGAGGTCATCAGAGCAACTCCAACAGCCTCTGTAAAACAAATTGGATTGGAAAATATAGGAAAACGGTGTAAAAACCACAATCCAACAGCCTCGCCATCCCGCTCGCTTGGTTATCCGGCTCGTCAGCCCCGCTCGTTCCCTCGGCAAAAATGCCGAGCGTACTCGACTCGCCATCGCCCTCCAGCGTGCGACGCCCTGGGCCCTTCCACCTCACCCCGGCCGCGATGACCTCCGGCGGCCTGCCGTCCGTCCGCGGAGCTCCTCCGCTCGCCGACCTCGCCCGTCACGGAGCTCCTCTGCATCGCATGGCGCCGTTGGTCCCTCCGCTACCGTCGTCCTGCGCCGTCGCCCGACGGCCCGCCGCCCGTAGCGGAGCTCCTTCGCCCGCTGGACTCACCCTCGCGAATTGACGCACGCGCTCGCCGTGGGCGCCACCTTCGCTGGAGCGTTCGAGAGCAGCCACGCGCAAGCTCAAGCGAGCTCAAGCACGCGCTTCTGCTCCATGCGCCACTGCCAATCTGCCATCTCCCTCAATCCCTCTTGCCGTGTGTGCGTGTGATTGAGAGAGTGTGGTGTGTGTGCGTGTTTGAGCGCAGAGAGCAGATGCAAATGAGCGGATGAGGTCACGAGGATGAGTGAATGGGGGTGAGTGAACGAGTGGCTGCCGGTTGGCTTGACACGGTCCCACATGCAGAGAGGGAAAACAAGAGCTGGGTGAAAAAAAAGAAAAAGATTCAAATGAGAGGTTTCACATGTCAGTATAAAAAAGTATGATTTAACTAGTCTGTTAGAGTGTATCAAAATATAGAAAGGGAATCTTAGCTAAATAAATAGTTAAATGAGAATATAGAGAGTGAGATTTGGCTAGGCTCACGTCGACAGATTTGGTCCACACCTTCCTTCCTCGTTCACTCCGCCTCTTTTTTCTTATTCCCGGTCGCGTTCATTCACATGTTATCTTTCCCGCTGGCTGCTGCTTCTCGTTCCTCCGCTCCATTTCCTCATCACCTAGCACGCACCCACACACCGGCGCATCGCGCGACCACCTCACCCTGCTTGCTGATGCGGCTCCAACTCCTCTGCTCTGAGCATCCTTATTCCTTGCTCCCAGCATCGAGCCCTGCTCTGCTTTCTTCTCCATGAAACACCAGAGCACACGCATCTCACTCTCTCGGCTGCCACCGCGCCGCCACATTCGTGCACCGCCAGTCCGCCACACGCACGGCCGCAAAAGTGCTCCCGTTCCCCCAATCCGAAGCGAGGTCCGACGGGGAGCTCCAGCGCTGCTCCTCCGCGCGCGGCGTGGCAGGGGACCCCAGCCGCTTGGTGCTGCCCGACATACGGCTCGACAGATCCCTCTTTGCTGGTGAGTCAGGGTACCTCGCTCCCCCAGTCTCCATGCCTCCTCTAGCTCAGAAGAAGTCCTTGACGCCACTGACGAACGGGCTGGTCGAAAAACGAAAGCCTTGGCACGGGTCGATGATGCGTCGTCAGCCCGGGCACGCAGGCCTATGGTCGACGAAAGCCAGGCACTTGGCGTGCCACTAGCCTGCGTCGCGGCCCACGCCGGCCCGGCGGCGGCACCGATGTACAGGAGGCGGCGTGGCCCAGGCCGGCCCGGCGGCGGCACCGACGTACGGGAGGCGACGCGGCGACTGCGGAAGGTATCCATGTCGTTCGAAAGGCGACGCGGCCTCACGCGAGGCGAACGCGTTGGCCGAATCGCTCTCCGGGGCGGAGGGCTACGCCGCATCAGCCTCTTACTACTATGCAAAAGCTCTCTTTGCCGTTGCTTTACAATCTCATGCTGGCAATGGAAATGGCACATTTTTGGACAGACAGGTGATTGTTTGGATGTTGTATTGTGGACCTTGCCCCAAATGTCTGTGCACCGGTTCCTCAGAGATTTCGCAATCGTAAGTTGCTGCACCATTGCATTGCATGATCAACAGTGGCCTAGGAGGACTCTCGATGATCGATCTCTTTGAGTACTTCCAGCTTTATGACATTATTCAGACTTTCGTGCTCTCTCCAAACGAAGACTCTCATAGTTGGAGGTTTGAAGCTTCAAGCGTCTTCACAACAAAATCAGCGTACCTGTCCTTTCTTGGATCGATCAACTTTGAGCCTTGGCGCCGAATCTGGAAAACTTGGGCACCACCCAGGTGCAAAGTCTTCCACAACAAAGCCCTGCTGATGGGCTTGTTCGGCAAGCTGTTTTAAAGCTGTTTCACTGTAGCGACTGCTGAAGAAATAACTGCGAACGCTGTAGCGGCTGCTGAAGAAATAACTGCGAACACTGTAGCTGCTGAATCGCAGCAGGCTTGGAGAACAAGCTGGATGTCTTTTCTAAGAGGAATGTTACTGTCCCCCGTGCTAGCTAGTATTCTCTTGAAATACTAGCTAGTATTATGGAGGGTAGTTTTGGAATTGTAGGTTGTTTTAGTTAATTTAATTTACATTTAGTGTCCTGAGGATAATTTGGTTAAGGGGGTATTGCAAAACCGGAATGCCCATGTCTGTCACCTGCCTTATTCCTACGCGGCAGCGGCGGCGGCGGCAGCCATGGGCCCTGCGTGGCGGACGACGTCCAGGGGCGTGCGTGCCAGGGCGCCGCAGGCACGGCTGCCGGATGCTGCTAGTTGAGATCTTCCCGTTAGTGTAAAGGGCGCAGGAGCCGTGTCCGGATATAGCGTGGTGTGAAGGGCAGTCAGTGACATGTGAACTAGTTGAGATCTTCCCGTTAGTGTAAAGGGCATGCTTGTGCAGCTAAAACATTTATTCTAAACTAATAAAGAACTAGTTGGGTGGAAAATAATTTTACCCTGCCATATCCTACCCACTTGTATATCCACCTTTGATCTGAAAGCTCACCCATTTAATCTACCATCGGATCCTGCCATGCTGGGCCTGGACCCGCGGAAGGGGGACAAGGGGACGGGACAAATGTCATTTGCAGTTCATTTTCCATGACATTCTAATTTTTTTTTGTACCGTAGACCCTGCTAGCCACCCGCATGGTAACGTTGGGCAGCAATTGTTTCTTTCCTTTTTACATGACTTGTTTCTTTCCATTAATCTCCCTTGATTATTTCTTTCCTTTAATTTTCCTTGGTTACTACACGGCACTATTGAGTCATTAGGAATGTTTATTCGCGTAGCATCTCCTTGATTACTGCACGGCACAATATTGAGTCATTAGGAATGTTTTTTCGCACAGCATAGTCACGTTTCTACCTTTGATTATTTCTTTCCTCTTTTAATTTGTACTTTAAATCCAATTACTAGCCGGCAGAACAGATTCATTAGGAGTTGTATTCGCATAGCATAGTCACGTTGGGCAGGCATAGTCTCGTCGATCACGAGCAGGCAATCGTTGCCATTGTCGAGCAGGCAAGCAATCACCTCAACTCGAGCAGGCAATCACTGCCGTCGTCGAGCAGGCAATCGTCGCCGTCATCGTCGAGCAGCAAGCGATCACCTCACCTCGAGCAGGCAATTGTCGTTGTCATTGAGCGGGCAATCACGCAGGTGATGTTCCTTCCCTTTGCTAAACCCTGTTTTCGGCTTTTGGTGGCGTCCAGTGATCGTGGCTTCATCAAGCTAGGTCAGGGAGGATGCGTCGAGGCCTCGAGGGTGATTTTATCCAACGATCGATTTGTTGTTTGGGTTTGAGTGCAGAAAGTGCTGTTTCCTTAGAAAGTTTGATTCCCCAAACTATGTCCTGTTCTTCTCAATTTTTGCTCTACCACTCTCCATACAGATTATGTTAATTTTAAAATCAATCAGAACGCCTAGATATACCCGGGCTTAGATAAATCCGCCTACATGTATGTTCTTATATTTTTTTTGCTCTGTTGCTCTGATTGTGTTAATTTTAAAATTAATCACAACTAACGTCGCTGCCGATGTACATGTATGTTCTTCTCATTGCGTTGCTACATAAAAATAAATCAGAACTAACCTCTTGTACATGTATGTTCTTCTCATCGTTTCATAGTGAGCTAATTTTACTTTAACATGGATTCTTTTTTGACGGTCCTTTAACATGGATTCATTCAGTCAAGGTCAAGCGTAAAGCCGGTGTTGTGGACCAACATCAAAGACAATGGTCAGTTGTTAGAATTGCTAAGGTTTTCTCTGACCGTGCACGAACAATTTTCTTTTTGACAATGACTTCGGTAGTTGCCAACGAATTTCAGGTGCACCTGGAGGCATGCATGAGGTTGGGGTTGCTTCCTAGAAAATCTGCTAGGACCTCGTATGTGCGTCAACCTCTCAGTGATTGCACGAATAATGTCGTTTCAAATATGGTTGGTAACTATTCCTTTTTTTCCCAAATGGCAGCACAATTTTTTTTCTATTTCTAAGTGTAGATTTTAATTTTTTAGATTCAGACAAAAAGACTCCAGGTGGTGAAGAGCTTGCTGCAAAACGTAAAACAGAAGTTAAAAGAAATGTCAGTATCGTACACGGAAAAAGGCCGAGTTGAATAATTCCCTGCCCACTCCAATGCAAGCACCGTCAATGAAGAATGAACCAGGTACTATGTGTCCCTTAATGTGAACCAGGTAGCATATGGCAGGGTTTAATTGTTTTATCACAACTTAGTTCCAATGTCAATTTAGCAGTGCGTTCCATTGTCTCACCAGCCTCGAGAAACATGGCACACAGGTGCATTATTTTCTCACATTGGCTGTTATTTTTTAGTTGGTCATCTATTGTTTATTAGTCATTGTCTCTAATTCTTTTATATAAATCTATCTATTTTTGTCCACGTCCCTCTACATTGTCTGTTGTTACGAACCTTAAATTGGTTTTAGGTTCCAAAGATCGTCTTTCTCAATCCCAACAAACGCTTGTAACACAGCCAACAGGTGAAGTAATATTGAGCATGCAGTGCTTTTTTCCCACGGAATATTTGCTGACTTCATACATATGGCTCATCATTTATTGTGCTTTTTTTTTGTGTTTTGGGTTAGTATCATTTGCTAAACATTTATAATTGTAGACTCATTGGCAGTGAATTTGGATGAATTTGTGCCGGTTGATGGCGATGATGACATCTGGCTTGAAAGGAATAATGAATGGCGTTCAACACCAATGTGTGGAATGCAGGAAGTTGATAACACTGAGTGTGTTACTATGGATCGTGTTGACCTAGAAGAAACGCAAAGAAATATTGTTGTAATCTAAACCAATAAAAAAACCCATTGTGACGAAATAATAGAATAGGTTATCAGCTGCATTGTTAATATCCTTTTGAGTCTACACGTATGTCCCTACTCCTACATAATTCTTTCATGTAGAGTTACTCATATTTAATGATCCTGTCGAATGGTGTCATTCCGTAGAACACGTGCGTGGCGGACGTGCATTAGTACTAGTATATATATAATATAACTGAATAAGAAAAAAATCCTCCACGTTCGCTCTCAAGGCTAAAAATTCCCATGTTAATCCAAAAAAATAAGAAGAGAAAATTACCCACCACTGCCATTATGAAACAATTAGACTAAAATACTCTCGACGAGTTTTAATAATACCCACCACTGTCATTATGACAAAAGAAAACAAACATCTCTATATCTATTTTAAAATAATTGGCCACCACCACTAAATAAAAATAAAATCAATTACGTGAGATATGGTGCATATGAAAACTTAAAAGGTCAACATGAGCTTCAAGTGTGCCTAATAGACACAAGTAATAAGTACGGATACTTTCACATGTGGTGAGAAAATTGATCTCCAAAAAAAATCACAGATACACAAAATCCGTCGGACTTATAACTGCTTGAAACATTGTCTTTCTTTTTCACTCTAAAAAATTCGAATGACATGTATTTTTTTGCAAATGCTTAGAAAAGATACATATCCAAAATCAATAAGGTGAAATAAAAAACGGCAGAACACCTGCCCTAACCTAACATGTTCGGGGTGTTCGGTTGAAGGATGCAGTTGCAGTTTGAATAGTGAGAGAGAACACTGTAGCGGAGGATTCGCGCACTGTAGCAATTCAGTTGACTGTAGCAGCAGGAGCAGCAGCAGCCGGAGGAAAATCCTCCTGCCGAACACGCCCGTTAAAGGACGGAGGCTGCGGGGGCCAGAACCGGATGTCCCGCGACTCCGTGTCGGGCGGAGCATGAGGTAGATCACGTCCGCCCAGTCCAGCTTCTGGATCTCGGACAGCATGAAGGAATGGCACATATGTCTAACTAGCATTGTACATTCTTTTATTTTTAGTATGAGATATGTCTTTTTGAAAGAAAAACATGTCATACCATTATGTTTTATTTGTAGTACGACACGTTCTTTTTTTACTACCATGATATATGTTAGTTGCTTAGCATAGCACGTTTGAACCGACCTATTTCTGTTATTTTACAAATATAAAGTATAAAATAAATAATAATAATAAACTATCTTAAACTTCTATAATAATGTAAAAATATTTTAAATAGTATTCTAAGTCTAGCTGCGCAAATGTGCGGGCAGCCATACTGGTTTTGGGTTATTTTTTATTATTCCAAATTCTGTTATTTTATAAATATTTATAGGGGGTTTTCTGACTAATTTTTTCATAATAACAGTGGTGGGTAATTTTCTCTCCTTATTTTTTGGGATTAACATGAGAATTTCTAGGTCTTGAGAGCAAACGTGGTAGCTCCGTTTCGTCATCAAATATACATATATAATAGTTTGCCTATATTGTTTACACAAGGCCTATATTGTTAACTATAACACAAGGTAAGCGTGGAATCACTTTGAAGCGTAAATTCATCAATTTTAGAAAGCGGAACATATTATTTCCTAACAAATATAAAATGGTGTGCCAACATAACTGGCTTAGCAAATGGCCTCAGACGACACAAATTTTGCTCCAAAGCATATGTCTCTCCAATCTATTGAACTATTGTACATCTAATGTGGATGAGCTTTGAACTTTCACTGGAAGACTCCAATAGATTGCAGCGAACGACATTGAAATTTGGTGGTTTAACGGAAGCTTGTACTTAATAAATTTTCAGCCAAATGAGAAGGAACAAATCTCTTTTCGTTCTAGTGCTGAAGTTCATCGTCGAACAAACATTATGGTTCTAAACACGAACAGCTGCGAAAGGAAACATGTAGAGCCTTATTTCGTTTTCATCTTGCATCACAAGTTGCTTATTCTTCACATCCTTTCATCATAAGCTTCGAGGGCCCCGACACGGGCAAATAGACATCATTAACCGGATAACACTGTGGGATCTCACCCAACATTTCTTCATTTGCGTTGCTTGGAACGAAGATGGAAGAAGTAACTAGATCCTGTAATACTCGAGGTTGCTCCTTCGCCCATCCATCTTGGTCGCGAAGAAGCGCTTTACAAATTCCGCGAAGCCCACCGACTTGTACCGCGCCGGAGCGCCGCCCTCCACGAGCTCCGGCAGAGGGCCGACCGTTATGCTGGAACACGGCATGTGGAACATCGCCGCCGAGATGCGCTCCTTGTCTGGGTGCACCATGGCCCTGTGCTCAACGCTTCGGTACCGTCCGTTGCTTAGAATCTTCAAGTATATCCAGTTTACTTTTCGATAAGCATATAGTACCAAAAACAAATAAAATTGAATGACATAAGTTACTACCTCGAATGTGTCTCCAATGCTGACGATTAATGCGCCGTTAAGGGGGTCAACAGCGAGCCACTTCCCATCGTCCCTCCTGATCTGCAAGCCCTGCACGTCGTTGATGTGGAGCAGCAGCGTGATGGCAGCTGCGTCGGTGTGCGGCGACAGACCGATCACCTTGCCGGCTTGCCTGCACGGCGGGTAGTATGTCACCCGCATGGTCTGCGGCTCCCCGGCGAAATATCTCCAGGAGGCGCTTCGGCTCGACGCCCATGTCCGAGGCCATGAACCGCAGCAGGGAGGACACCACATGCGCCACCTCCGTCGAGTACCTGTCGACGGAGTCCCTCAAGGACGGAGGCTGCGCCGGCCAGAACCTCATGTCCCGTGACTCCGCGGGGCGGAGCATGAGGTAGATCATGTCCGCCCAGTCCAGCTTCTGGGTCTCGAAAAGGACGAAGGCCTGGCCGTAACCTTCGACGCTGCCAGGCTGCTGCGCGTGCACCTTTTTGGTTTCGAGAGGGAGCTTGAAGAACTCGGTCATGTCCCTCCTAATGTCGTGGATCACGTCATCCGGCACCCCGTGGTTGATGATCTGCATAATATATAAACCATTGAACTTGTGAGTGAAAACTGACACAGCCAAAAATAACTCAACGGACAACACGAAAGAATGGTAAGAGTGTCTGTACATACCTGGAAGAAACCCTGTTGACAGGCAGATCCAAGGTTGCGCAGCTCCTCTTCCGACGTCTTGGAGTCGAGCAACCGGCCGAGATCAACAATCGGAATCGCACAGCCGGCGACGACCTCCTCGTCGCCGACCTGCTCCGTCCTGACGTACCGTTCAGGCACCTGCTCGCCAGATTCGTTCCAAGTTTGCGCGAGTGCCTGCACGTTCGGCACCGTCAGATGCCCTGATGCCTTCGCGTGCGCCATTGATGATTTGGTTATTCTTCTTCTTCCTGCTGATTGCCGGTGCTGGCTTGTTGACTTTCGTGTCGTTCAGTAATCAGTACTAGGATATATAATGCGCCGCAGCGCCAGTGAATTTACGTTTGCTTTCGTTTTTTAAGGCTGCAATCATTATTTCTTTTGGGGCGGCTGTTAACATCGAGTACTAGAAAACGTTACCAGTTCTTTATCTGTAGTGCTAGTCACTCCCAAGAAGATAAGGACACGTGCTAATCTATACAAAGGTGGTCAAGCACTCAAGCGTTGGTGATTGCTCCAACTAAAATTTATAACTCAAATCTCAAATCTGAATTGTATTAACAGAAGAAATAATTGCGTATCTTGTTTGCTATATCACAAGGCCTACATTGTTAACTATATCACAAGGCAAGCGTGGGATCACTTTCAGGCGTAAATTCCTCCATTTTAGAAAGCGGAACATATTGTTTCCTAACAAATATAAAATGGCGTGCCAACATAACAAAATTTGAAACACTAGCACATCACCCATGCACTAGCACAAGCTAGTAATAATTTTAGATGCGAAACGTGCAAAATAATTTTGTTTTACGCTGTGTATTCTGTGACGAGATACTCCCTATGTTTCGACAATGTTAGTTATAAGTATGTCCTAAATCAAGTTTTTATATCTTTGATCAATAATTTCTACTATAATTATATATATTAAGAACATGTGTATTATATTATGAAAGTGTATCTCATAATGATTCTAAAAACATAAATCTTATGTTGTTAATCTATATGAATTTTTAGAAATTATTAACCAAAAATAAAAAATAATTTAATTTACGCCAAAAACTAAAACTACAACCCTTTTAAAACTGAGGGGTATTTTCAGCCAAATGAGATCGAACATCTGTTTTCGTTCTAGTGCTGAAGTTCATCGGTCGAACAAACATTATGGTTCTGGACACGAACGGCTGCGAAAGGAAACATGTAGAGCCTTATTTCGTTTCATCGTGCATCACATCCAAGTTGCTTATTCTTCACATCCTTTGCATCACAAGCTTCGAGGGTCCCGACACACAAACTATTAGACACAGGAAAATAGACATCATTAACCGGATAGCACTGTACCCAACATTTCTTCATTTGCGTTGCTTGGAACGAAGATGGATCGAAGTAACTAAATCCTGTAATACTCGAGGTTGCTCATTGGGCCATCGAGCTTGGTCGCGAAGAAGCGCTCCATATATTCCGCGTAGCCCACCGACTTGTACCGCGCCCGAGCGCCGCCCTCCACGAGCTCCGGCAGAGGGCCGACCGTTGTGTTGGAACACGGCATGTGGAACATCGCCGCCGATATGCGCTCCTTGTTTGGGTGCACCATGGCCCTGTGCTCAACGCTTCGGTACCGTCCGTTGCTTAGAATCTGCAAGTATCCAGTTTACTTTTCGATAAGCATATAGTACCAAAAACAAATAAAATTGAGTGACATATATATAGCAAGTTAATTACTATTACCTCGAATGTGTCTCCAATGCTGACGATTAATGCGCCGTTAAGGGGGTCAACAGCGAGCCACTTCCCATCGTCCCTCCTGATCTGCAGACCCTGCACGTCGTTGATATGGAGCAGCAGCGTCATGGCAGCTGCGTCGGTGTGCGGCGACAGGCCGATCACCTTGCCGGCCTGCCTGCACGGCGGGTAGTATGTCACCCGCATGGTCTGCGGCTCCCCGGCGAACATCTCCAGGAAACGCTCCGGCTTGACGCCCATGTCCGCGGCCATGAACCGCAGCAAACACGACACCACATGCGCCACCTCCGTCGAGTACCTGTCGACGGAGTCCCTCAAGGACGGAGGCTGCGCCGGCCAGAACCTCATGTCCCGCGATTCCGCGGGGCGGAGCATGAGGTAGATCATGTCCGCCCAGTCCAGCTTCTGGGTCTCGGAGAGGACGAAGTTCTGGCCGTAACCTTCGACGCTGCCAGGCTGCTGCGCGTGCACCTTTTTGGTTTCGAGAGGGAGCTTGAAGAACTCGGTCATGTCCATCCTAATGTCGTGGATCACGTCATCCGGCACCCCGTGGTTGATGATCTGCATACATAAACCATTAAACTGAGTGAAAACTGACACAGCCAAAAATAACTCAACGGACAACATGAAGAATGGTAAGAGAGCATGTGTGTCTGCGTACCTGGAAGAAACCCTGTTGACAGGCAGATCCGAGGTTGCGCAGCTCCTCTTCCGACGTCTTGGGGTCGAGCAACCGGCCGAGATCAACAACCGGAATCGCACAGCCGGCGACGACCTCCTCGTCGCCGACCTGCTCCGTCCTGATGTACCGTTCAGGCACCTGCTCGCCAGATTCGTTCCAAGTTTGCGCGAGTGCCTGCACGTTCGGCACCGTCAGATGCCCAGCTACCTTCGCGTGCGCCATTGATGAGATTTGGTTCTTCTTCTCCTTCCTGCGGATTGCTGGTGCTGGCTTGTTGACTTTCGGTTCGGAGCACTTCTTCTTGTACTGACCCACTACGGCGTCGTTCAGTACTAGTAGGATATATATGATGCGCCGGTGGGTTTATTTAAGGCTCTTCTATCATTTTTTTTCCATTTGGGGCGGCGGCTAACATAGAGTACTAGCTAGAAAACATTATAGTGCTACGTTGATAAGGAGAGGTTCTAATCTAAAACAAGGGTTGGTCAAGCACTCAAGCGTTGGTGATTGCTCCAAGTAAAATTTATAACCCAAATCTAGAAGTAGTAAGAATTGCGCGCGTATACTCCTGTTTATATCACAAGGCAGGTATGGAATCACTTTTAGGCATAAATTCATCCATTAATTTAGAAACCCAAATATATTATTTCTTAACGAATATAATATGTGTGCGAACATAAGAAAATTAGAAATACTAGCATATATTTATCACCTCATG
This sequence comes from Eragrostis nindensis, assembly GCA_012490785.1. Lineage (NCBI taxonomy): Eukaryota > Viridiplantae > Streptophyta > Magnoliopsida > Poales > Poaceae > Eragrostis > Eragrostis nindensis. The sequence continues at coordinate 73,635 of JAAXCT010001361.1, read as the reverse complement.
CACTGCACGGGCTAGTAATTTTAGAAGTACGTGAACAGTATAGATATGTGCAAACTAGTTTTGTTTCTTGCTATTGTGCGCATTCAGTGAAAAGAGATACTCCCTATGTTTCGAAAGGTTAGTTTTAGGTTTTTTTCTAAGTCCAACTTATATTGTTAATGTCTTTGACTAATAGTTACAAAAATTCGTAGAGTTAAGAAAATGCGGATTCTATATTATGAGAGCGTATCTCGTTAAAATTCTAAAAACATAAATCTTATGTTGTTAATCTACGTGAATTTCTAGAAATTATTAATCTAACATAAAAATCTTTGACTTAGGATAAACTAAAGCAAAATTAAAGCATTTTTAAAATGGCACTAATGTACCTGCTCATGCTAACCATGTTCTTTTTTTTTTTGGCGAAAGAGAATTTTATTGACATTAAAACATATTACATCTCCAGATTATAAAAGCAACTAATCAGCGCCAACTTGATTGACAGGATACAAGAATCCGACCCTTTCGCAAAAGAGAGGTAGATTAACCTTCCACATGCTTACTATGTTCTTGGTGGCCAATGGCCACCTTCTGACATACTTGAGCGACTGCTTCATATGTTGTCAGCTGGGTTCTGCGAAGAACATGCATGTGGTGGTGAACTTGATCATCATCTAACACTTAGTTTGTAGCATTGTCAAAGTATATACATGCTCGTTACTAGCCCCAATCCTCGTTAATTAATGTGGTCATTTCGTTTGATTTGCAGTAGTGTCTTATGTATGGTAAGGTGACTTTCTTTTTTAAGGAAAAACATGCATCTCATTATATAATGGTGTGATAGACAACTCACTAGACATCAAGATCTGAACAAAATTGAAGCCTTGAACGTACAAGCCAAATGAGTCCGCCCTTGTCACAAATGGAAAATTGAAAAATTCTGGTGCATTTGAGTCCATCCTGTGCACATGTGAGCAACCATGCAAATAAACAAGGACATATATATACAGGCAAATAAGCACACTAAGTAGAAAGGTACAATTGGAGCCCAATGGACCTGCTCTAATACGGACAATAATGCCGAACCTAGATTTGACTTGATGAAAGACTTGACACAGCAAGCTGTCGTTTATGGCTACCCGTGGTTCTCCAAATGACCTCAAAGAGACTATTTTTGCTCCAGTACATCTTTTTGCCGCAAAGATGTGAGTTATATTATGGCAAGCCCTTACACCGGAAAACACATTACAAACTGAAATGTTCAAAACCAACAAATACTTATTGAGTTCAAATATAATATATTGCCCTTGTGCAATAAATAAGTCGCCTGATTCTTGTTGTCTAAAATCAATGTCTAATATAATATTTGTCATACCCACTCTCGATAGCTGCTTGAACACCTTTTTTTGAACATGGGAATTGAAGGATAACAAAAAAAAACTTGCAATATTTCATTAAACTTTAATTTATCCTTCACATGCAAATTTTGTAGAGCTGCGTTCTCATGTCTCTTGGCACAAAGTGGAATTACAAAATCATTATTCGTTCACAGGCAAATTTGGGTAGCAAAAACCGTAGGTGCCAATTGTTTAATGCTTCATGGGGTCTAGAACATGAACCTTTTTCCATCATTGTAATAAGTGTTGATAGTATATGAAGGGAAAAAAAAGTTTCCCATAGAAAGGATAAAAGGAAACACATTTGTAATGCATATTTCATTCATTCACTGACAGCCATTTGTCATCCATGTCCTGGCTCTTGCGCATAGGATTGAGATGACCACAATCATACAAGGACGAGGTACATTCTTCGAGAACAAAATAGAAACGATAAAGGATAATTCTTGGGCGGAGTAGTAAATATCCAAACCATATGACCTTTCAGTGCTATACATTTTTTTTTTCGAGCAATCTTTCGGTGGTACATGAAACCAATTTTGTCCCCAAATAGATAATCCATGGCAAAGTTCTTTTATTTCATCCATCAAGAATTGCGGGGCCCTAGCCCGTGCCATACTCGTAACTGGAGAACAGGTTAATTTATCCAACACTTCATTTCCACTGCTTTTAAATCCTGTAGTGGTCGAGGTGGCTCCTTCGTCCATCGAGCTTCGTCGAGAAGAAGCGCCTCATGAAATCAGCGTGGCTCACAGATTTGAACCGTGGCCCGGCGTCGCCTTTCACGAGCTCTGGCAGAGGACCGACCGTTGTGTCGGGGCAAACCTGGTGGAACATTGCTGCCGTGATACGCTCTTTGTTTGGGTGCACTACGACCCTGTGCTCAACGCTCCTGTATCTCCCATTGCTTAGAATCTGCAAGTAGCAGTGACTCATCAGACAGATGCGTCTTTTCTAGCATTCTTAATTTCTTATGAACATATAAAATTATGGAATACTAGTAAACCAGCTGGGAATTAGATAGTCTTCAGAGTTGAAATGAAGACGCTAATTGGCGGCTAGCTAGCGCCTTCGGTGCAATTTACGTCTTGTTTAGGATACTGATCGAGTCAGCTTTCGAGTGATTAAACTACCAACGTAAATTTGAACTTAATCACCTCGACTATGTCGCCGATGTTGACGACGAATGCGCCGTCTAGAGGTTCGACGGCGAGCCACTTGCCGTCGTCCGTCCTCATCTGCAGGCCCTGCACGCCGTTGACGTGGAGCAGCAGCGTCAGGCCGCAGGCGTCTGTGTGCGGCGACAGGCCGAGTACCTTGCCGGCCTGCGCGCACGGCGGGTAGTAGGTCACCTTCATGGTCTGCGGCTGTCCCCGGAACACCTGAAGCAGGGCCTCCGGCTGCTCCAAGCCCATGTCCGCGGCCATGAACAGCAGCAAGCACGACACCACCCTCGCCGACTCTGCCGAGTACCTATCCACTGAGCTCCTGAAGGTTGGGGGCTGGGCAGGCCAGAACCTCATGTCCCGCGACTCCGTGGGACGGAGCATGAGGTAGATCATGTCCGACCAGTCCAGCTTCTGCGTCTCGGAGAAGACGAAGGCCTGGCCGTACCCCTCGAGGCCGGACTCCGGTAGCTGCGCGTACGCTTTCTTGGCTTCGAGCGGGAGCTTGAAGAACTCGGCTGCGTCCCTCCTCACGTCCTGGATCACCTCGTCCGGCACCCCGTGGTTGATGAGCTGCAGGCATGCACACCGTTTCCAATTCTCAGTGAGTGTGACACCAACGAAAATTCCCATCTGGATGCCACGAGTTTCATTGGCTTCAGTAGTTGTTATTGGCGTACCTGAAAGAAGCCCCACTGCTGGCACGCAGACCCGAGGTTGGCGAGCTCCTCTTCGGACGACAGGGGGTCGAGCAATCTGCCGAGATCGACGACCGGGATCCTGCTGCCGGCGACGACCTCCTCGGCGCAAACCTCCTCCGTCCTGACGAACCGTTCAGGCTCCTGATCGGTTGAGCCGTTCCAAGTCTGCGCGAGTGCCTGCACGTTGGGCACCGGCAGAGACCGTCCTGTTTTCGCGTGCGCCATTGATGTTCTAGTTCTCCTCCTTCCTGCGCGCCGGCGCCACTGGTGGTGATCAGTTAGTTGATCACTCCCTTGTGGCTGGCGATTCTTTTCAGAGAATGGCTTGTCGTCTTATGCTGATTACTGATCGAACCACTGATGATGCTGACATGTACTGCTAGAAAATTGTAATAAGGAGCCTCTTTCTCCCTTTCTTCTGTTTATTTTACATTCGCCATCTGTATCGGAGGGTGGTTGGTCAAACACTCAAGTTAATTCTATTGCTATATATACGCAATAAAAGTGCATTACCGTGGGTCTAACTGCTGTTTGTGCAAGACCGCCACTTTTTCATAGAGGGCAGGTTTAACATCACTTTCAGACATAGATTGGCCATTTTATAAGAACCGCTTAACATCTTTCTACACCAAAATAATTTTCTATATGATGCGTCGTCTAAAGCCGTCAACGTTCAGACTGCAACAACCCTGATATATTGACGGTTTTTCTGGATTTATCCCTTAGCAAATGCCATGACAGACAGACGTCTGCAAAGAGTTAACACGAGCACTCTATAGTCAGTTTACAAAAACTTCATCCAATGTCAGAACAACGCAGCAAATTCTCTTTATAAATTCCATTGCCAAGGCCACTGCTGTTTCTGGATAGCTTGGGAACGACCGTTGCCATTAGATATGTTTCACATAATACCATTCGTTAGCCTGTTTTCAGCACTGCTAGTATTAAGAGTGCCTAAGATTAGTGAAGAAACTCCCATCTTCCCCCGCAGTTGGTGAGATCGCTGGAGACAGAGGGAGAATGCAGATGCCAAGAATTCAAATGGTAACACTTGTCGAAAAGCCATCCAAGCTTGTTAAATCCATCCCAAGTACCCCCTCCGGTTTTCAATTGAGGTCATTTGGACAATATTTTTAGTTCCAACATTTTTCGTTCATTTCAAACTAAAAATGTTTTTCCAACGATGTCAATTAAAATCAGGAGCACACGGCATCACTAACAACACATCTTTCTCTTCCATAATGCCATCACCAAACGACCATATCAGCTCAAGATATTTACAGACACGGTGACTATGCAACGAGTAGTTTCAGCAGTTTACAGGGTTAAGGAGGAGAAGAGGGGCAAACGTAAGTTGTGTTTCCCTGCCGCTCCAACTACCGCTCCCCCCCTCTCCTCTCTTTTCTGTGTTTCTGATTAGGCGATGAGGAGTTCAGGACCCGTGGTATCTCAGATCGCCTGGATGACACAGGGACGCAATAGGCGACAACATAGGACAATACTTGATAGATTTCAATTTCTTTTTGATATATCAGGAAATAACTGAGAATAAGAAATTTGATTTCATAAGGGACGTGAATCTCATGGGAAGAGGGGGCTGCGCTTTGGAGCTGTTGAGGGGCTACACTTTGAAGAGGTGGATGGAGATAAGACTGCTTCAAACATGAGTAGTGATGTCAGGAACACAGTGTTTTGTTTCATCAGCAACCTTGTTCATTGAGAAATATTAACTAACAGAATGTGGAATTTAGCCAACGTACGGCCATCACGAAAACACATACATATCAATTTTCTTGGTCGAAATAACAGACAAAGACCAACAGACATGGATGTCCTGGTGAAGACAAGCAAAGAAGTAGAACTGACATCCTATCATAGCATCTGAATAACAAATGGCTCGCATTTAGATTGGTTACACGAAAGTTTTACAGGTAGATTTTCATCAAAGATACTTGAATATAATAAGATTCAGAAAAAGTTATAATATAACAAGGAAAGGCAACAATCAAAGACATTCAATGAGGATAATATCGACGCCCTATATGCAAATAGAAAATTGGTGGTACAAAAAAGACAGAAATATTGAATAAGTGACATGCAGGACCTTAGAGCAGGCATTATCTTTTACCACTGGACTTATGTGCGCATACTAGAGTTCGGGTTTAGCAATTGTCAGTAATAAAAAGCTTCTCTCCCAGCCAAAATCAAAATAATGAAGATTCAAGGACAACTTTCCCTAAAAATTTTCAGAAGATGTGGTGATCCATTGGAGGGATTAGTCAAGCATCATTGTATTACACAATACAATGCATTTATGCTAAACTGATTGTAAGTAAAATTACAGCTAAGGGTTGTCATAATTGAATGGCAATTAACCAAAAATTCTTAATTGTAAAGGAGATCCAGGGAGGAAGATAGATACTTTATTCATATGCGCTGCCAGCACCGGGTAACAAGAATTTGTTTGTGCATTTACAACAAGATGAGTGTAACATTTCTCATAGGTTACCGGTTGGTATACCTTGCCAAAGTATGAAGAGGCAGAAAAGAACGGTAATAATCAAAGCTACCAGGTTCCCGATTGAAGATGCTGGTTTGGAGTTCTTCATCTTCTTCAACGACTTCATACGCTCAATCCTAGCCCTTTTTAACACAGCAAGCTCAGATAGTTCACTAATGAGCTTCTGATCAGCTGGGTCTAACGGTGACGTAGTCGGTGGTCTTGGAGGTCGTGGTGGTTTCTTGAAACGTTTTTTCTTGTCCTTGTTATCCGAAAGCCCAACCTTCATCTGCCCTTCAGACGACATGGATTCTCCATTTTTGGCAATAGAATCTCGACAGTGTGAAGAGCAGCAAGAAATGTGGTGATTCCTATCATCCTTCAGCGATACAAGATCATCCCATGAGCCTTCCCGCATTGTTCTTGCATGTCCAGTTCCTGAATTAACATCCATTATATTGCTTTCCTCTCTGGTTAGCAAGAAATTGCCTTTCTCCAGGTCAACCAACATGTCTTGGTTATACACTTCCTTTTCCTCCATCAGGATGGTGGAAAAAAATCTCTAAATGATCAAATATGACAGCAATCCGCCTGAACTAGAAACCAGCTACCTACACAAAAATGATAGAATAAACGTTAATCCACATTTAGTACAATAGTCAATCATTGCTAAAAAAAACTTATGCAAAAATGAGTCTGGGTTAGCAAATTTAACCTTTCGAAAATTATAAATTGAGAAAATAAAGAATTCTAAATTCACCAAGAGTAGTCACCAAAAAAGGTCATACAAAAATTCAATCGACGGGATGCAGCTTGAATCAGATTTCAAACTTTTCCTCCAATAACGTTTTCAATATTGTTGTACTGAAGTGGTGGAAATATAAGGCAGACACTGAGCAGACAAATCCAACTATTGAATGCTATCCTCCAAAACATGTAAAAAGTTACAAAATGATACCACAACTAGCAAGCAAAGCTACACAGACTCCAGGCCTGCCGTTTACAGTTCTTAAATATTTTAACAGTAGAAAGAGGTAAACCCAGGTTTGCACACAAGCTAAGCAATGCTAGCAAAAGTTGACCTGATTTATGATTCATGAAAATATATTACAAAAAAGAAAAGGAAAAAAGAACCGCATCTAAACTCAGGCTCTTCTAATCCAATCAAGACCGCCCCTCGCATGTAGAAATCATGATCAGCTAGCTCAGCTTGCCTAGCGAACGCAAGCGTAACAAGCGAGAATGGGATATTGGACGGATTGGCTTCTAGGGAATCAGATTGGCTTGCGGTGGTTTGGGGCAGAGAGGTAAGTTCAGGTCCAAGGGGAAGCGAGTACGCACCTGATTATTACGTATTCCCACGTGCTCAAGGAATACGGTGGCGGCGACGGAGCGTCCTCTCCCGGCCAGATCAGGACCGCTGTTCAGTGAAGGCGTCGGCCGCCGAGCTCAAGGGAAGATTCACCGAGGCAAGCCGAGCGTAGGCGCGGTGCCTCTGGTAGGACAACTGGACGGCTAGGGGGTACGGAGGAGGCGAGGGACCGAGCGGGGGCACCGAGTCGCCGGCGGCGGCGCGGACCGGAGTGACCGAATGAGGGGGAACTTGGGGAAGACAGAGGGACTGTGGAGGTGGGCCACAGGGAGTGTTTTCTGAAAAGAGCTTGTATGAAAATCTGAAGAAGTAAACATCTATTTTACTCATTTTTAATATCACTTTTTCAATTGATGCTGTCGGAAAGCAAAAACCAAGTGGAAGGCATTGCCTTTTCAAAATCAGATGAGAGATGACAAATTTTATTGAAATTGTAAGAATAAGATCTATTATCTTAAAACTCATTGTTAAGACGGATCTAATTCCCTTCGAAAAAAAAAAGACGGATCTAATTCTTTGAACGTGATCGGTCACATCTCCATCGTTAGTAAGAACGGAAGATCTCATCTCACTAACTTTTTATCTTGGCCGGATCGATCCATGACAAAACGAGTTGAGTGTTGCAAAAGAGGTTTAAAACTAGGTCCCCATAGCGTTATGCATTTGGATAAGCCTTAGTATAATTGTATTAATGTTAGGGGTGGACATAGAGCTGGCTTGACTTAACCCATTTCAAAATGATCAAAAAAATTATTTCAAAATGCCACAAAAACAAATACTCACTATAGAGGTGGTCGAAAAAGTAATATAGTAGCTGTTTTGCAAATGAGGTAAAAGTAGGTTCTGTTTCCCTAGTTGAGCAACCTCGTGAGACCTTTGACTTATGATTTTTCTGGAAAAACCCTAGCCCATAGGATAGAATTGGTGTTCCTTCCTAGTACATACTGGCTGTGAAAAATGTTATTTTTATCACGATTCACTCCGCTGAATGTGACTTTGTTGATAAAGATCGTTCCATCGGCTAGCTAAGCTATTTCTTCTTCTTTTCTCTCTCTAAATATTCAGCGAAGTGAGTACCATCATGATTCTTGGTTCATCGTAATGAATTAGTTTCACCTAATGATTTAAAATACTGTTAGGGATTATACTGCGTTTCGATGCTCCAATTCATGTTTCAAAATGCTGTTTTCATTAGAGCTCTTCACAACAACCAATGTTGATTCCCCTGAAAAGACAACGAATGTTGATGATCCCGCTCAACCTGCTTACTAGTTCAGACACCACATATGGAATGCAAGGATTCCCTAAAATCAACTCTAATGCAAGCTCCAACTCCAGCTCTTACTCAACATTTAGGGGTTGAAGATCAAAAAATCAACTCCAACAGAGCTCTAACTCGGGTCCTACTCTAGGGAGGCCCCTAGATTTGTGGCATCCTGGCCCATGGCTTAACAGGACTGATAGAATACTCATGTCAACAAGTTATAACTTTTTTTCCAGAAACTCATCTCGAAAGAACCTCCGAGGTTAAGCATGCTTGGCCTGGAGCAATTTCAGGATGGGTGACCGACCCGGAAGTTCTTCCCGAATGCGTAAGAGTGAGGAAAAAATGCGCAGAAAAAACTTGTGTTGGTTTGTGAAGGCAATCTTGACTCTGGAGATCCTTGAGAGCTGCCAGGTGTAAACGGGACCGGCTCGAGGAGCAGGACGTTACAGTGGTATCGGAGCCGACTCTCGCGGTTTCACGGGCGCGTGTGGTTGCAGTTGCACAGACATGATGCACACGGCTGGTGTGGGCCTAGGGTGGTCACACAGCATGGCACTAGACACACGGATATGGCCAAGAGGGGACGATCTTGGCTTGGGGTTGACCGACGAGGACGTCCTGGCCCAAGACTTAACAGGACTGATAGAATACTCATGTCAACAAGTTACAACTTCTTTTTCAGAAGCTTATCTTGAAAGAACTTTGAGGTTCAGCGTGCTTGGCCTGGAACAATTTTGGGATGGGTGACCGACCCTGAGATGCGTACGAGTGAGGACAAAGTGCATAGAAAAGACTTGTGTTGGTTTGTGAGGGCAGTCTTGACTCTTGAGATCCTAGAGAGCTGCCAGGTGTAAGCGGGCCCGGCTCGAGAAGCGGGACGTTACAGATTTCCCCCTCTGGCTCCTCCTGCCTGTCCGCGAGCGAGCCCCTACTCGTCGCTTTCATCGTTCCTCGCTCGATCCCGCGCGCGCCAGCGCTCCCGTTCCCAGGCGCCTCTAATTTCCGCAGTACTACTCAGGCCAGCGCCCGCCGCCTCCGGTCGCCATGCGTCCTCCTGGACCTGGCGGGCGCTTTTGCCTCCCCGATGGAGCGCCCTCCCTCGACTCCACCACCGCCGGGACGCTTTTCACTTAGCTCGCCGCCGAGACGCCCTTCCCCGACCTCGCCGTCGATGAGACGCTTTTCCTTGCCTCAAGCATAGCAATCCATCATTTTATTTTGCATTTGATAACGGAAGTTATTATTGTGACTTAATAGGGCAATGAAGGCCTTATTGATAAATGGTGGGAGGAGGCAGAGGATGACTCTGATGATGGTTGTATCTTTGTGGCTGCCATTGTAGAAGGTTTGGAGTCTGAGAGGAATAAGAAGAAGTGTCGTGGATCAATGCCGGGGCACCAAATGGTTTTGAGGGACATCGATCTCTAGTGGTCATTCACGCATCATGGATGATTATTTTGCAGATCCTCCTGTGTATGATGCAAAAAATTTTAGAAGGAAATTTAGGATGTCTCCTGAGCTTTTCATGCGCATAGTGGATTGAGTGGAGGCTCATGATGACTGTTTCAAGCAGAAACCAAATGCATTGGGGCTGCTTGGTGCAACTGCATCACAGAAAATTGTTGGTGCATTTCGTATGCTTGCCTATGGTTCTCCAACTGATAGTCTTGCTGATTTTGTGAGGCTTGGGGAGAGCACCATTATTGAATCTTTGAGACACTTTGTGAAGGCAGTGGTTGAGGTGTTTGGAGATGAATATTTGAGGCCCCCTGAATATTGGTGGCGCCAAAATAGATATAAACACATAATATGTATATGTTGAAATGAATGATAAAAAGAAAAAAGGACTGAGATTTAGGGGCAGCTGTTGGGGTAGAGAGTAGAAAACAGGCCCTCGGAAAGTTGGGGCAGCCCCTACTCAGAAAGTAGGGGCCCTGATTTAGGAGCTGTCATTGGAGTTGCTCTAAGAGACAACATGCTCAAGAGCTGTCTAAAAAAAACACTCTCAAGAGGAAGTGAAAAGGCAACTGGGGTGTGTGTGGACAAGAATCTCATAAGGTAATAGTACTCAGAATGGAGCCAACGTAGTGGGATGGGATGGCATGGGCCAAATTTCCAGATGCAATGCTACGATGATCACTTGTGCGTTTGCATAATTATTTAATTTTAATATATGTATATTAGAACAACCAACATTATCTCATCCCTATGTGGTACTCTTTGATCAAATAGTTGCTTTAGGGGTGGTGAGAAGTTTCTAAATTTTAGCATTTGCTTTCTCGAACCTTTTGTAAATTCTTGGGACTCAGTTTCATTTGGAATGGAGGTGGGGAATCCTCAGTTCAAAAAAAAAAGTCAGCTCCCGCCATTTCATTGTAGAAAAGTACTCCCTCCGTCCCAGTTTAATTGGCATTCTGGGAGTGTTTTTTGTTGTCCAGATTTATAGAATGTTCAGTGAACCTGGATAGATAGGTTGTCCAGGTTCAGAGAATGTTCAATGAACCTGATACAGAGTCAGAATGCCAAGTATTCTTGGATAGAGGGAGTAGCACGCAGTAGTAGCCTTGCATAGCGTTATTGCGGCCTTTTCCTGCATCGACGACTATTGTGGTCTTGGTCACGGTCTTTAGGCCATCGACATCTGCATACTACATCAATCAAGGAAACTGCAGACGCCAATAGTCATGTTGTCATGAGAGTCGCTAAAGATTTTGGTTTCGCCTTTCACGGCCACATGCTTTTTGGGAAACCACACTGCCACAGAACATGGGTTTAGCGACGGGCTATTTGGGCATCTAGCGACGGGAAAAACCCCGTCGCTAGAAATACGTCGCTGAAGGGTGGACAGTAGCGACTGGTTTTCCCCGCCGCTGAGAACAACTACAGCGACGGGTTTCTATCCCCGTCGCTTTGGGCTCACCGACGTGAGTCTTAAACCCGTCGCTACTGCTCAATGAAAAAAAAAATCGTCCAGCAGTCTTAATCCACGTCTTCAATTACATGTTTAATCCATCCAGCACTTAACAAGACAAACTAATTTTAAATTGAGATCGACAAGAACAACCAGCGGTTCAACTACAGAAACAAATTTTGAACTGAGATCAACACGAACAACCAGCAGTGAACAACAAAAGCAGTTAAATACACGAACTTATCCAACCAGCAGCAACATCCTTCGAGATTTTAATTGAGCAGCTAACCCCGTGTCGGATCCGCCACCGCGCAGTGGAGGGAGTCGTAGCGGAGGGGGCCGCCGTCTCCGAGGAAGCCGCCCCCGCGCCGCGCCATGGAGGGAGTCGTAGCGGAGGGGATCGTGGAGGGAGTCGTAGCAGAGGGGGGCGCCATCGCCGTGGAAGCCGCCATCGCGTCATCAATCCCCCACCGTGGCAGCGCTGTCGAGATGCCTCCACGCCGGATCCGCCACCGCGCCGTGAAGGGAGTCGTAGTGGAGGGGGGCGCCGTCGCCGAGGAAGCCGCCCCCGCTCCTGATCCGCCACCGCGCCATCGATCCCTCACCGTGGCGGCGCCATCGAGATGCCTCCACGCCGTAACCGCCACCGCACCGTCGATCCCCCACCATGGCTACGCCGTCGAGATCCCCCCCACGTCGGAGCTACTGCTACCTGGCGCATGGTGAGGAGGGAAGGAGGGGGAAGGGTGCCTCTGGTGTGTGGGCGGAAAGGGGGAGAGACACACACACACACACACACACACACACAGAGAGAGAGAGAGAGAGAGAGAGAGAGAGAGAGAGAGAGAGAGAGAGAGAGAGAGAGAGAGAGAGAGAGGTGTGAGGTGTCGGGTTAGGTTTGGGAGCAAGAGAACGACTTATATGCGAGGAAGTGGGCTGGGCCGGGCCGACTGGAATGGTTCAGTGGTAAGGCACCTGCGCTCTACCCTGGAGGTCTTGGGCTCGAACCCAGTGCACCACACATGATTAATAATTTTTGCAGCGGTTCACTGCGACGGGTGGCAAAATGGACGTCCCTAGCAGTAGCGGTGGGTTTTTCTTACACAGCAGGCGACGGTTTTAAAGAAACGTCATTAAAAATATTTCAGCGACGCGTGTCAAAATTCCCGTCGCTAACAGTAGCGACGGTTTTCAAAAACCCGTCGCTAACAGATGACATTTAGTGACGGGTTGAAATAACTCAGTTTTAGCGACGCGTTATTAGTAAATCCTGTCGCTAAAAATGTGACTTTTAGCCACGGGAATTTAGAATCACGTCTCTATGAGTCTCAGCTGTACTTCTAGCGACGCGTTTTGAAATGACGTCGCTAATGCTATGTCGCTAAAGCTTGTTTCTATGGTAGTGCCATGACGCAAAAAAAGTAATCGGGATGTAATTGATTAAGGTCTCCCCTATGTAAAGGCCAAGAAACCTTTTCACTTGCATCCCCATTACTTTTACTCTTTATATTCAGGGTGGGGTGGAGGGGCATATGCACCCACAAAATACATAATTTTACCATTCATATAAAGAGTAAAGTGCAGCTTGTTCGGGGTGCCATTTAGGTCACCATACTCTTAATTTGAATATTCGGGTTCCTAAATTTTTTAAGTGATTTATTCGCATTCCAAATACTTCTTATCAATGTAAGTCCAAATACCATGTCGCCCAATTTTTACCAATTCATATTTTGAATTACCAATGAAATAGATTCCTACTTCTTAAACGAGATTAAATTTTTATTGTGACCTATTTTATTTTTGTGGACTTGATTGTAACATAGATGCAGAGTTCGTATCCTTATATGGCTAATACAGAGATACCAAGAAGGCAATCAACATTAACTGGAGAAATTTGGACCATAACTGGACCACTTAGTTAGTTCAGAGATCTGAATATGCAAATTAAAAATTCGAAGACATATGGATGGAACACCCCCAGCAAGTTTGAGGGCTCGTCATGCATTTTATCTCTGCTAGATGCGCAGACGCAATGAATTGTTTTTCTAGCTGTTTCGTCACAGCTTTTGGCCACCGCCGGTTTCATCTCCGGTAGATGGGCAAAAGCAAAGAATTATTTTTTTCTTGACAGCCTGAGCGCAGCAATATCTCATATTGCGGCCTATGCAACAGGAAGTCTGGGTGTTCTTGGCAAGGTGGCATATATTGCGGTAGCCGCTAGCTAATGGATTGCAACGTTGAGTTGCCGTAGTTTCCTTCGAAAAGAACAACTGCAGATGAGTTAAGTCGTTCGGCGAGCGAGCAATATTATGCTCACGGTATCACAGACAGTGACACGAGAACACTAAATCCAAATCAAAGGTAGCCCGATACATAGAACATTCTAGATAAGGTAAACAGAGATCACGACCGAATTGAAGCAGCAGATTGTCAGCACATGACGAAGAAGCCACGAAGCACGTACACAAAAGCTCCACACATCAGTTGGCCAAGACCTTCTCGCCGAGCTTGTAAGACACGTACGCGTCGATGCAGGCGTACTGGATCTGTGCAGTGTCGAGGTCATGCTGCTCCCAGTTGCTCATGGTGACGTGGTACGGCTTCTCCATGGCCATCCCCAGCACCTCCCTCGCGAAGCCCTTGAGCCCGCGGCGGCGCCCGCCGACGCGGCCGCCCACTTCGTCGCAGAGCGGCTCCAGGTCCACGTGCGCGGCGCACGCGAGCCCGAAGTCGGCGTCCAGCTTGGCCACGTCCTCGCCGACGCCGACGCCGACGAAGCGCACCGCCGGGTCGGCGAGGAAGCTCCGGAGCGACGCCGGGATGGAGGTGGCGTAGAAGAGCTGGAAGACGAGGCAGCGCGTCCCGGCGCAGAGCTGCAGGATGGCCACCTTGGAGGTCGTCCACCGGCTGCGGTTGGGCTTCCACTCGCAGTCCAGGCCGACGATGAGGTCGCCGCCGCGCGGGGCGGCGGCGCGGACGCTCCGGACCCACGCGTCGGCGGCGGAGGCGTCGCGGGTGACCGTGGTGTCGATCATGGCGGAGCCGAAGCAGACGGTGAGGTGAGTGGTGGGGTTGGAGGAAGCTTGGGTGGCGGGGAACAAGGCCGAGCGCCTCGACATGCTGGCAGCTGCTTCGGTGGAGTGGAGTAGCTGTGCTCTCCGGTGAGTGCGACGAACCAAAGGCAATGGAGGCCTCGTATTTATACTACTAGTAGCGCTTGATGCATGCAGGGAGTTGATGCGTCTGGCTGATTAATGTTGATGCTCAAACTCCATCTTGAAACTCGGAGCGTCAAAATTTAAAGTGTAATCCCAGTTCCCAAAGAGTCGTCGTTTGAGTACTGGAGTGCCTAGCTAGTGAAGCAAATTACACTAAAACCAGTGGGGAATTGTGCTGCTTTTACAACTCCCATCCGTCCAAATATTTGACCAATAAATTGTTGGTAGAAAGAAAAGAAAGGAACTCAACTAGTAAGGTTGCCCGCGCATATTGCGGGGCTACTAGCCAGGTTATTATATTTGTTTCATATATATTATCTGACACTAACTAATGTATGATCATACATGTGGTTTAATTTACGAATAAATCTGGGATTTTATAGTTTTTTGTTAAGAAATCAACTTGCACAAAAGGCAGAGGCAACATGTAGAATTCCTTTGTCCTCGAACACATTGTATCTATCAAAGGTTTCTTCTGCAAATATTCATCACCTTTCCATCCCCAAAGTAATTTATTTCATTAAAGAAAAAGAGAAAATATAATTCTTTCACGCATGTCATGTTGTATTGGTCAGAGAACTCCATTGAACTGCATGGATAAACTGATTATACTATAGAGCCACTACGGATTCGAGACCTGAAGGATTAGGTATACCTTTGCCTCCAATTCTATATGGACTGATAAACTGATTATCTTACGGTATGGACAATTGTTCCTTGGTAATCTTGACTGATATGCAAGTCACGGTGGATGGCTTGTCTCTAACGGAGTAATATAGTAGAATGTTTCTCTAGTTGAGATGAGCCATGATGCTGCTCGATTCAAGCTACGCTAGTTACTGAACAGTGAACACGGCAGCATGTTTGAAAGTTTCCCCCCAATTCTTGCATTGCAAGCGTGCAGCACGGCAGCATGCATGGCATCAGTAATTCATTGCATATAGTTATCATGCACGTAATTCTGAATTTTTCCCGTGGCCTGAAAGCAGAGAATTGTGGTTTGCTCAGTTATGCGAAATCCTTAACACGTCGACTATGGTGCTCCAAATCTCCAGTTTGCAGGAAGTGGTGGACGTTGACTTCCGACGATGAACTGTGGCGCAAGCTCTTCAACGACGTTCTACGCGCCGGAGGTTTCCAGGTCCTGGAAGGACGTCTTCGTCGTGCAGGATCGATGCGACCGATATGGACTGTAAGCGTTTTATCTATATATCCCTGGTCTGCCGTCTGCCGCTTCTTTACTACGAGTAGTATGTGTATCCTGGTGTTGGCCAACTAATTTCAGATGGCAACACTAGGGTGCACCTCATCCTGGAAAAATCATTTTGACCGCGGGGTTTTCTTTTTTCAGGGGTGCCAGGATTATCAGGGAAGGCAGCGACTACTACCTGATTTACCAAGGCGAGATCCAAAGGTACTTGGGCGGTGATGACAAGAGCGCACCACATCTGTCAAACGTGTGAAGACGTGAATGTGTTGCCCTGTCCTGAAGCAGGTTGCTGAGAGGCCTGTATGATTCTTGTTAATTTGCGTAGCTCACCTGTATGTAGGATTCCTGCTAATTTGCATAGCTCGTGCATAGTGAATTTAGTAATTGTATCTATGCTACATGTATCATGTTCGTCTCATTCCAAGTTGAAAAACAAGTTAACAATCACCGAACATTGGCCTGTTCGCCTAAGCGACCCACGTTGCCAGTAACCATTTTCCTGCCATTGCACACACAGCACCATGGCACACCGAAACAAAATGTTCAGCAAATGTATAACGAGTTCCATCATTTTCTTTAAAAGTCGTCACATTCTAACACAATTTCCAGAATAAAAAGGATTAATCGACATCTTCTGTCAGACGAGGATAACAGAATATGAGTACCCAATGTCAGTTACAGCTACGAGTCAATGAAGGCAAAACTGCACTGTGTTCCTGAAACTCAATATGCCATGTGTAGAATGTCACTGAAGCAATAGTACCCTGAGTAAAACTGTTGCTGATAGATGCTTCGGATGAATCAGCATTTGAGAGCAGCTCCTGCCATTTCCAAAGCTCCCTCGTAGGTCTTGTTGCCCCCAATGAAGCCACTCATATGAACAAATACGCAGCCGGGGATGCCAGTTTCCTGAGACAGCTCGTCGTCTCTCATGCCCCTCCACTTTTCTGGCAGAGCCTTTCGGCTCTCGAACCTGTCAGGAGCAACAGACACTGCTTGCACTCGCCAACTTTTGCTCCTCTCATCCTGCAATCAAGTGGTGAAAATTAAATCACTACACAGGAATGGTTTTGAAGTGCAAGTAGGAATGCTAGTAAGAAAAGAAAATAAAGACGTTCACAAGTTTTATAACGGATAAACTTTAGGGCATGACCAAGGAGTAGTTCGATTATACTATCAAAAATCATGGGGGGAAGCCAGAAATTCTGTTCTCCACAACTAGTAAAAAATTCTGTACAAACATTCAGGTTACATGTTTGGTAGTATGTGAAGGACAATGCTCCTTACCTGATACAGCACATATTTGGTCAGGGGTTCAATCTTCAGCTCCTCTTCAAGCTCAAATAAATGAAGTTTCCACTGAAATTGTAGAATAAACGTTCAGATTACATGTTTGGAACTCCTGGTGTTACATTTCAATATGGTAGAAAATTATGAACTAAGACAAGGCACTTCCTAAAGCAAGTCTTCAGGTTTCATATGACTAAATTAACTGTCAGCAAGGTGAAACAATCTTAAAATGACATTTTTACAACCAGAGAAACAGAAAAACGTCATGCGTCAAGAAGGTGTCACAGCCTCACAGGACATTGTAACGTGAAAGATAACACAGCCAGACAGGCATAGCACATACGCTCTGATAGTTTCAGAGCCCAGCACACCAAACACTCATGTGGATGCTATAGAAGACACAGTATGGGTGAAATGGTCAAGATCTTACCGGGCAGAATCTATCCAAAACCATGATTTCTCCACTTGGATCAACATTTCCTCTTGATAACAAACACTCCAGGACAATAGATCTTGCAGGTAACCATGATTTAACATGAAAGCGAACACTCTGGCAATGAAGGTGTATGAAATTGTCATATAAAAAGAGGAGAGA
The DNA here is from genome assembly GCA_012490785.1 of Eragrostis nindensis. Taxonomy (NCBI): domain Eukaryota; kingdom Viridiplantae; phylum Streptophyta; class Magnoliopsida; order Poales; family Poaceae; genus Eragrostis; species Eragrostis nindensis. Next base: position 56,029 of record JAAXCT010001361.1, on the reverse strand, counting down.
TAGCAAACAAATAATCTGACAGCAAAGTTAGTGCACAGTGAATGAACAATGTAGGGGCATAGGTCAAATACCTCCATAAATTCACCTCCAGCGAGCAGCATTGCCTGTTGAAAAGCTGCATTCTCCTTCTCTGGAGACTGATCTGGATCAGTCCAGTCAGGATTAAGACGTCCAACGCGAGAAGACAGGTGTGTATTGTTCACATACTTTGGTGGCTGGTCTGTGTCATACTGATTGATCCCATTGTCAATTGCATCAAGTGCCTGTTATATGACACAGGCATTATTTATTTGACACATCAGACAAATGGTAAAACACAAACACATGAATGAGTATTAATACAGTGAAATGATACATGCGTCCCAGAAAATAATGTATGATGATAGTCCAGGGATTGGAGCTTACTAATGATACACATGTAGCAAAGAGCAGCCATGTTTGCCTCATTAAAAATCCTTTTGTGATTTAAGAAATAAGACAACAAACTTGTCAGTTTTTTCTAAAATTGCTGTCCAAGCAAAGTAACACTATGTAACAACTCCTCAGTCTGCACACTCCACTGAACACTGAAAATCATATTGAGTCCATTACTCCTATTCAACACAAAAAGGCCCACTTCACTTGCAGTTGGCATTTCCACATTCACCACCAACAAGAATAATAATTTAGGGGAAAGGATAACTCAAACCCTCAATAATTGATGGGTGGACCCTAATAAAATATCTCAGAAGCTATAAAAGATTTAATAGACTTAGAATGGATAGACAAAAGGTAGGATAACAAGAATCACCCACGGTATACCAAAAGCAATATATTGAACTTTATGTCTAGTTATGTGATAAGATTCAAACCTCAACAAAGCTTTTATATATTGCAAGATACAAGCGATGAACATCTTCATGATCCTCACTGACACCAAGTTCCTTTGCAATTATCTCTTTACCAAAATGCTGCAATGTGAGGGCAATTTCAAAAGTTAAACACTATATTTTCGCCAGAGGTGAAACATATATACAACTTGTAGTCACAATTTCAGTTTGCAACCTCCAAACTTCAATATCCTGGCACATTCAGGCAATGTTGTACATTCAGATGCATAATTATTATCATGTAAAGCTCTCGACCCATTCGGATAAAATAAAATAAAGCAGAAGGTATGCTATGAACTATCATCATCTGTTACTGTACCCAAGAATCCATCTGATGCTGTGGTCCAGCGGATAAACTTTTAGAAGATTCTAGCCTTGAGGCCTTCATTCATCATTAAATCTAAATGCAATTGGCTAACTGCTCATGAGATGTCTGAAAAAGAATTCAAACCCGTGTTGTATGTGAGGAGTACCTTGTAGACAAGCCCAGCACTGCTAAGTTTTGTGTTAAATCCATGCCCAAAGACCTCGTTGAAGCCCTTCTGGTGATGATCATAACGATGACGGCTCGGATCATACACACCACCAACATCAAGCACGGCATCTAGTGTATCCAGGATCTACAATAAAGTTCAATAAGAAAAGGAGGGATAAAGTGAAAGCAATTTCACATTGCAGGATACACAAAATAGTGAAAGCTATGTCTTCTGCTATATGATTTCTCCGGTATTTAACTGAGGTCTCTAGGACAACTTTTTTAGTCGACATCAATTAAAAACTGAAGAGAGTACCGAAAAGAGAGAATGACACACATGCAAATTTTGACAGGATGCAGTGAATAAGAATCATAATCTCGTTAACACTATTAGTGCACTTATATACCAGGAAGAGAGAGGAGGCTTCAGAGCAATGTACGAACAAGTCGTGTTAAGCCAATAGACACATTAACCATAAGCAGGTAGGTTGAATTTCACATCCCCGATGACAGCAGGTTGCAGGCATACTCACTATCTGAAGGTTCAGGTTCAGAATTTGTGATGCATCAGTGCAAACTAATCAAACGCAAGGGGAAACACAACATCATGTCTTTATCTGATATAAAATTAGTGTAATATACAAAATTTGGCAGCACGCACGCTGTTCATATATGTAAATTACAGACTTCAAGTCAGCTGATAATTGCAGAACTACTTCTATTTTAACCCAACAAGTTTGTCAAATGAATCAATTCTCGCATAAAACTTGCAAGCCAGTAGCAGAACCCCAGACACGGGTAAACTGCACCAGCTCCAAATCATGTGACAAGAACAAAAAGCACAAAATTCGCTATAGATTGGGGGAGAACCCAGGAATATCGGCCCAATCGAGCAGATAGTGAAGGCGGGCGAGAGAGACCTGGGAGTCGCGGGTGCGGACGACGTCGGCGCCGGCGAACTGGGAGGTGAGGCGGATGAGGTAGCAGCCGAGCGCCTCGTCGCAGTGGAAACTGCCGTTGTGGGTTCCCACGCGCTTGCCGCTCCCCGCGCCGTTGAGGGAGTCGCCGTCGGCGGCGGCGGATGAGTAGACCCTCAGCCTCTTGGGCGAGGCGGCGGCGGCCGGGGTGAGAGCCGCCATGGCGGAGAAAGGGTTGCGGATTTGAGATCGCGCGAGGAGGGGAGACGTGACGGCTCGCTGCGACAGCCTCAAGACGGCGAGCATACTAGTCGTCTCCCTTTCCTGCTGGGAGCGACGGGATGAGGTAGGGTTTTGGGAAGGGTTTCGTACTTCTTTTCGTTGTGTGCTCTCTCATCCCCTTTTTTTAATTACTTGTTTGCGAAGACAACAGTTGATGGAGAAATGGTTCATCACGAAATGAAGTTCAGTCTCACGCATCAATTATTCAACTCAATCATATGACAAAGATTATCTCAAATAGGATTTCGAGTATTTACAATCCGTATGAAATTCAGCATCATTTCATCTGAATTACTAATGCACCAGGCCTCGAAAATGGAAGTACCATCGAGATGTCACTTCTCAGAATTCAAAGCCACTATGGTTTCGTGATATTCAGCCTGTTCGGTTGGAGGATGCAGTTGCAGTTACAGTTTCAATAGTGAGAGAGAACACTATAGCGGAGGATTCGCGCACTGTAGCAAACAAGTAGACTGTAGCAGCAGCAGCAGCAGCAGCAGCCGGAGGAAAATCCTCCTGCCGAACACCGCCATTGTGGCTGAATTATTTCAAATTGTGGCTTTGAATCATCAAAAAAACATGGATCTCTGTGTCATCCAACATGGGCATCATCCGGCCCATGTAAGCGGTCATTCCAGAGTCTTCACTCAAATGGGCTTAAGTGGATCACAGATCAACTATTAGATTCCCCAGATACAAAAGGGCACGGTACAGATCGGTGTCATGTTTAGACTGGTAGGGTTGATTCCTTCTTTGTGGACTCTTCATTTTTATCTGCGAGAAGTGGACTCCTTATTTTAAAATCCAAAGGTTCTTATTTTTTCCAATTAATATGGTAATTTGTGATAACATAAAAACAAATAACTAACCAAGATATGCTTCTGTGGACTTATTTCCCTTTCACGTTCTAGTACTTTCCCCGGTCTCCCTCCTTCCCACGCGCGCAACTCCTCATCCCGCCCGCGCCGCCGCCGCCGCCGCCAAATCTCGCCAGGGCACTGCCGCCCGCCGTCCCTTGAGTCTCGGAATCGACGCACCAAGGCCCTCCGCTAGCTCGGTCCGATTTGGGCCTGGCGGCCATGGAGGACGGCGACCGCACGCACCAAGGCCCTCCACTCCGGCGGTGGTGACGCTACTCCTCCCCGCCTCCCCCAGTTGCGTCTCCCCACCACCCGCCAGAGCTCCTCTCGCCGTCGCTCCACCTGCCCGCCCATGGAGGCCGGAGCACCCACAGCTGCGCATGGAGGAGGCCGCACGCACTAGAGCGCACCCATCGTGTTGCTCTATTCCGGCAGGTGGCAAGCAGGGACGGGGCGGCGCACCATGGTGACTAGTGGCGGCAGGGCTGCACGTCGTGGCGCGACGGGCACAGCGGGGCCGCGACGCATGTCGTCCCCAATTCGCCTGCCTCTCAATCCGCCTCGTATGGAGGACACGGCGGCGCCTTGATTCCCGATCGCTCGCCCCCTCCTCTCCTTGCGCTCGCAGCTCGCGGCGGGCTCGTCGTCTTGGCATGGCTCCATATCGTGAGGCGTTGTCGTCTTGTAGCTGCCATACCGACTGAGCAAGGGCGACGCCGCGGGTCGAGCGATGGTGGCGAGGCACCGCAGGTGGCGAGTGGCTACGGGGCTGTGCGCTGAGGTGGCGAGTGGCGTGGCGGCGGGCTCAGACAGTGTATTCAAGGTGCTCGACGAAATGAATCGAGAGAATGGGAAGGGGGAGGGAGGTATGGTGAAGTGGCTGGGTGGGGTCGGTGATGGGATTTAGAGGAACTGCTGCATCAAATCCTGAAAATGAATTTGATGCTTCTCCTATAGGAGGATTTGATGCTTGAGTTTTAAAGAAATTGCTGGAGTTGCTGCTCTTACGCATAGCACGGCTGCTTCCCACGTGAACTCCAGGTGTGACGGCTGCCCCACGATCAGGTAGAACCCAGGGCGCCCGACCACCAGTGATCTGAGCTCTGCCTAGCCGACCACCGGAGCTGGGGGAGGTGGAGCTGCGGTGCGAAAGCCTTCAGTTCGGGTAATAGAGCGGCATAAAGGTATTTTGGTCCAATTTCTGCGTAATGGCAGCGGTAGGTAAATAACAAACGTGTATAATGACTTTATGTTTTAGTTTTATCCGAACCACCTGTAATTTCTAGCCTTTGAGAGTGAACGTGATGACACCTTTTTAACCTTCAAATATTAAGTTAATAGACTATGCAACATATAGTGCAACCCTTTGTTGGGTAATCCCTCCGTTCTTAAACTGATGTCGCCGTTGACTTTTCAGTTACGTTTGATCATTCGTCTTATTAAAAATATTTGCAAAATTATAAGTTATGTTTCAATTTTCTTTACTAATAAAACAAATCATAACAAAATATATGATGAATTTTAAAATTTTTTGAATAAGACAGATGGTCAAACGTAACTCAAAAAGTCAACGGTGACATTAATTTAAGAACGGAAGGAGTATGTGTAGGATAGTTTTGTTCATGCTTCAAAAGTTGTCTCTCCATATAAGAACACCACCGGGACCTGTCCTTAATGTATCTGTATAAGCAGCGATTTTCTTCCATTGTTTTAGATAGTGCAATAATGGGAGCAGAAACCAACTCTAGTTTTTGAAAACAAGTCTCAAACTCACTACAGCCCGACAAATACATTGTGATCCTTTTTCTTCCAAACCCCGCACTTCAGCCGTATATACCCTTCCCGGTCAGGCTGCAATGCAAGTAGCTGTTGTAGATTTGTTTAGTGGTCACCTGATTCAGATCAACAAGGTGGATGGTAAGCTGTTGTAGATTCGTTTAGTAGTATACATTGCAAAGTAAAAACTTTAGAGAGATGACAAATGTTGAAGTTAATTAATCATGTCCTTTCGCTAATATCATGTTACCTTCTGCAGGTTTTACAGGAGTTCATAGAAAAAGATTACCTCCGGGCAAGGATGACAATCCCGTTTTGACCGCTTAAACCGGAGGGCACCGCCGGAAAAACCGGTCCGAAACCGGACAACATTCAAAATCCAAAATTCAAAAATGAAATTTCCAAACCGACGGGTAAACCGGACCCTTTCATCGGCAACCGGACCAAATTTCTGGAAAAACCGGAGAAAAAAAGGGAAAACGGCTGCGGTCCGTTTCTTGCTCGATTCGCCGGTTTTTATTTTTAAAATCATAAAAAATTGAACATTTGAAACAAGTGAAACAAAAATATGTAAAAAAACTAGATGCAATTTGAAGCACAATGGTGCAACAAAAACACGAAAATTCGATCGTTTACTTGGTCAAAAAAATAAAAGAAGTTTGCTGGTTCAAAGAAAAAAGTTTTTTCTTTTTTTTCCCTTCCTTTTTCAACCCAGAAATCTTGCTTGATTTTTCTGACCCATCAAACGATCGAATTTTCGTGTTCTTCTTCCACCATTGTGCTACAAATTTCATCTAGTTCTTTTTACCATTTTTTGTTTCAATTTTTTTCAAATTTCAATCTTTTTTTAAATTTTGAATTCGAAAACCAGACTACCGGGTAAACCGGACCGGACCAATTTTCGTGAAAACCGGTTTTTGTGAAAACCGGTCCTGTTTGCCGCGGTTTTGTAATCCCTGCCTCCGGGCAAGGAAATGAAGCAACCGGCAACTAACGGCTATAGGTATGTTGGGGTAACTAACGGCTATATGAATGTTTCTCCTGACAAGGAAATGAGCAATCGGCAAATTAACAACAATATTTCATTATCCAACTGGATAAATTCTTGCTATTTGGGCAATACATTAAGTTCCAATCAAATATGCTAAGCTCTTGCATCTAAAGAACACAACAAACAAAGATGCTTACTTGCGCCTGGATCAACATAGGCAAAGGTTCTTGCGGCAACAATAAGGTAGCATAAGATGAGCACAAGTCCTTTAAAGTAGTTTGACGAGCCTTGCTAGAAAACATATATAATGAATTTGGAAAATCAGTTAGAAATGGCATGTCAAACAGTGTGTGTAGTGACATCATCATATACAAGATGCTTGGTTTGTTCAGAAAGCATACCTGTAGCGCAAATGCAACAAGTATGACGGTTACAAAGAGGGTAGCTGTCTCAAACAGTCCAAAATTCAAGTCCATTGGATTCCCCGTCATCCAGCCAATTATCACACAAAATGGAATCTACAAGTAGGAGTAACATAAAACAATGATGTTGGTTATAACTGTTTAATATGAGGACCATACTGTTATGGTCGGCAACACTTAGACGCGCCAAGCGATAGGGTGGCTTAGAGGAACCGCGACTGTTAGGAGAATTGCCGATTTGTTCTTAGTTTAAAGATTGTTTTTTTGCTAGTTTCTTAGAGTAGTCATCGATTGTAATCGTTTTGAGTTACCAAGAAATAAAGAAGTCCTTTGCCTCGCTCTACTGCCGTCACGGCCCCACCTCCATCGCCATCAGAGGTTCCATCCCCGCCCCCGGCTTTCAATGCTCTACAACACCTGGGCTCTACCCTCTAGTGACATAGAGGCTGTTGTCTCAATGGTCCCTTTCATTTCACGGTTTCTTAGAGTGACACGTCAGCTTTCTAGTTTTCTTCTATTAAATGAAACTGTCTCTCTCAGTACACAGTTTCATTTCACAGTTTCATAGACTTGCCACAGCAATAAATTATTATATAAGCTTGTGATCAAATGTGACATACAAATTTTGTAGCCATCTGTAGCAGCATAAAAAACATAGGCATATTGGCAAAATAAACTTGATAAATTAGAATAGATCATTTCACTGCCGCTACCTTCTCGCCCCTTTCTGAGCTACAGCCTACAGATGAATGAATCCATCAATTTAAACAAGAATCTTTCCAAAAACAGAACAAAGGAACAATCCAATCCGTCGATTCAAGCTATAGATAGACTTACCCTGCTTCGATTTACAGCAGAACAAGTCAATTTAGCTTTGATTTTGGCGGACATCCACTGGATTTGGAATTGCAAGCCGCTTGATTCTCCATGCTTTGGGAGCTAAAGTGTTCGATTAGAGAAAAAAGCAAAACTTGTTTGGCTATCCGAACTCAATTCAGGTTCGGATTCATCCAATTGGATTCAATCCGAGCTCGATTTGACTGATGAAACACAATGAGACAGGGCAAAGTTGACACCAGTGACCTGAGCGAGAGACGCACGCACGAACCGCCGCCGCCGCGCTGCGGCGAGTCCACAGCGGCCCAGGCGTGGCAGCGGGACGCCAGCGCGCGGCTTGGCATGCTCGTGTGTTAAAGAATTTAGGCATTTTTCTAATTAATTTAATCTAAAAATTTCCTAATAAGGTGATAGCGATGAACAAACTGAAAAGAAAGTTAGGAACGTACCCAGCGGAGGATCCTGCGTCGGAAGCGCTGGAGGCTCCATTCCCAAGAACCATTGTTCTTGAGTGTGTTCGATGTAGTCGATCTTAGTCGATGCAGGACGATGTACGCAGTGCAGAACCGCCGCGCTCCGGGAAGTCGATCGAAAGCGAGCAGTCGCGTTGTCGCTCCTCAAAAACCTGATCGCCCGCACACCTGGCAGATGTCTCTTGCGGATCGATGGTTTCGGAGGCCTGCTCTCCCAGATCTCTGTGCGCGCAGAAATCCGGGACGGGGAAGTCTTCGAAGGAATAGAGTTTGCAAAAGCGAGAACGAGAGACTTCAGGCGTATGGAAGGGGCACTATATATAGATACGGCGAGACGTCCCATAACGAACGGACGCGACTCCATCGTAACGAAAAGGCGTCTGTTCATTCCTGAGACGCGCCGTTTCAATATATTAAAACTTCCCGGACGGACGCGACGCGTCGCGCCTGCCAGCCACGGCACGGCGGCGGCGGCGGCGGCGGCACGCGCGCGTGTGGCTCGCCACTAGCCTCTCTCAACTTCTATAGGGGATGTACCGGAAATCCACTAATAAGTTGAGTCAATTAATGGTAGGAATCCTATGTGGGACTAAACCATTATTGCATTAATTATAGGCCTAGACTAAATAGAATTATTGCACTATTATGGGCTAAAAGCCCATAATATTCAACATCGTATTCGTCACCGGTGCCGTCCTCGTTGTCCCTGCCAGAGCACGGCGCGGAGCTCCCGCCTGACGCTGCAACCGTCGCGGGAAGAGGCGCGGAGCAAGCTTGCTCACGGCGCGGCGGTGCTCGCGCTGGAGAGCAGCGCTGGAGAGCAGGCGCGGCGCGCGGCTTGCGGGAGCGGGAGGACACGGCGCAGGGGATTTGAGATTCGGTGGGGACGAAAGAGAAAAGCTCTCAGTGCTCTTTCGTTTCGCTTTCATCGGCTTGGAAAGAGTGCCACGATCCTTTCAGCAGGATGAAAGGAGCTACTTCTCTCTCTTCTTTAATTTTTTGCCATGTCAGCAATTTGGATGATGTGGCAGTTAATTAATGCTGATGAAAGGCCCATTGAGACTGGCCAATCTCCAAACTACAGCAGCGTAGATAAATTTTGATCAGTACAGACATTCATACCACAAACATGGAGATCCGTGTTGACGACCCTATTGCAATTCCCAACGTAATGTCCTGTTATACGAACATGAGATTAAAAGAAACAAAACCACTTAATAAGTTAGTAAATATGGAGATTCATAATGAAAGCATAAATATTTACCAACTTATTTTTCATGGCAAACATAATGGTTCTTGCATGTTCAGCAATCGGAAGCAGAATTAAACTCACGAACCCTTCTGGCAAGTTTGCTGAGTCAGACGTACCCTGTTACAGCAGAATAAGCGTGGTTCAAGAAAAAGAGAGCTGCATAGGTGTGAAATTGAGATATCATACAGTGTCAGTCACATTATAAATTTATAAAGATGGTCAAGTACAGAGAAATCTTATGGTCGACAAAGTCTTCCATACCTGCATAGCATCTACCAGATACCCCGCGAGTACTGAAATCAAAATAGACAAAATAAAAAGCCAACAGATGGCCTCCGTTTGTGTTATCTCCTTTTCATCCTCCTCAGCGGCTTCTTCCTCCTGTTGCCACAAGTAGGAAGTAGAGTGCTGACGTAGGTGTGCAAATGATGCAAGTATTCAGATATCACTATATGCAAATTGAAGTCTCCATCTTGCTCCTAATATGTACCGACGCATGCATAACCACTAACTTAGAAAGTACAGTAGACGTTGTTAAAAGCATTAGACTGACTCCAACCCATGCTCTATACGAGCACCTATACCTAAGACTGACCGCAGCAGTGTCCGGTAAAGCGTCCTCAATGCTAAATTTAGAGGTCCAATCCTCAAAATAAGACTGCAGCAGTACCCTGTAAAGAGGACTCTAATTTCCAGGTCGGCCTCACCCTCCGCCACAAATCCCGGCTCCTCCTCCCATCCGCCAAATGTCTCGCGCGTCGTCCCGAGCCGGCGGATCCTACGGCGACCGCCCCTTCCTCGCGCACCCGGTCCCCGTGCCCACCAGCACCGTGCGCCCCCACAAACCCGACCGCCTCCGCCTCCTTCCGCGCCTCCTCCATGTTCAACCGCGGCGGCCGCGCCTGGACGCCCGGCGGCAGGTACGTCTCGTCGCTGAGCGCGGAGCGGTTGGTGATCTTGGTCTGGAAGTCCAGCGCTGCCTCATTGAACGACCCGGTGCTCTCGGTCATCTCGAGGAAGCTCTCCTTGGAGATCTTGAGCTCGTCCTCGGGCTTGAAGTAGTAGACGGTGAGGAGGATGAGCGCGGTGCCGAGCCACGCGACGCAGGTGAGCAAGTCGATGGAGTAGTAGATGACGTCGAGGCGGACGAACGAGTAGGCCGTGGCGGCGAGCGCCGTCACGCAGAGCATCGGCAGGATCGACGTGCGGCTGCCGCTGTGCCGGATCCCGAGCTTCACGTACTTGAGCTTGATGTTGCGCGAGAAGTCCGGGAGCCGCCGGCGGATCTTGATCACGATGCTGGGCGCCGGGTCCTCCCCGTCAACCTTCGCGTCGTCGCCGGAAGGCCATCTCGACCGTGAGGCGCTCCCGCTCCATGACCGCCGCTGGCGCAGCCTCCATGGAGAGGACCAGGGAGGAGAGGCGGGTGGTGCGGAGGGACGCTGGGGCCACCGCATCCGCGCGCGTCCTTGTGCCGCTCCGTGCCGGCGCCGGCGCCAGCGACGCCGTCCGGTTCGGATCCGAACGCCAAAAGATGTGATTTTTGGGCTGCTGGTTTGGGATGCGTCTTGCTACGTGGGGGCAGAGCGTCGGCGACAGAGCTGCGTGGGGGCGGGGTCCCGCTGCGCCGTGCATGGGGGTGGAGGCCAGCGCGGTAGCAGCCGGTGGAGGCCAGCGGTAGCAGGTGGAGGACAGCGGCCGCGTCGTCGTCTGGCGGGGAGGATACGGGCGGTGGGGAGAGGAAGGAGGGGAAATAGAGACTACTGTTGTAGTGGGACACAATTTGGAGGGTGGAATTTTTAGAGGAGATGTAGAATATTCTTTTTGGCCCCCTTTAGAACGCAGGATTTTCATAGGAATTGTACAGAAATTTCACAGGAATCAGTTGACTGTTCACAGGAAAAACGCAGGAACAGAAAAAAATCCATGTTCCAAAGGCCCCTTAGAGGATGAAAAATAGAGGTATTGTTGCGGTTAGTCTAAAGGGAACGTATCTGGTGGAAACCAACCTCTCCATGCAAACTATGAAAACTTTAATCTGAACCACACGATATTGATCTAAGGGGACGCTCAAGGGAGGTGGGAGGGGTGATTTGCAAAGGCGTTTTTTGCAAATCACCCCTTGCACCTCTCATGAGCTTGCAAATTACCCCTCCCACCTCCTCTGAGCGCTCCCTTTGGATCAACATCGTGTGGCTCAGATTGGAGTTTCCATAGTTTACACGGAGAGGTTGGTTTCCACCTGATACGTTCCCTAGTCTAAAATAGATAAAATAGCTCTCCAACCCATGATCCATACAAAGACCTATTGTTGTACAATGTGGCGCCGGACGCAAAAATGCGGTTTCCGCGCGGCTGACCCATCGCTTCTGCCTCCTCCTCTCTCTCTCCAGTCTCCACTCTCCTCCCGAGCTGCCCCTCGAGGTCCCCTCCAGGCGACGGGGTCGGGGCGGAGCTCAGCCGCGGCGGGGCGACGGCGCTCTTGGAGGAAGGCCCCGGCGAGCGGTGGCGGAGCAGCGGGGCCGGGGCGGGGCGGCGGCGCTCGGAGCTCGGTCCCCGGCGAGTGGCGGCGGGGGCCGCGCGGGGCCGGGGCGGAGCTCGGCACCGATTCGCGGCAGCGGGGTGCCGGGGCGGGCTCGGCCGGGGCGACTGCGTGGAGGCACGGGGCGGCGGTGCGCTTGGCCGGCGGCGGCACGAGGCCCCGGCGAGCGGCAGCGCCCACGGCTGCGGCGGCACAGCGGCGCGGGGCCCGGCGAGTGAGGCGTGGCGGCGGCGGGGCACGGCGAGGAAGCGTGGGGCGCGGCGTGGAGGCGATTGTGCTGTGCATAGGTAGAGGAAGGAGGAAGAAGAAGAGTTTTGGGTGTCCGGTTAGAGATTCAAGTTTGTAGGTCTTGTATTTTGATGTTCAGGCTCATCCAATTTGGGTTTAGGTCTTCCCATAGGTTGGAGTTAGTCTTAGGATTTGCTCAACGTCAGTTAACTGAGAGTTTTGGGAAAACGCTCAGTCAAATTTTGTGGCCGTCTGATGTGAATCGTGCGTTTGGAGGCTATTGTGGCTCAGCCTGTGTGCTCAGCATTTTTTTGGGTCCGCTGTTGCGCTAATTTTAACGGGTTTGTGAAGTGCACCCGATTACTATCGTCATTTCCAGGGACGATGCGAGTTGGGAGGCGGAGCAGCGCCGGCGAGCCCGGAGGCGTCGTTTTGGAGGTCAGCGAGTCGGGAGGTGCCGTGGTGGATGCCGGTGAGTAGACGAGCACTCGCTGAGGCACCCGTGTTCGAAGCCGACGAGTCGGGAGCTGAGGCGGCGTGTTTGGAGGGCAACGAATTTGGAGGCCCTGTGTTGAAGCCGGCGAGTCAGAAGGCAACAGAGAGCGTACTTCGGCGGCATCCTATCAACTTGCGGACTGTTGATTCACTCCCTAGAAGCGCTGATTTTGGAGGCGGTAGGTCAGGATGCGGTTTGACTGGTGGCAACGACGAGCATTCTCCGATGACATGGGCATCAATCTCTGATTCGGTATGTCCCTCTATTGTTTTTCTGTTTGATCTTTGTGCTATGATGTTGATCCCCTAAATCATGTTGTGACCTCTTTGATTCATCGATTAGGTGTAGTAATGTTGTTAGGGTCATAACGTGTTTCGAGTTAGCTAGCGTTTGTTGTGCAATTGGACTGATTCTCTCTCAGGGCTAGTTATGTTGTCTGTGAAACCACCAATTTTGGCTTAGCTTCGCTATGATAGCTCACAGTTCGTCTCTGAAGAATTTGGTAATGCCTCTGCTATGAGTGCTATGCTCATTTCTTAAATTGGAACCTTGTTCATATTAGTATTACGATGATTTTTTTCACTTTTATTGTTCATATTGTAGAACGGCCAGGAACATGCCTTCTACCTTGGATTCGAGTAGCAGTGATGATGGTAATGTCATAAGTAGTTCTCTTCCACGGTAGTGATGGTTCAGATTTTGTTGGAGATTCTACCCTCTCCACTGATTATTACTTCTAGGGGAACGTATCGGGTGGAAACCAACCCCTCCGTGCAAACTATGGAAACTTCAATCTGAGCCACACGATGTTGATCCAAGGGGGCGTTCAAGGGAGGTGGGAGGGGTGATTTGCAAAGTCGCTTTTGCAAATCACCCCTTCCACCTCTCCTGAGCTTGTAAATCACCCCTCCCACCTCCTCTGAGCGCATCCCTTGGATCAACATCGTGTGGCTCAGATTGAAGTTTCCATAGTTTGCACGGAGAGGTTGGTTTCCACCTGATACGTTCCCTACTTCTAGTGCCTGCTTGTTCCTTAGCTATTTATAAATATTAACAAAAAAAATCACTTTCTGGATTCATGTTGTAGTGATAGTGAGACATGTAACAATATTGTCTACAGGAACTGTTTGAAGTAGGTTATTTCACTGCCATTTCAATATTTTATCTCATTTGACATAATCCTAATTAATCCTATGTAATCCTGTAACTGTGTGATCTAAGGTCAAGACTTGTGTGTAGTCAAAGCTAGCAGGCCTTTCGTTTTGTTGTCTGTCGTAAGATGAGTATCATTTTTTCATAGGCTAGGCCTGAGGGCTAGTCTTGTTGCTCTGCATCATTTTACTCAGCTTTCTCCAGTTTGCTTGAGGTCTAGACGAAGACCAAGTGTCAATTTCTAGGGTCTCCTCAGATTTTCTCTACCCCACCTACCTCCTCTGTTCTTAACAAGCTGTCGTAAGATGGCATATCTGATGATGAAATGTCAGAAGTTTTTTGGTTGCTGCCGTGACTGCTTTCCTGTGTCCCAGTTCCAGTACTACCATCAGCCCTGATTACCTAACTCCACTAACTGATGTAAAGAATTGTAGCTACTATGATTGTTGAGTTTATTATGAGTTTTTTAAGTTTCTTCTTGTCTGATATTTTTCAGCCTGAAATATTATAGTTAGTTTGTATTTATATTATACATGTAGTAGTAAATTTATTTTATGCAGACATTAAGGTTTAGATGATCATCTAGTTGTCAAATTTTTAAGATCATTTGCAACAAAAAATGATTGTTGGTGGCTGGTGCCATTTAACTCATTTGAAATTTTGGACTATATATGTATAGTGTTGGTGCCACCATGTTTTTGACGCAAGATGGAATCAGATTATAAACATTCTCGAACATGAAGGGTGGTAATCACTAGAAATTTATGTATGCTCGTTTTGATTTTGTTGTTGGTTTGCCTTATGCAAAATCCTAGGGAGACAAAAATGTCGTCATGTTGTATTTTTCTTATTATTATTTCTTGGTCTGTGTAGGACTGTAGGGCCATGCTGGGGTAACTTGTGCATATATTGGGGTGGCAATAGGGAGCAGTCTGTTTGGTTTTGCATTTGGGGCCTTGCTAGGTCATAGAAGAGCTGATCCAATAGCTTCTCTTGGTGAGACTACTCTGGCACAACATTTGCATGTGTGCTGCAGGAGAGCAATTCAAGAACAGTGCAGAAGGCAAGTTAAACTCATGGTGCTCTTCTTTTATCAAAAAGTTGTCACGAGTTGTGCAGTCCTTAAAAGTTTCAGGGTTCTCTTTCAGGTTTCATCTACATTTAATCGGGGAGTTCGATGAGGGTGAAGACTGCATAGGAGCTACAGCATAGATTTTTTTCAGGTTAGCTGTTTGCATTACTTTTTCAGGTTGAAGTTGACTATTGCTCTATCGCTTCTTGTTCTTCTTATCTTTGCTTGTTTTTTAAATGGAGGACAATATCTAGTGTACAACAATTGCTATGTAAACAATGGCATGATCAAAAGTACTAAATCGTTTTTGGAGAAATTTCATGATTTCAATATTTTTACTTGTTATGCTCTTTTTGCCTATGCTATAATTCAGTCAAGGATTTTGGTCAACTGAGTTACACCCTTAGAGATATGTGTAATATTAATATATTAGTGTGAGTTATAATTCGCAGCAAGTTGACTCTAGTTGCACTAAAATTACACCCAGGGAGATATGAGTAACATTAATAGTTTCTTATGTAAATATATTTTTGTTGTGAGGAATTTATGTTTATGCTAACTGTAAAATGATAAGAAGCTATTCTGATTTTTGTGGGAATGGAGCAACAGCTGTAAAATCATTTTTCTTTGTGGGTTGTCTGAGCGGACGGAGCTTGATCTAAGCCATACACTTCATCGAACAGTTCTAGGTTGCTGCAACTATTAATTGAATCCTTGCTATAGGCTCTAGCTTTTATTTTACACTTGTGACTTGTCCTGTAAAGGCTTGGGTCATTTTGTGCCCTGTAAAGGCTTGGGTCATTTGTGTACTTCTGCAGTAATTGACATTAGCTGTACAGGAATGTAATTAGCTTTTGCTTCTGTCTTGTCACCCCTATGTTTTGCAAGTTTACTGATTGGGTGTTGAGTGAGTTTTTTTATTATTATTCATTAATCAGTATTCAGCAACATGTATTAGTTAATTTTCTGCAAAAGAAAATAAGGGATCCACATTTTGTGTTATACTGATATCATTTTCAGCTCATGCACTAGTTAATTTGTTTGCACAATAGAATAAATGTTTGACATTGTTCATTTATCTATGTTGTCTGTTGGATTGTTTGTTTCACCTGGGCCTCTTGTGGCAATATCTGCCTTCGGATTTCTGATATTGGTTGTCAGAAAAAATTTCAGTTAGTTCAGATATAAATTACAATATTTGCACATGTGTTAATTTTATTTGAATCATAGCTTTAAAATATGTATACATAGATGTATTTGATTTTGTTTGTGAGTTTTGTTGTTGTTTCATGACAGTATCCCGTGCAGCAAAACATTGTTATTTTGGACAGTACCTACATGGTTTTCATCACCCTCTGGATAGAATATATTGTTAATTTTGTCGTCTCTAATATTTGGCAACAAAAAAAATTTAGTCGGGTCTACTGATAATTACAACCAAAACATGTATAGTAATTTTATAACATTCATATGATAAAATTGCAAACACTGAATTATTTTGCATTTCTTTGTGAGTACTCATGTTCCATGATAGTAACATGTATATCAGAATATATTTGATTAGTTTCTAAAAGTATCCAAGATGACATAGCGTAGTTCATTTAAGTGACAAAGAGTAATCGAAACTAACGCACATTTTGTTTGAATCATGTACTTGCATTTGCTCTCTTAAAGTATCACAATATGTTGCACATTGAGCTTTAACAATCAATGATGTTGCAAGTTCAGACTAGTTGCAACCATGAATTTCGTGGTATGCCATATCAAATTACACTTAGTGGCGGTTTTTACATATAAGCCATACTACAA
Source organism: Eragrostis nindensis (assembly GCA_012490785.1). Lineage (NCBI taxonomy): Eukaryota > Viridiplantae > Streptophyta > Magnoliopsida > Poales > Poaceae > Eragrostis > Eragrostis nindensis. Next base: position 39,576 of record JAAXCT010001361.1, on the reverse strand, counting down.
TTACACCAATCTTGTGCATAGTAATTTTTTGTAAATGAATTGTAATTTCCTTATGAATCCACTGTAATCCACTGTAAATGAATTGTAATTACTTTGAATTTCTTTTCATGTACCCTCCCTGATTTTCCGTTCTACCATGAACAATAATCTTGTGTCAAGTTGATTTCCTTTTTATATTTCTGTTTACTTATATATCAGTTGTGTTGATGAACTCACAGCCAATCACTAAGCGTATTGTTGTGCATCCTTTCATTTCTCTTCATTTGGCTGCTAAAGTATCTGGAATTACGGATAGAATGAGTTAGTTTTTTTTGTTGTCTTCATTTATTTTATGTATGTAAATTTGTAGGCTATAGTCATTTTGATTTCATTGCTTGAATGCTTTTCCAACTATATACCCTGTTCATTGTATATTATGGTGATGCCCATTATGTGATCAGGAGGAGGAGACCATTGACCATCTGCTAGTATCATGTGTCTTTGCCCGACAATTTTGGTTTCTATTCTTCATGCAGGTCGGCTTGAGTTCTCTTGCCCCACAACCTATGGAAAATTCATTTGACACACGGTGGGAGAGAGCTAGTGCATCAACTACTGGAATGCTACGACAAGGGTTTAATTCTCTTATCATCATTGGAGCTTAGAAATTTGGAAGCATCGCAATCGTTGTGTCTTTGATGGAGCAAATCCTAACATTGCTGAAACGTTGATACTAGCGGGGGAGGAACGCAGGTTATGGTCGATGGCAGGGACTCGAGGAGTTTCCTTCTTGACTGCCCTAGTGCCGAGGGATTAATTAGTGGTTGGTAGACAGGTCATTCTCTATTGTTGTTAAAGGCGCGAATGTAATTGACAGACAGCGTGTGTAGGGTGTGTGATGTACTGGGTTCTTGTCCTATTTTTCCTTCTTAATATAATGAAGCGCAACTTTCCTGCGTTTTCGAGAAAAAAAATGTATATTATGGTGGCACTACCTGGTGTTGCAGGACACAAATGCTCGTTTCAGGTCACCTTGATGCATGCCATGTTGCACCTGATCTGAAGATAGTGCTAGCTCATTTTCTTTGATCTTGTGGGTTGCTCTGAACCCCACAAATCCGTATGTTTGTAATGCATGAAAAATAGTTGAAATTTTGATAATATGATTGTCGTTACGTCGCGCTGAGCAAACCAAACAAGCCTTTGATTTTGAATTATTAATTATCTATATTGTTGACGTCAGCAAGAATGACATAGTATTTATTCAGACGAGATGAATGTTTAGGTTACACTGACTCTCCTTGATTTGATGTATAGGTTAACTCATCCTCCCTGTATTGATGTCTAGATCAATTAATTTGTCATCTTGATCTCCAGCACTGATCACGCTTTGACCGACCTGCTATTCATATTTGTAGCATTCTAATTTACTTTCTTTTTTTTTTTGTTTTGTGAGAAGAACCTTATTTTTCTTAAATAGTTTAATACTTAGTACTAATTGTCCAACATGCTTATGTTTCTTTTAACCTCAAAAGTATATATCCACCCAGTCTTGTGTATGAAACTTTCTTTTTCTTAAAATATCTTATCTAGAAGTGTGTTTGTTTGATTACAGATCAGGTCCAGGAACTGTTTAAAAATAGGATCTGGTCCCTTCATTAAGGGAAAAAAAAAAGTTGGGTGCGCCCGATGGCAGAAAAACAGATTCTCATATGGGACAAAATCAGGTGTTTTTTGTTACAAGACACTGAGTGTTAGGGACTCTAGAAATGCTCGAGTAAGAAGTAGACAGACCCAACTCAGATTTTCTCCTTTTTTTCAGTTAACGGAGCTGATGAGAAAATTTTTTGAAGTTGTTTCAAAAGCTGGCCCATCCGCAAAAGCTTCAGATTTCTAAACAGGTTCAGTCCAACAAGATGGCGTCCACAAACCTCCTCCTCACCAAAGCAATCAGGCAGGCCAGATTAGGGAAAATAGGAAAAACTAATGCCAGTGACTGGACCAGGATTCGACACATATGAAAAAACTCGACTAAGCCAAACACAAAAAATCAGTCACGAGACACCTCCCAAAAACAAATATACAAGGCAGTTAGAACTATTCCAAGGTTAGAAAACTACCTTACGCCACTCAGTTTCTTAGCTAAATTTGCATGGTATCCCTTTCGATACGATGTGTTTGAGAATGTGGCAACAATTAATAAACATTTGACGTTGTCATAGTACCTTATTTGTCCAAAAGTAAGAAAAAAAATCATGGTCAGGACTATTCCATTTCCCAAAACATGATATGTTAGTAACAGATAATGCAGGTAGCCATTTGTGTATAGATGTCTCACATAAATAAAATAAAATAAGAGTAAATTTTATAAAACCGCATGTTTTATGGTCCTTGTCTCACAAACCACATGTATTTTGTCTTGTGTCACTTAACCTCATGTTTTATGGTTATTTAATTGTTTCACAAAACCCGCCTCTTTCAGAAATGGCCATGAATATAGCATGTGAACTAATCCTTTTGCTTGCATGATGGATGTGATTGTAATCAATTTGATTAACGAAATCTTTTAGTTGGATGCACGGACTATGTAATCTTCCATAACTAAAGTAGGGTCCCGGGGTTAAAACGAGCCAAAATATTTGGGGTTTGTGAGACAAAAAAGACCAGAAAAACACGGGTGGGGTTTTATGAAATTTACTCATAAAATGAGTAAATGAATTATTTTTTTTTTTTCCTTAATCACAAAAAAAGGGTTTCTCAATTTCCAATTGCCTATATAGAGTTATACTCTCTCCATTAATGTAAGACATACTATGTGTATGCTTCAAAGTTCTTTAATGCAATGTTGAATTAATATTGATTAGCAATATATTATAAGACAAATTGATGATCGAAATTTGGTATTGAAGACTCTTTATTGATAATGTACATATTTCATTATGTACATTGGTTCTTTAGAGACAAACACGATAGTTTTAGAATACATGTTGTTCATATTTTTTGGAAACTCATGTTCTCCATATATATTGATTATCATTTTCTTTGTGAATTCAATATATATATTCATATATATATAGATGCATGTACAATGGCATCACCGATTTTTCATTATGTACTACAATGCATGCATCACTTTTTTAAGCATCACCCAAATATTTATAAATATATCTTCATGCACAAGTGCGTAGAGCATGCATGTCCAATGGCATCACATTTTTACCCATCCCATGGCATATCACCACGTGAAAGAAATCCTAGGTGGGGAAGATAAATCAGCACAGGAAATGAAACTTCATGAGAACAACACCTTTATGGGTATGAGTACCCAGAATAATTGAAACAAAACTTAAAAGTTCTCATCAGTTTTATATAATGTGAAAAAATTATGTCTAATTAAGATGACATTTGAGCTTGTAATATGATAGCTGTATGCCATTATTCGTCCTTTTCGGTAATAAATAAATAAATAAGTATATATTATTCTAGATAAAATTAAACAATGTGTACTATGATATATTCAAATAATAATATTAGATAAATGGAAGTCAATATGTGCAAAAACGGATAAATTCAGAAATACTTATATACTATGAATATTCCTATGACATCATCCAAGTGCAATGAGTAGTATACTAACAATTCACATTTGCCAACTCAGTATAGATGGCTAAGCTAATCTGGGATATATGATGATTAAAAATATATAACAAAGTGGTGAATAGTTATTTTTTAGTCTTTTATGATCGAGTTTATCCCAATTCCCATATAAAAATAACAAAGAAGGTGTTTTTTCCAAACTATATATATCTTTTGTCACAATTCCAATAAATTCAATGTCTAAGTATAATTTTATTAAACACATACAACACAAAGTAATGTTAAAACATTGTGAGAATGGGTAGTTTCTAGCCTGCACAATTGCGAGGGGATGTCTAGTTACAGATTAAAAGTGATGCTAGGTCCTTATGTAGAGTTAATGAATGTATATATTTCTGCAAATATGTCCTATTTCTCAGTTTTCAATACGTTAGTGATAAGCTAGTAGCTACTTACTTCGATTGGACTGTACACACTGCGGCGGGTCTTTAGTTGAAATATACGTAGCTCGCATAGGCCACAATCATGATGCAACTACTAAACCTTGACAAAGTTAATTCAGATTTTCCATAGTGCACTTCAGAATGTGTGAAGCGAAGCATTGCTGGGAACATTATACCTAAGAGCGCCATCAACAATAGCACCGAGCTTATACCAGCTGATGCCTACAATGATAAATGAACGTCGGTAGAGATTAAAATGCATACTGTAAGATATAACAGAAAGATATTTGGAAAACTAAACATTATGTTCAGTGAACTAACCTTGTTGAAGACCTGGTCCCTATCAGAATGGACAATACCACCAGCAAAGAAAGCGCACCCAAGAACCAGCAGCATATTTGACAATATCGAGCCTATTAGTGACTCCTGGACGACCCGAATCATCCCATTTTTCAGCGCTAATATGGACACAATTATTTCCGTTGCATTTCCAAACGTCATATTCAGGAGTCCCCCAACTGTGATTAAAGAGAAACGTTAAACCTTTACTAAGTAGCCATGATGCCAAGATTTGCGATCTAAATCTAGCATACCTGTTGGGCCAGCGTAGCAAGCAAGTTGTCTGCACAAGACAAATTAGCATGCATTAGTTACAAAATACTTCCTCCAATATTTTTTTTTAATGTCCACCAATCGTTTTTGGTGGCACTGGCAGAAACTAGCTCGTGAGATATCAGGAAGAAACAACTGCAAATTAAAGTCTTCATTTTGGTGGCACTTACTCGTTTGCATTCCCAATCTTTCGGACAGCGGTGTTATGCCAATTAAGATCAAAAGGGAGACCATCCTTCCTGTAAAGTGGAGCTGAGGAACAGTCATTAAAACAACTATGTGAGAAGAAAGCGTGGAGCAAAGTGGAGCATATATAGCAAAGCACAGGGCAGAATCGAACTTAAAAAACGATTGATGAAACAAAAGTCTTCTTAACTCACGAGAGAGCTGTGGGGCAGAGGAAAACCCGCAAGCGCTTCCACATATGCATCCAGGCATGTGACCAATTAATTTTAAACAATTGGAATTGTTTATATCATAATTGAAAGGGCTGCCAGACTCTCAGACTGGGATGCACTTCCTCAATAATTATATTGCTTAGTTAATCTCAGTAGTGTAAGCAAGTTATGCTGCACTCAGAAAAATTTGACTTTAAGCCTTGTTTGGATCCAATTAGCTGACTAATTATTAGTCAACTACCAATTAGTCAGTTGCATATTTGAGTCTTGACTAATTGTTAGTCCAAGCTACAAAGAATGTCTATTGCGCCCTTAACTATTGTTTATCCGTTTAATATTTAGAAGGGATAAAAGGCAACATCGTCTTTTCATGTTTTGTTCAAATCATTAGTCCCTATTGGTTGGGTTGGATTGACTAATAGGGTTACTATTAGTCCTTTGTATGACTAACAATTAGTACCACCTATTAGTTCATCTGTTTGGAGTTTTAGGGACTAAAAATTAGTCAACTAACAATTAGTCCTACGGATCCAAACAGAGCCTTAGCAGTTAAGATACACTGATTTTTTAGAAATTGCCTATCACGTAACACGGAAAAACTCGGTTGTTCAACCCCTCTCCATGCATATATTAAGCCTTGTTCACATCGTTCATGCTTTGCTTTACACAACATTGACCAATACTATATTTATTTGACTTAGAAGTTAATAGTAGCCAATTATCACATGCATCTGCGGGCATGTAGCCTAGTGGTTACAAGAGCCTCAGTAGCATCTCAGGTCCTGAGTTCGACTCCTCGTGAGAGCGAATTTTTCAGGATTTAACGGCATTGTGCTTTCAGTGGTAGGTGACAGGTGACGCTCCCGTCGACAGCGAGACGCCAGTGGTGACTTCGTCAATCTCGAGGATTTGCAGGCTCAGTCTTCAAAGATGCTCATAGAGGGTAGGGTTTGCATGCATGTATTCATAGGGTGTGAGTGTGCGTGCATTGTGAGTGTCTGAGTTACTGTGTATTGAAAAAATAAAATTATCTCATGCATCTGCACGGGCTAGTCTAAGCATGCATTATACATATAAGGGAGTATTTCGTGTTGTGTACAATGGTGTGATCAGGTTTTACTTTGAAGCTCATGGGCAACATATTACTGTGTATCTGAGTGTCTGAGTTACTGTGTTTTGGGAAAGCAATATATTACTGTCTGAGTTGCTTGTGAGTATCTGACCGAATGAGGTTTAAGCCCGAGTGGAGGAAAAGAGGTATGTTGTTGTTTTTGCATCATCCCGGAGGCGAGCCCGGATTCAGAAATGGATGAAGATAGATATGGCTTGGTTAGAATTATCTAGGAAGGGTTGTTAGCTAGTTGTATAAGAAAAGGGTTGTTTGTTTTGATTTGATGCTAAGGTAGGGGATACCGGCATGGAAAACGGCCGTGGAGCGCATTTACTCTAAACAAAAACTTTGGGAAGGATGCGTTTGTGATAGATGGCATTACATTGGTACTAACGGTTGTTCTAGGACGTTTGTTCTAAAAAAATTTGATATTGATTTATTCTACGGATAAATACCTGGGCGTGTACGTGTGTGCATGTACGTGAACGCGTACGTAGGTGAACTATCTATTATACGCTTATGTGTATTATATCGCGTACGTGTACTATTATACGCGTGCGCGCGCTGCCTCCCTCCATTGTAGGTAGCCCTACCCTCCAGGCAAGCCTCCCTCTTAACTCCGGTCGGTTAGCAGTAAGGGAGTGGCCGGGGCGCCGCTTCCTTCCGTCAATCATATATGCTTTACGAGTTAATGTGTTTGCGAAAGCAGAACTTTTTCTAGGCAAGTTAGGGGCAGCTGTCATCTTGTATTTTTTTTTTTACCACCTATAATTTATATGTGAGGGCACAGAAACTGTTGACACAGTTACTCCCTCCGTTTGCTTTTTATTGAAGTTAGGACAAACCATTTAGTTCAAATATGAACTAGCAATCCTGTATGAACGTCAAAAAAAAATCCGGAGGGAGTATTCTCAGGACAAAAATAGAGATTTGGTAACGAAGAGCGGATGTTCTTACGTGCTTGCTGGTGAGATAGTGGAGCATGATGGCGATCGGTCCGAAGGGGAGGAGCACGTTGATTTTAGCCTGGAAGATGACGACGCGCACGCTGGTGAGCGCCCTGCGCCACTTGCTCCCGGGCGCCACAGCGGCCGGCGAACCGATGTGCTCAACTTCCAGCGGCTGCATCGTCGTGGAGATGGCACCCGCAGCCGACGCCTGCTCCTCGAAACCCAGATCGGACTTCTCGACTTCCATCATCAGCGAACCGCACCCAAAGGACCCGTCGTAGTGGAGAGCAGGCCTCTTCCCTCCCTCCCAAGAATCAACCCTCCCTCCCAAGAATGAAGGAATCAAACTTTCCGGAGGCTCGAGGCGAACGGCTAAATCAATTCTGTGCACACTAGGCTCGAGGCGAACAATCGACGAAATGCGGCCAAAGACGTGTACAATAGATTAACCGGGCACGAAGCTGCCTGGGTGCTTCGAAGTGGGTCCCCTTATCAGTCCACCGGATGGAATGTTTTTTAACCTCTCCAACTGAGGTACAGCTGTAGTATATGTTTTTTTCCCCTAAAAAGCTATAGTATATGTTTTTTTTCTCGAAAAAGCTGTAGTATATGTTCATGCGCACGTATGTACATACTCTACTACAATGCACACGTCCAGCTCTACAACTATTCTCAGCAACGAAAAAATGTGTGCTTCTAAAGATCAACAGGAACCTTGAACCTTCAGTGCATGACGAGAGGTGGTCACATTTCCTTTATTACACCACGCACGGACTGCAAATTTTTATTATGAGAACAAAGCTCCGACGAAGACACGAGTCCGATCCCAAGGATCGAACTACCTCGAGCAACAGGCCAACTGAGCTGACGCTCGCCCTCCATAGGATGGAACGTTGGTCGTCCTTCTCGTGCCGTATGATTCATGGGTGATCAGCTCGTCTGTTGTATGTGAATCACTGGCGCGAGGTTCCTTTTCAGAGGTTTGTGCGGGGTTAGCCGGATCGGTCAGAGAGAAATGGCACATATGATGAATCAGTGAAGCAACATTTGTGCAAAAAAAATGTTATATCGTGTTTTTTTATGAAACACGGTACAGGCGTATATACTCAGACACACAAGAATAGTCACCTCTATGAACACACGTACCCAACCCTTTATGAGCACATTCGAAAGACTGGGCCGGCAGATCTTAAAATTCACGAAGTCACTATGTACGGGAGTCTCACTGTCGACGGGGACGTCGCCTCTCAGTGAAAGTAGTCGAGTCTTAGTCGTATAGTTGCAACACCAGTGACCAGTGCAAAGTCTGAGACTAGCACTCGGGTGAGTGAGTTCCTACAAGGGACCAAGTTAAATGGATGCTACAGTTTATGAATACCATGAGTTGGGATTGCTAGTATCCATTTGTGAAATATTCAGTATATTGTCATTTTGAAGCCCAAACGCGGCTTCTTTCTGCAGATGGTGGGTCTTGGGGAGCAGGAGCCTGAGCTAGGATCTCCTGGTCGCATTCCTGAGTACACTACTCCGGAGAGGCTCAAGAGGTCGCTTTGGTCCTGCACGTGGCAGAGATGTTCTTGATGCTTGTACTCTGTTTCTTCCGCGGTGCATGCGTCACTGGGTGGCCATGCATGGAGAGCAGCTGAGCAAAGTGGCTTGTGGATGGAGGGACAGCGCCAGGCTGACTCAAATGTGGAGTGGCGGATGGGGGCGCTGTCGTTGCGTGGCAGAGGACATCGGAGGGGCCGAATCTACGCGTCGATGCGAGTAGGGACGGATATGGAAGAAGAGCGAAACGTAGTGGTGATTTTTAGGGATGATTATTCTGGGTACAGATTAAATGCTCCCCTCAGATAGAAGATAGCATGGCGGAACATATTGTCCAGATAAGGAAACATAGGATATCAACTTTTGATTACTTCCCAAATTCATAATATCCATCCAGCTATGAGAGGAATACATATTTCCCAGATTTTGTTTACTCTGGTTCTTGTTCTGCCCGGCCGCCAATTCGGTTCTCCCATCTGAAGCTAAATTAGTTTCTCCACGGAGATATGAAGCTGGGCCATGGCATTTGGTCCTAGCCATTGGAGCGGTGGTGCTGGCTGCTTCCATGGCCATGCTGCAAGGAGGTTGCGACGCTGCGGGGACCGTGGTGAGAAGCATCTTCGTCAACAAGCACGGCGGTGCCGATTTCAAGTCCATCCAGGCAGCCGTCGACTCTGTGCCTTTCGGCAACGGCCAGTGGATCCGGGTTCATGTCGCCGCGGGTACCTACAAGTAAGTTTACTCACTAGATGTAGTATACGTTTTGTTCAAAGTGTACTCTATCTCTACAACCGAGCTTTGTTTACTGGAGATGTCAAAGACTAAATTCGAGTTGACTTTACGGAGCTAACTCTGTTTTTCTTTCTTCTTCTTCTTTTTTGGTACGAAAATGTCCTCTGCGTCGGTCGATGCAGTGAGAAGGTGACTATACCACAGAACAAGAGCTTCATCCTACTGGAAGGCGAGGGCGAGTACCAGACGTCGATCGAGTGGGCGGACCACGCCGCCGGCGACTCCGGCACGGCCGACTCTCCGACGTTCGCCGTGTTCGCCACCGACTTCATGGCGCGCGACATCACCTTCAAGGTCCGTCCGCCTCGTGTCCCCATTAACTCATTCGCCTCTAGCTAGCCTTCCCCATTTATTTACGCGGCGGAGCTGCTGCTGCACGTTCATGAACCGCGCAGAACACGTACAACGGCGGGGCCGGCGGGCGGACGGCGCCGGCGGTGGCGGCGCTGGTGGCCGGCGACCGGGCGTCCTTCTACCGGTGCGGGTTCGTCAGCGTGCAGGACACGCTGTGCGACCTGGACGGGCGGCACTACTACGAGGCCTGCCGCATCGAGGGCGCCACCGACTTCATCTTCGGCAACGGCCGGACCATCTTCCGCGGCTGCCAGATCACCACGGCGGCGACGCCCTTCTCGCCGGGGTTCATCACGGCGCAGGGCCGGGCCAGCGGCGACGACCCGAGCGGGTTCGTGTTCGCGGACTGCACCGTGGGCGGCGTCACGCCGGCGTACCTGGGCCGCGCGTGGCGGGCCTACGCCCGGGTCGTCTTCTACCGGACCGACATGTCCGACGTCGTCGTCAGCCAGGGATGGGACGCCTGGACCTACAAGGGCAGCGAGTGAGTAGCACTAGTCGTTGCCATTGGATCATGAGGTCCTTGCCAGCCAATCTAAATGTTTGATCATGTTGCACGCTCGAATTTGCAGGGGCACGCTGATGATGGCGGAGGCGGAGTGCACCGGACAGGGGGCCAACCGCACGGGGAGGGTGCCGTGGTCCAAGACGCTGACCGACGACGAGCTCGCCAAGTTCGTCGATGTCTCCTACGTCTCCGCCGACGGCTGGCTTGCGCGCAGCCAAGCTAGTACAGCAGTGTAATTGACCAGCAATAATAATAATGTTATGGTGCTCGAGAGATTGCGATGACATACGGCTTTCAAAAGGAAAAAAAAAATTGTGATGACGCGCGATGGTATACATGCACCAAGACGATGCGTTGAATCTCATATGCACAACCAGGCAGTCGTCGAAAGGTCGCTGTTGTTAGTGATTGTACGAGCCGCACGTCTTTCTTCTAGCAAATTATGTGACAGGTCAGGTCAAGTACCCAAAAAAAAAAACTCAGACCTCTTTAGAAAAAGAAAATGGGCGAAGAAAGGACATGCTTCATGAGCAAAACTTAAGCGAACAACACACGATGCAGACACGGCTTAACAAATAGATCCGTAATTAAGAAAAAATGAATGTAAAAGGTATCAAACTCACGACTCTGAGCAAGTGCACAGTAACTTCAACTGAAAGAGGCTGGAGTTAAATTCTGTATCCAGAAATGGTGCAAACAGATTGCAGAGCTATATATCCAAAACTTCACCCCAGAGAACCCTTTTTCTGGGATCATTGAGATAAAACTTGTGGTAACGTGAAACAATAATCAAAATATCCTTTCAAGTATCCTAAAGATTCATGGACAAAAATAGGACCATACATTTGAATTTGCAACTTACATAAAACACACAACTGTTGCTGACTAGTGACGTTCTTTTTTCTCTCCTAATTCCATTAACAATCACAACTTCAATTTTTATGCAACTTATGAAGTGTACAGACAGCTGGAAGACCTAGGTGATAATAATGCCGTGCTCAAAGAATAGTTCAATCTCACTTTGTGTAGAGGACATCCTCCCATGGGTGACGGTACAGTGGCTGCTTAAGCCTCTTCTGGTCAAAGGTGTGCCTGTGAATCCAAGTAGCAAATTTGTTCAGCAAAGTGAATAGTTACAAAATATACTTGAACTTACAAAAAAAAAACGGTTATGTAACTCCACCACAGTCTAAATGAAAGAAAGGAATATGAATCAGTTATCGAAGAACAGTACTCACCCAATCAAACCAATTGAACGGGCAAGCACAAAGAGCCCATTGAGATAGCCAATCTCGACAATCTCATCAATCTCTTGTTTGCTGAACATTCCACTTCCAGAAAGAAGATCCAAGAAAAGGGACCCAATCGCACCATCGACATTCAGAACCAATTGTTGGCTTTTGATAGGGTATAGGTCTCAACCTGCACAGCGTACTCCATGTACTTGACTGAAGGGAAATGTGTGTGAGCATACTTTTGTAGAAGCTGCACACGCTGTCCCTGTTGTCTCTGCTCTTGATCCTAATCACAAAGGTAAGTGAACTTAGTCCAAAAGTCAAATGTATAAGAAGTCATATTATAAGATGTCCTTTAAGGAAGCGCATTTGTATCTTTTTAACACAGTTTTCAGGTGCAGAGATTGTTATGAGGTCATTGTGACAAGGATACATGTGGTATACCTGTGACCTATCCCAGGAACACGGATTCCCTTCTTTTTCATGCTCTCAACAAACTCATAAGGTGTGAGACCCTACAAGCAATTGATAGGGATTGGTTAAGCTGATTAATTATTAAGAAACAAATGGAACATGGGGTGGAAAAACGCAGGACATAAAATGGCTCACTCTATCATATGCATCTTTGAAGTACCGCGCAGCATCATCAATTGCACCACCAAACGGGGGCCGATTGTCAATAATCCTGCAATAATTTCATTCAACTTACTACCTTTTTTGTCGCAAACCATAATATCTATCATGTTTTGTACCAAATGGCATTTATAGGTTTTGCGACAAATCAAACATGCTCACCAGATACCAAGCTGGAAACAAGGTCCTTCCAGCCCTAGCAGTAACAATAGAGTTATGGGCACCCGAAACACAGGGGCCATGGTCAGCACAAAGCATGATGCACATCTGCGAAACAAATGAAACTCTTTTTTAAACTGAATGTTGTGTACGGGAAACAATGCAGGTCAAGTTACAGAGTCTAGAAATGCTCAAGGGAAAATTACGAGTCTAGAAGAGCAATAATATTGTGAAGAAAATAGAATATCCATATTACATCTTGTTCGTAACTTACCTCAATAAACTGAGTGCAGTAACGGGGAAGGCTGCGCTTGAACCACAAAAGAGAAATGACATCACCAACTCCAAAACCCTGTTCAATAATTGTGGACATAGGCACACCAGCGTAACAAGGTTCCTCACCTGCATCATAATCATCCACCTTCATTACTTCCCATGGGAGATAAAGACAAAGGTCCAAGATAGTGGAGATAATGGAGATAGTATAGAAAAGGATGTCACCACTAATCTAACCTCTGTCATCCGAGATAGTGGAGATAATGTGTGTAGGAGCTCGGACCTTCCCACTCTTAATCGCGGTCTTAAGATCCTCTGGAATGGGAGGAGGTGTGATTTCCGCCACAGGGGAAATCTTTCCATCTTCAACCTGCCATTTATTTTACAACCACATAAGCTTGCTTCCATATTACTGCATAAGATTACAATCACGGTGCATTCAAATATAAAACATACCAGTTTCTCAAATGTCTCCTTAATTGCACTTTCAAGGGCTTCATATGACGTAGGCACAACTGCCCAGCATCCCTTAGTGCCTGATTCTTAGCTTGTGCTGATTCTAACTCACCACCACTCTTTGCACCCTGTTAGCCCAACCAAGAAAGGACCCCAGAACAGTAAGTGTACTGTTCTCCTGACATAAACTGGGGGAAGGAATGACAACATATGTTCAAAACTTACAGCATGGCCGAACTGTACTTCAGATTTGAATAGACGTGCACATGTTCCACTAACCCATGCAACAACTGGTTTCTGTACCTTCCCTTGTTTCAAGGCTTCAACAAGTGAGTACTCATCCCTTCCGCCAAGCTCTCCAAGAACAACCATCATTTTAACCTAAAGCCAAACACAGAGTGCAACAAGAATTTATTTGCACTGCAATGCTCCGTATCTCGACAACAAATGATGCATCGAAGGCCTTATGGTTTGCACTAGTATATGAAGAAGTTACAGGAGTTCATCATATGTCAAACTGTGGTATGTTGTTAAATCGCAGAATGTGATCTGATAGAGTTGAGCCGGGGAAAACATCCCCTCCAATTGCAATTCCTGAATATATTACATGTATAGTTAGAGGGTGTACTCCTTATGCATAAATTTCGCATTTATCCACAAAATATACCTTCATAAATACCATCTGTCACCTGGCAATGGTGTTATACATCTCATTTGACATGCCACCCTACAAGCATCCAAAGCACAATTAATGTTTAGACGCGCACATGAGTACAGTAATTTGAGCTAAAAGTTTCTTGTATATGCATTCACTTTATGTGCTTTTAATCTACATTCAGAATTCTTAAAAAAAAAAAACTATTTTCATATTTGAGCAATCATGCATACAAGCAACAATCATGTTTCTCTTAGTAACTGTTACTATAAGAACCATACGGATATTTTCTCTATATAAATTTCCTTTTTTGGCATGTTTAACTCAGTAGCTTATTTTGCGTTTCAGCTGCGACTACCCAAAATTACTGCAACTGAAGCCATTGCATTGTTACATGTAAACAAGTTAATGTCAAGTGAAGAAGGGCATAAAGGCTGTACCGATTTAGACACAAAACCAACAGATCCAGGCCTGTAAAGCTTGCATTGAATTATGTTATCAATGGTTCCAGCAGTATCACCAATCTTGAAAGCGCCAGCTTGGATTCCTCCAACTGTTGCAGGTCCAATGATGACCTGAAATAATGAAATAATAATAAATTTACAAATATGCAGGCCAAAAAACACGATTTAATACTTTGACAGATAGGACATAACGGGGCATGCCAATAGTAATATCTGGGATGCATAAAAGAATCCAGAAGCCATTACGGTGTTTCTAAACTTTCTAGAAGGATGCGATCCTATATAAATATGTTGCATTGCTTCATGATGTCAATTGCAGATGAAACTCCATGTTTGACAAGCAGTAAATTAATGTCCTTACCTTGTTATTGGCTCTTGCGTAACTAATAAGCTGTTTTGTGTCTGATTCAGGAACACCTTCAGCAATAATGGCTACAACTCTTATTGTTGGCTGCTTCAAAGCTGCCATTGAAGAGGCAGCGGCACTGAAAATTTTGTAAATAAAGTTACCATGTGGTGGCAGGAAAAAATCATGCTCTTTCACAAAACAAATATGAAATTATAACTAACCTCCGGAAGGATGCAAAGTTGATAAAAACATCAGCGTTGGGTGTGCATTGCAGGCAGCTTCAATTCTATAAAAAAATAAACAAGTAAATACCAATTCTGCTAGCAATTGGATAGCATACTCATCTCCACCCGAAAATCTTGCTCCATGAGGTATAGACTCACGTAGGATGAACTGGAATAGCAATTTCCTCTTGTCCAAAGAAAAGTTTCTGAAACCCATCAGAACCAGGGTTGATAATTCCAGCAACAGAAGGTGTTTCTCTCCCTACAAAAGAAGGCAAAGTCAGTAAGTAAGAAGCAAATCAGGAATGCTATGCAATCCTTGTAAGCGAAAATAAAGAGGCGATGTGTACCACAGAGGAAGTCAAAATCAAGCATCCGCTGGATGGGAAGTTGCTTGTAATTGTAGAATAACGCTTGGGTTGTCTTTGAGAAAATTTGACCTGTCGCCATGATTTACTTCGCCTGTAAAACAGAATATGATAACAGGTTATAAAATCGAAAATATGAAATCATAAATTGTAAGTCTCCCCATGCCATTGTGCAACAATGTTTGCAGAATGCTACAACAGCAATGGACATCTTTGCGAAAAGACTTTAAAGGTTGAATAGGTGACATGACTTAACAAAATGACAAACAGAAAATTTAGGTGATATTAATTATGCCTATAAAATCATTCTAGTGATCAAAAGTAAGTCTGACACAAGTATTCAAGTTTACAACAGATGGCGCAAAATGTCATGATGACTGAGGATCCTTTTTTCTTTCTGTAACTACAGCATTACCAAAGTAATAGTGAACTCAATGTGTAATAAACTGGAAAAATAAACATCTGCAAAATGGAGCTCAAATGTGAGGAAAACAGAAAAAATGAAAACCCAGCGCCTACTTGTTACAACACGACATATTATAAAAACATCATCATTGTGCTCACATTGCTTTTGTTATTGTTTATGGTCCAAATTGACAATAAAGTTTGATTTTCCTAAACACTCAACTTGGATGGACGCTAATAATTATGACACAAAGGTTATAAAGTGACAGTAGCAGGGAGAAAAGGTAATAACAGAACAAGACAGAGGGTTGTCAAAAATCCATCTGAGCAGTATAAGACCAACTTTTCACAACAACCTGAAGAACTGACAAAAAAATTGCAAAGGACTAATGCAAAGAATATTAATCATGTAATCTCAAAGCTACTTAAATTATGATCATGCTAAAATTCAAAAGCTCTTAGTCCACGTGTGAGCTTGCTTTTAAAAAACCTCAATAACCTGCTAAAACAGGACACTCAACAACCCAGAGAATACTGCTCTGCTCACTGATCAAAATTGCACCATAATAGAAACTGAACTGAAACCTGAGCAGAAAACCGGATCTCAAGTGCGATACACCAGCGCAATCAGTTTGTACGATTGCCCAACTACTTCCATCCTTCACCAATGTAAGAAATCAAGAAAGCTATCCATTATAGCATACAAGCTTTCAAATCTCACATTATTTACCACCCAAATTCACGAGTTACAATGCTCGAATCCCAGTAAGAATAACGCTACCATTCCTACAAGATCATAGGTTTCTTCCAGCCATCATTTCCAAACAATTATCACCAGTATAGAATCACCATCGACAACGAGACCAAGCAAACGGAACGTCAGTGAACTTCCCGACAAATTTCAAAACCTTGCTAATTTCCACTACCAACCCACGAGATCTCCTCAGATCCATACAAAAATTGCAGTCCAAATCCAAGTATCTGACAAAAACCCCAGTATTCCTCAGACCACCACGGAGCAGTCCCTCGAAATAAGAAAACAATAAAACAAGCTCGCGCGGCAAGGGACCATTCCCCGGTCGAATTCAGATCAGGCAGGGCGCCGCAGGCGGCCCATTCCCGGCGCAACACCAAACCCCTACAAAATCCCGCAGGAGCCGCGAGATCCCAGAGCGATCCCGCCGCCGCGGATCCCCAGATCCGCGGCGCGGCGATCCCGACCCGCCAGGCGCTCGGCCTAATGCCGCAGAGAGCGAGAGCAGCAACATGACAGCAGAAGAAGTTGGAATGCGAGCGTCTGTGAGGTGAGGAAGGTGCGAACCTTGCGAGGCGCGGGCGAAGCGAGGCGGAGGCTCGTCGGAGATCAGTACGGGCGGAGCAGAGGTGTGGGCGGACGGAGCTCAGGCGGAAGCGGAGGGCGGCTTTATAGTGGCGGGTAGGGGTTGGGGGGCCGGTGAGGAGTAGGCGAGGCGAGCGACGCACCCCCCATCTACCCCCAGAGAGAGAAGCCCCCGCGCCCACGGCCCGCTCTGAGTGTTGCCTGGACCGGGTCCATGAGCCGTTAGAACCGGGTTAAGCTTTATCATTCCGCAATGGGGTTGGCAAATTCTCCCCATTGTCGTACTCGTGGTAAAACTCGGTACAAAGATTTCTCATTGCTCGTCAAATCGTCCACGCCGGCACGCGGACGCAGTTGCCTAAATGCAAAGTGCAGTATGTGTTTGTAGAAAGCAAAATGAGGGGTGGAAGATTTTCAAAAAGGAAAAGAGAAAGGACTCTGAATACACGCACAAACAGTCCTATTATGAGCGCACGTGCGCGCAATCTGTAATAACTAATTAATATCTACGAGATACAGAGCTTAAGATTATTCACCATGGCAATATTAAATGAACGTATATTAATAAGTTGTGAATACATGATTCGTCTAAGTTGGGACTCGGATGCACAAATTCCACAAGGAACCAAATAACCAAAGTAGATTTGGATTGAAATTGTTCAATATATTATAATGGTTCGTTAGGTTTCAGCCAATAGCTTGCATGGACATCCTTTAAGCCAACCAGAATCTGGCTCATATTGAACAATCAACTACCACAATGACACCATGTCAATGCTTACCATTTTATTATAACTCACGCACACATTTTTTTTTATGAAAATTAACGCCCTCATCTTCACCCTTTGTGTTCGTTTTTCTTTTCTCATGGTACAATTTAGCATGCAGGAAATTTACATAAGCTTTAATATATTCAAAATCGTGTTTAATGACTTTGGTTTCAAATCATACCATAGGTTCAATACCAGCGACTCAAAATAAAGGCAACGGCATGGTTTTCCTGCCACAAACACCAAAACAACAACGGTGATTTATTTATAAAAAATACTATTTTTGTTCCAAAATAATTTCATTTTGGTGATGAATCTAGTAGTACACCTTAATGATTGGAACAAAGATTGGTCTTGATAAGGGTGAACACAGAGCTAAGCAACACGTCATGTATTATATATATTGCACGCCCTTAGCCCATAATATCAGTTTGACTTGAGTTATCCTTACATTAAAAAAAAACTTTGTATGATTGTATCCGTCACTTTTCAAGTCAGTCTTTTTGTGTACTAGTACCAATGCACGTGCACCACGCACGTGTCTAAAAGGGTGAACACAATATTTACAATGTAGCTGATTATATATATTTTAAGTGGATAGAAACCCTTAATAAATAAAGTATATATGATAGTGACACATTTGCAAAAACAATATATACAAGGACGATCATGAAGGTAAGTTTGGTATGACTGACAAATTCTATATGGCCAGGTGATTAGTTAAGAATTGACAGAAATCAAACTTGTAATAAAATACCAAAATTATAGAGGGGCATAATTGTTTAGTCAAAGTTTACACTAATGCGTGAGAAATTCTAAAATAATCACGTGTGTACAGAGGTGGTTCCTAGATGAAAAATAAGTATCTATAGTAGTTTAAAAGATACAAAACAAGGATAGATAGTTTTAAAAGATGTTTCATATGCACGTTTTCTAGTTTGATGTCCGGCCTTAGTAATGACCTTTGCCGCACAGTTTGTACACCTTATGAAACGTACTCTGTCACCTTTGTTGTGAGTTGAAAAATGACATAGCCACATCACCTTCTTCTCGAGCTCATGACTTCATTATTCATTTCAGCATGCAGCGAGCAGTTTGACAAGAAGCCACAGATATTTACATTTTTCCTTCGCAAAAAAGATATTTACATTTTTTTTGTTTTTCATGATATTCTTGTATGCCAAAAGAATCATATCATATGTTATGCAAAGCTACTCAAGCATTTTCTCCATTTTTTTTATAAATTCTGCTGCCAATATTTAGGATTCTGGTCCATTACCAATTTCTCAACCAGGGAGTGTATGCGCGAGTAACTTCCATCTTTTTCAAGTGAATAGTTCCATGCTAATCTTTTGTTGTTCTGCATCCAGTCCTCTCATTTTCGGAAAACATTTGAATTTGCTTAACCTGGAAAGGCGTATAATTGCTTTGGCAAGAAAAAAAAGGGTAAAGCAGTGATTGTTGGACACAAAAGTCTATATTATATAACAGGCAACAAAGCAACTCGGTCCGTTCAAAACATTCATGGCATGCGTCATCGGCCACAGGTCATAAGTTATCCATCAGCGTCCACGGTTTTGAGCACATGGTCTATACGGCGGGTTTACGTAGGTCACCCCGCAGAACCGCAACGCCGTTTTGTAGACGTCCATGGTGTGGGCGCACGGTCTATGCGGCGCTCTCACTGACTGCCGGGCCACGAGTGACAGGGACGCGTTGCGCACGAAGTCCGTGCGCTCGACGTGACTGCCCGTCGCGCCTCGCCTCTCCCGGGGGCACGTGCGGGGGGGTGGTTGCTCGAATATGAGCCACTGGTTGTTGAATTTTTTTTTTTTATATATGAGCCACTGGTTGTTGAATTGAGTGAATCAGCAGCTGAATACTTGGCTGCTCCTGCTCGGGAACTTAAATTGCAAGCGTGGCCAGTGGACGGTGGGCCCCAGAGGACGGTGTGGGGTTCGCGGGTCCGCATGTCATTGACCACATATTGGGGCCGACCAGTTTCGCTGATTTGGTTAGGCTCGCGTGCGCTTTTAATTGGGTGGAGATCCCGAGGTCGCGGCTTGACGTGCTGTCGACGGCCAGGTTCAGCAGGTCTCGTGTGTGGGGCCCGGGAAGCACAGAGAGAGCGAGAGCTCAACTAGAATATTTGCAACGCCGCGCCCAACTGTGATTAACTTTGTTACAGGCTGTTGTGTGACCCTAATTTTACCGTAGCTGAGATTTGCTTTTCAAAAGATATTAATTCACATATAACAATGACATACTCCATCGATAGTAGATAATTTGAGTGACATCAGTTAAGATTAGAATGTTCACCCAGAGTTCACATAGACTGCATCTAACATAGCATTAGGATGTTCATCCAGAATTTTTTTACAAAATATTGCAGATTTATTGACAACTCTAAAAGAGTTGTGATAAATCTGTCCAAAATAAGAACGGCCCTATCATCATTTCCCAAAAGAAGTTAAGCCTCAACACTTATATCGAGTAGTGGAGTAGTGCTTGGAAATAACCTGTACAAATAAAAAGTGGACCAGAAATCAACAATAAATAGATTTGTATACGTTGATAAAGTGGAAAAGGAAGAGAACACACATGGTCTTTTTACTGTTTTTGCTTCTTGGCCATCGGCAGATCTTGGCTTTGGCCATCGGCAGATCTTGGCTGTCAGGAAATGGCCTTTTAGTCATTGAGGCATTATGTTTTGTGTCATCGCTGCACCAAACCACATAAGTCATAGATAGATTATTTGAAACTGTCAATCACAGAAGCTTTTTGTATTCGCTTCACATTTGTAAACAAAGCATGTGTTTTTTACTTGTTATCTAACCCGAAATTTGATATGTATATGACTGAGTATGAAATTTTCATACTTACTCTTGATTTTCAATATCCATTAGATCCAGCTCAGTGTCATCTTGAATGCAACTTCTTGGCGTATCCTGCAATATATATTGTATATTACAAATGTTTTTTATTTGTAAATATGTTGAATATATGAATAACAATGTGACTGAAATTACCTGTTTTGGAATTTCATTTGACCTTATTGGGATCAATGGTTTACGATTTGTCTTCATAGTTGATCCAGTTATGAGACTTAGATTTCCGTCTGGTTTATGAGAGGATGGTGGATCTGATTGTCTTCCATGCTGCTGTTTAGTCCTCATTACTTCAAAGGAGGGAACTGGATTTTCGATGCTTCTCTTTGTAGACAACCTCACGATGAAAGTAAATTTCTGTCCAACCAGGTTTTGTACCTCTTGTGGTATTTCAAATCTGTCACATTTTCTCTCTAAGACATGAACAGGTTTTCCAATGAGCAATTGGGCTCTTTGGTCAAAGATGATAAATTCAAGCTCAGATGTTCCATCGCTGCACATCAAGCAAATTTTATATCTGTGAAACAAAAACAAATGTGTTAATAGACACACACACACATAGATAGATAGATAGAGAGAGAGAGAGAGAGAGAGAGAGAGAGAGAGAGAACTTTACATGTTATCAAAAGAAGTACTTTTGCAATCATCTTTGGTACACTTGAATGAAGCTTTATTGGTAAGAAATCTTGATTGACATCGTTTGCACGCTGGATAGTACCAACTTTGTCCTTCGCATAGCTTCGTAACAGTGACAGTACACTCAAATAGCTGACCCTGTTATAAAAGATTAAAGATTACATTTGAATTTAAAATGCAAAAATACATGTAGAATGATGCAGATATTCTCTTACAAGATTGACGAAGGGGTCTAGATCCTTGAGTTCAGCAAGACTCTTGTGCATGGTCTCATAAGAACCTTCTTCATCTTGTAATTCAATCTTTTGAACAGATTGAATTTGTTCTTCTGGTAAGCTGAATACATTATTAGTATCGATTAGTTTTCATTTAAATATAAAGCAAGTAGGCTAATATATGAGATAAATATTGTATTTGAGCTTAGATAAGTAACATACCTGTTGTAGAAATTCTGAATTTCTGGAATGTCTCCATTATTTATGTACCAACGACATGCAGTTGTCCCACTTAAAAATGAAGGCATTCCTCTGTATCCTTTATAGAGGGTACCAACAAAGATTGCGATAACTGTTTCAGTCTGGCCGACATTATGAAGTGATTCACCATTGAACTCAATAGCTCTGATTCCCCATAGTGAAAGCTCAACGATCTGCCCACTATAGTTGGAAAGTAATAAAAAAGCACCAATCAATAATTTTATACATAAATACTAATGGGAGATTAGGGAGAAACAGAACTCGAGAGTCACACCCTGATCAGAGTATGTATGCGAATTGCAGTCCAAGTAGAAGATGATGCAAAGTTTAGAGACCATGTTATCAGTGCACATTCAGAGCAAACCCCTTCATGTGAAGCTGGAATATTCAGCTAAGCGCAGTTCCATTGCAACCATCAAATGATCAAAATATTCAGAAGTTGTAGTACAAAGAGCAAATGACAGTGATGAGCATAGTTCAGTTTCACATGTACATGGTGGTCAAGTGAGAACTGGTTCAGTTGCCAGTAAAAATAAGATAAAACGTGTTTATATTATCAAAAGAGAACAACAAATTCAAGTCGTTTTTTTATGTGTTTACTTTGCTCTAGAAAAAATGTGATGGCATAACTCTTGAGATTGCAGAATATCACTGATATTATTATGTGCCAAGAAAACATTGCTGTCAATAAGAGCGTTCATCTTTGGTGCCTGTGTAGTGTAGTTGTGCCAAGTGGATTAAAAAATTTATGCTGTCTCCATCCGTTGCAAAAATCTAGCTTTCTTGCTAATCAGGGTACACGCACATGCATGTGACTCAGCGGAGGCTTGCATCCAGCTACAGTATGGCGATTACAGACAAAACAAAAAAATTAAGCCTAAGTACACCACCCGCGGCCGCCGTGCGTGCCCACAGTCGTCATGCACCGGGTGAAAAGAAAAAGAATGCAAAGGTGCCGGCGATGGAATCCAGTTTATCACCAAAGATTAAAGTAAAAAAAGATTTGGATTCATGAAAGAAAACAACGAAGAGAAGGGCGGATGGAATGTTCCAAATATCATACCTTAGTTGCTTTTGTTCAGATCAAGTATTTTGTATTTTGTTCTTTTCTTCAATCTAGATCTTTGGGGACCAGGAGCTTTATAAGAGTGGGGAAAAGCTTCAGAAGTTCTTTCTTCCTCGGTGGAATAGTCCAGACTGTTTGAGATTGATGAGCTCTGTCCATAGTGGAAAAGTCTCGAAGGGGCTGGATGCAAGTTTCAGGGTGGTGGAAGGTTTTGAAAAAATTTGTTCATCTGCGAAGGGTCTAGAAGCAAGTTCTAGGGAGAGGTAGAAGGACCGGGAACCGTTTACTTTTTCTATGAGGGCCTAGTCGTAATATATTCATAGCAAGTCGAACGGTTCCTTATTCCTCAGCAGGGCAATCCGACGATGGACAATACGTGAGTGACGTGGCGTGGCCGTTTTGCAAGAAAACGCACGCGTTTTGTTGCTTTTGTTCAGATCAAGTATTTGTTCTTTTCTTCAATCTAGATCTTGGGGAACCAGGAGCTTTATAAGAGTGGGGAAAAGCTTCAGAAGTTCTTTCTTCCTCGGTGGAATAGTCCAGACTGTTTGAGATTGATGAGCTCTGTCTAGAGTGGAAAAGTCTCGAAGGGGCTGGATGCAAGTTTCAGGGTGGTGGAAGGTTTTGAAAAAATTTGTTCATCTGCGAAGGGTCTAGAAGCAAGTTCTAGGGAGAGGTGGAAGGACCGGGAACCATTTACTTTTTCTATGAGGGCCTAGTCGTAATATATTCATAGCAAATCGAACGGTTCCTTATTCCTCAGCAGGGCAATCCGACGATGGACAATACGTGAGTGACGTGGCGTGGCCGTTTTGCAAGAAAACGCACGCGTTTTGTTGCTTTTGTTCAGATCAAGTATTTTGTTCTTTTCTTCAATCTAGATCTTGGGGGACCAGGAGCTTTATAAGAGTGGGGAAAAGCTTCAGAAGTTCTTTCTTCCTCGGTGGAATAGTCCAGACTGTTTGAGATTGATGAGCTCTGTCCAGAGTGGAAAAGTCTCGAAGGGGCTGGATGCAAGTTTCAGGGTGGTGGAAGGTTTTGAAAAAATTTGTTCATCTGCGAAGGGTCTAGAAGCAAGTTCTAGGGAGAGGTGGAAGGACCGGGAACCATTTACTTTTTCTATGAGGGCCTAGTCGTAATATATTCATAGCAAATCGAACGGTTCCTTATTCCTCAGCAGGGCAATCCGACGATGGACAATACGTGAGTGACGTGGCGTGGCCGTTTTGCAAGAAAACGCACGCGTTTTAGAAGAATAGAGAGATAAAAATTCGAAATCTGAGCATGGCTTCTGTACAACTGGACTGATCTACCCGTGCGGCGTGCCATCGGTTCCTAGGGTCGGTTCCTAGGATCGGTCTGGGCCTGGCCTGCGCCAGAAAAAGGTCCTTTTTACTGCTTTTTATAGCTTCTTCAAGGAGTATTTTTTTTGTCCAGCACGAACTCTATAGTTTACTGAAAGTCCTCAACTTACAAAAGCTACGATGTTTTGCTGAAAGGAAAAGGAGAGAGAGAAAAAAATAGATGCAGTTTGACGGTCACAAGATGCATCAGGCTGTCTCTGGAGTTAAAGCTGCACTCAAAAGCTCATAATATAACTTTCATTTGTAATTTTCATTCCTGTACGCTCGATCAATCTACCATTGTCTCCGCGTTCGGCGCCCAAGCTAACATTCATCTAAAGACTTTCGATCACGTGTAACTACCAGTCAACTCTCAGTTCATTTGCTTGATTAGCTCTACACTGGAAGCTGACCACATCACTGTTCTGTATGATGGACTACCTAGTTGACAAATGACCAGCATTTACGTGCACACATACACCATCTTTCGTTACGAACAATGCAAATATGTAACTAAACCAGAATCGCGTAAAGCGACTGGTCAGCCGGGATGTCGCAATCTAGCTGTTAAGTTCATGGGCAGGGGCAGGGCAGAGATGACGCTCTTGGACGCTAACTCCCAACAAAAACCAGTAGGCGTCGATGTGCGGCTAGCTCCACGTAGCAGTCAGCTCACCAAAATGACTCCTTAAATTATTTGCCTCGCTGCTCTGTGTGTGCCAAAATTTGTCGACAAACAAACGTTTGGTTGCTGTTGCTGGTAGCTTGGTACAGATCCCATACCAGATCAATGTTCTTTTCCTTTAATATTGTTTTTGCAGAGCCTTCAAGTCAAAGCAAGTAAACTCAGGGTTGTCTCACGATGGAATAGAAAAAGAATAACGAAAAGCTGATAGTACTAATCAGTTAGTTATGTGGCTATAGACACAGACAGTGTCCTCGCAAAAATAAAAAATATAAAAATAGACAAAGACAGTGCAGCAAATTAAAAAATGTCAGGATTTTTTTTTATTTATTCTTGATGGGTGGGTGGTGGTATTAATTAGGTAGCTTGATTTAGTGAAAGATTAAAGCATGAACTTGCTAATGGTTCTTTTAACTTGTCCATATATTTTTTATGTGGCCATCGTAACTATAAGTTACAACCATTTGAACTTGCTCAACCGTGCCAATACGACCATTAGCTTCAAGGCCCTACATATTTGGAGATGTGGCGTATACACATATTTTATTGTCCTTGGCCATCAAACATTGCGATCAATTTTCAGCATGGCCAAATTTCACACTCAGTGATCTTGTTTGCAGAATTTTGGCGCAACGGCAAATTGCGATCAATTTCCAACTACTACCTCCACTTGATCCCATACTTCCGTCCGTCGACATGTACCCACTAATAAGGTTATACCAGAAATTAGTTGGCAAACATTCGGCTCTATCTCATTCACTGACGCCTTCTCGGCCTTTTCCCCACCTTTACCTCAGTGGCAATAATCCTTTCCATCTCCAGAAGCTCATCATCGCCTCTTCGTTGTTCCTCACTTCAGGCTCCGTTCGCGGCCGTCCTGGCATAATAGCGGCCCAACCCGTCAGCACATAGCCAACGCAAAACGTTCTACCCTTTAGAAAAAAAACACCCCCAAAAACGTTCTACTTTGACCATGAAGAAAGAAACAACACGCAACAGACCAATCTTTTCTAGTCAGGAATTGCACCCGCTGGTATGAATGAAAGCAGGCCACCCTGTGTTGGGATATGATATGAGAGATTACATCTACCTGATTAAAGTATAGATCAAAACAGATCACCAGTATGCTATTAACTGGTTTATGATCATGAGTTTACGTGATGACATGGAAACAGATTTTCTGGTATTACAGGAAATTAGGCAGCAGCATCTAGTGCCTTCAAATCTGTACACAGTGCTATTATACAACATCTGGAATGACTACACGCCCAGCTTTGGCGTCAAAATTTGTAGCCAGTAATGTCACAGAACATCAACTGCAAGAGTTCTTTTCCTCTTCAAAATGAACCGAGAGAGGAAGTGAACGTCTATTGTCTAATCCTGACCTGCTCAACCTGTCAGTGCTCATTTCACCACACCTAATCTGAATCTATTTTGCACTTTTACACTCTCTTTCTTGTTATATTCTTCCGTGGTTCCTTTTTCGGCGCAACCCCTGAACCTAGGGACGTCATTCCTACAGCACTTTGGTACAAGTCCTTTAACCTGTAGATATCAAAATGTCAAATGAAGTCGTTATTAGACCAATATTATGCATACACAAGGAAATTCACTTTGATATAGCTGCAAACCTTGGCATGCTGATCACCAGAGCAATCACAGAAACTCCAACTACAAGTGGGAAAACTGGTGCTGGATCCAATTCCTGCATTGTGCAAAAGATTACATGGCATCCTAAATACACGAAAATGCAATCAACTTGACTTCAAAAACATATCAAAGTTTCAGGTAAACTAACGGTTTGTCTGGATATGCCAAAATTAGACCAGAAATGTAAATCTAACTCCTGGTGAGAATTAACAAGATAATTCCACAAAACAATTACTGTCCAGATCTCATCTCTTCCAGTTTAAGGGTGGAAGCAAATTACCAAAGATGTTGCAATTGTGTGATAAGTTACCTGCTTATGATGGCGCTCTTCTGTTCTATATTTAAGGGGACCAACATGAATTTGAGGTTGCTTTTCCAGGTCTACTTCAACGATCTCTGATTCAAATCTGTGGGTGTGTGATGGAAGCCCGGATCGGATCTGCACAAGATGCTTGCCCTTCGGCAAATCTCGCACTTCAAAGTAGTAGGAAAGGGGAACAGGAAGTACGGATTCTACTCTAGAAGGATCCGCTGCTGATCTGATTTCAATAGACAGGTGTGGCTGCAATGTATCAATGTCATCCCCTTCGACATGACCACTCAAAATTGTTACTTCTGGGCGTTCAAAAACCACAAAATCAATACCAGTGATGTCTTCCTGACCAACCTGAAAATGCACAGAACCACAGAACCACAAAGTTCAGTCTTGCTAAGCATATACAGCACAGAAGCCAATAAATATGAGATAATAATATGCTGCAAATGCTATGTGCAATGTACAAATGGACTTAAAAAATAACTATATATTACCACTTACATCAACTGACACATGTTCGGGTGAAGCACGCTCAAACTGCTGCAAATCCAAAATTATCTTTTGCAACCACTCTTATAGAGTAAGTTGAGCCAGGCACAAGTCCTCTAAGACGAAACCTACCAAAAGTATCGGTAGTAGCTTCCTCATAATAACCTGTGGATTCAGATCTCGCCTCAAGAAAAACACCCTCCTTCGGTTGTCCAGTCAGCAGTGTTACAGAACCCATGGCACTACATTGAAATGTTGGTTGAGTTAATAGTTTAAGATTGGCTGCATATTAGATTTAGAAATGCACATTCATAGAAATAATTTTCAGAACAGAAGCATGGACTCAGTAAGCTAAGCACTTCAAATTCACATGCTGAAGCACAATAATAGACCATAGGCTTAAGCAAGCTATTCACTAATATGAAAGCTATCTTTAGAAGTATATCTTTATAGCCAGTAACCACGTGAACATGCATTCAAATACGAAACTACAAAGGTGACAGGGCGAGGGATATTTTGTGCTTGAGATACGAGAAAACTGAAATGCCTAACGGAAATGCAAGTGGGGTAACAACAGAAGAGTAAAAAATAAGGAAAGCAGAGAGACCACGACTTTTTAAATGATATCAACCTTTCAAAAAACATGGTGGCCCTATGATCAAGATGATATCTGAAATGGTAGTCCGGTACATCACAATTTACAACAATTATATTAACAGCGGATAATAAGCATTGGGAGTGTTTAGATTGATTGAACTCTCCCTCTCCCTTGACCAAAGGAGCTGGTGAGGATACCAGTTTAGTGCAAAGAGGCAGTCCTTTTCATGAAAAACAATTTATCTACAGGCAACACCTAACGATAATATGCCCATGCCATGAATCTGAAGCCAATCGACACAACATGTGAGCAAGAAAGGTAATCACCATGGAGGGAGCCTTAATCCCCATCAACGTCCAATTGGTGTTTAGATGACACCTCAATAGCTATGCCAAATGCAAATGCTCTACCTAGTGATGCCATTTCTGTTTTACTCAATGTATATTTATGTGTTCGACTAATCTTTTGTCATATACTATGTCGTATATTCCATTGATCATGCATTTTTTCCCATAGTAGTTAACTCGCATATTTAACCAAATGCCAACGAAGCATTCAATGTGGGACGTAGCTTACCACTATTGAGCATGCATGAATCTGAAATAGATAGCTAAACTGAACATCCAATGGTCAGTAACTGTGCAATGACAAATACATTATAATGGACTCCACAAATGTCTCATTGTGATTTGTGAACATAAGCATGTAAGGGACACACTTTCTTGAATCCAAAGAGGTGGTTTCTTCATGGCATACAAAGCAATAAGCATACGAAATACAAAAACTATAGAATCATGATTCATAAACAAATAATAAGACAAACCTGTAAGCCACTCTGGTAGCACGGAATTCAACCTCTCTAGACTCTCCAGAATTAAGATCAATAGCAACTGCTGATGGTGTAAATTTATACTCCTACGGCAGAAAATCATAGCATTAAGGGCTCTCCAGAAAATTGACAATGATGCCACAACTTAAGTTACAATTTGTAACTCGATAATACATCTTATATACATTGCATCCTTTAAACCTTGTATGCATTTCCGTCAAAATTCTAAAAATGTATACAAGTATGAATAGGAACAGTCTACATAGTGATAGTCTCACGCTCAAGCTAAACCCACATCAAGAAGACGAGAATATTCAACAGAAAGAAAAAAAAAATCCAAAAAACTGATTTTTGCAGCGTAGTATAAAGCTCATGTAAACTTCAATCCAAAGCGAATGACACTAAACTAAAAAACAAACAGCATGGAATGGCTGATAGTATAACTGATCAAATTTAAATTATAAACCAATGTGAAATATACTAACCAAAGAGAACAAACAGCACGGAATGGCTGATAGTATGAATGATTTAATTTAAATTCTAAAGAAAAATGACAAGTTTATTTATTATTCGGCAAGGTGATGCAAAGTATTAGAGAAAAAAGGAAGCATGGGTAGGAGGGAAGCACCTTAAGAAGAGGTCGGAGATAGAAACTTCCAGGAAATAAGTTGTCAAAACTGAAAGTTCCAACAGAATTGCTAATTGAGTTATTTCTGTATCCTTCTTCGCCACTCAAAGATAATAATACTGACGGTAACAGCTCAGCATCCTTTTCACCATAGATCCGCACTAATATCTGGCCCAGCTTTTGACAAGCAAAGGTGTATGAGCCAGTTTGCTTGAGATGATAACCATCCTGCAGGAAGGTCGACAATAATCAGACAGAAAATTCAACAAAGCGCCTCATTTAAGATTTGTTGATTAAAGATTCATAGTTCAGTTGCATTAAAAAGGTTCCTAGTTATCATCAGCCACTGTCGAGAAGGTTAAATAAGCACTCAAGTAATAATAACATCACAACCACGTGAATGACACAGGGCAGCCAATCATTTCCTAGTTCCAGCTAAGAAGTTTAACATAAAATAACTCATTAATTTACGAGAAGAAAATGAAAAGAAAAGGCATGCATTAAACTTAAATCTCACTTGTCATTGCTTCTTAGTTGGGAAAGGGGGAGGGAAATTCAGGTTATACCACTAACAAAAATGAAAAGTGTAAAAGCACAGCTGTTCAATCTGATGTTTTTCGATGACATGTGCTTAGAAATAGCATTCGTATACTAAGGTTTTTTCTAAGACAGCATACTCACTGTAGCGCACTACCGTCTACCGACCAGTTGCCATTTGGCAGATGGAACAGCTTTTGTACTTCTAGCCAGTGGTACTTACGTGGTGACCACCACACTGTCCCGCATTACAGCACTACAGGATCTTGTGCTTATGTAATGAAAGAATAGTTAAAATTATCAGCACAAACATATGTTTAAAATATAATACAAACCTTTGCAGCTTCAACTTTATACTCTATATCATCATACAAGGGACCTGCAACAAATGACCCTTCAGAATCTGTCTTTGTCTCTGTTACTACATCCCCTTTCCTCAGTTGGGCATAGTTGCTATTCCCAGCTGCTATAATCTTTATGCCACAAATCAGGAGTTGGAGGTGAAACTGATCCTTCAAGGTATACACCAGTTTTTGCAGTGACTGATGGGACAGTATCTTGGCATCCATTCACAGAAACTGAATACTGCAGTTTAAACATCACAACATGTTACAAGCATGGTTCGAGTAAAAAGAGATCACTAACCAATTATTACTCACCTGCTGTCTTGCTGGATAAAAGAGGATCTTTTTCCTTCTGGTGCTGCAAATGGTGAATCATGTAAGCAGAATAATAAATTCACATAAACAAGGGTTCTTGGCAGAACAAACTTTTAAGTCAACAAAACCAGAAATTAATTAACTTCTGGATAAAGACAAATATTCCAGTTAGTGGGCAAACAAGGATTAAGTTCTTCCACAGGTGAACAATGTACCTAGAATCATGAGGGACAAAGATGAACTCCTCGCCAAGGTCAGCCCAAATAGTATACTCAAAGACAGTAAATAAACTTTGAGAACTCTTTCCATGAACAGGGGTTGTGGAGATCTTTCCGAAGAAAGTGCCGTCAGTTTTAAAGGCATCAACAACAATATCTTCAGAACCAATTTGTTCCTGAAGGCCCACCTCCACATGAATTTCGCCTTTTACAAGATACTTCTTTGCGCTGATACGAACCGGCTAAAATGTAAACTTAATGTTAGTCAAACTGCATTTTTTTGGAATATCTAAGTGTAAATAGGCAAGCATCCCACCGTTGGATTCGCTGTATCAAACGAAACAGATGAGCTCCCAAAGGAAATGCACGAATTAATTAGATGAATCTCATGTTGCCCTGGAGTTTCTACACAGATCCTTTGAGATCCTTTCTGTAAAAAAAATATGAAAAGTGGATTATGTTAACCGAAGTCCAACAGTTTTATCGAATCAAAATGATGCGGATTCATGTAGTCACAAGAGTGGACCTTTATCAACAAGTCAAGTTTAGAAGAATCTGGCTGATGAATGTATGCTTCGGTGTCGTGAGTTGAAACTAGCTCAATCCAGTATCCTTTTGTACAAACACAATTTCTCTCACATCATCAGTGCCAACATCTATATCCAAGACATTTTGGTCCCAACACCAGTCATCCTTTGACGATCCCTCAAACGAAGAATACTTCACCTGGATGGAAGATGCAGCTTCATAAACTAGAAAAATACCATCAAACAATACAGTTGACAATCCTAAAAAGTTTTA
This sequence comes from Eragrostis nindensis, assembly GCA_012490785.1. Lineage (NCBI taxonomy): Eukaryota > Viridiplantae > Streptophyta > Magnoliopsida > Poales > Poaceae > Eragrostis > Eragrostis nindensis. Next base: position 8,132 of record JAAXCT010001361.1, on the reverse strand, counting down.
CCTCCATACGATATTTTCCAGGAAATACTTTGGTGAACACAAAATTGATATTATCTTGCTCCAAAGTAGTAGTCCTTCTTTCCTGCTCGATACCCCCAGCTATCCTAACAAGCGACAGCAGAATATTTTGGTTGCATTGCTCTTTGCATTGGACTCTACCATGAATGTTGACTTGCGACTGCCAGCAAAGAGATTATCCTCTCAGATGTTATCTCAAACTAGAAACCGTCTATTGAACTAAATGAGCAGGAAAATAGCCAAAATAAACGCCCTTGCGTACCTGAGAGAACTCCAGATCAAGCAATGGGTTATTGACATTAACATCAATAGATCCAGGTGAAAACATAAGACTAGAAGCACGTTCGGTATCCACAGGTAAAGCAGATAACTTGTATTCACCAGCAGGAACCTACAAAATTTCACAATGATCTTAAGAACTGCTGCGACTGGAATTCTACGTATATATTCAATCGTATTAATAAAATCCTTTGGAAAATTCTCAGTCCTTCTTCAGAGAACAAGCTCACAGTTCGAGTCCCTTTTGCCTTGCTATTGTTAAATTAAACATAAATAACATGGAAGATAAAACTACTCCAAAAACTGTGAAGCGCACCATGTTTTCACAAATAAGGAAATATCCAAACACAACCAAACTCCCAATTATTAGTTGAAAGTATAGATAATTTCACAGCAAACCCAAAAATGGAGCACCTACCTCAAAGCAGAATCTTCCGCTTTCACCCACAAGTTTCTTCTGTGGCTTTACGTTTTCAGGTCCATGTGTTAAAGTCACCTACAATCCTCATCAAAGTCGTAAGAATTATGTTTTTGTAATGATCCCAGTGAAATAAACAGAAACTCAAGATATTACCATGGCTTTTGAATTCGGAGTCACTGTTCGAACAGTACCACATACATCATATCTAACTGACTTGATATCATCAATGCTGGCCATGTTTGGTAATATCTAAAGAAAATATATTATTTAGTCACAAGGAGTTGGGACATTAAAAGGTAGACTTAACTGAATTCAAGATTCCCTCAAGCAAACTCAAAGTTACCATGAAATTCTCCAAACGGTTGAACTTATAGTGATCCTTCTCGGCAGTAATAGTATACTTCTTGGATGTAACCTAGATAAGGGCACAGAACAAAAGACTATTTAACAAGGACAACAACAACAACAACTAAGCCTTTTTATCCCAAGCAAGTTGGGGTAGGCTGGAGATGAAACTTGTAAGAACCCACAAAAGAGGCAAACAAAAAAGAAGAGAAAAAAAAAGACTAAAAAGAGAAAGAAAAGAGGAAGAGGGCATATATAGACAAGGACAGTAGCAAGTTGAACTTTAAGCGCCATATATAGACAAGCAATCAAGAAAGAAATCAACTAGTTCTGTCCGTTCATAAATTTGAAATATTGAGTACAGATGTTTGCAAAATTATGAACTTGCCCATCTCAATAATTTGACAGTTCAGGGTCAAATGATAACATTGTATAGCAACCCTTTGCAATACAAGATGTGTTATTTCTACCGAGGTTACACTGCAGAACATATATCGATTATGTCATCAAGTCCCAAACATGTACTAATCATATCATTGATGGATCAAGTACCATGCCTTATTTAATTAGATTAAAAAAAGTTTGTTTATCCAGCCAAACACCACACTTCTGAATGATCAGAAGCACAGGCATTGAAGCACTGACATAAGAATGATGCAAGTGAAAAACATAATCTTGTATGCAAACCGTACAAAATGAAGGCATGAACCAACAATCTAAACTTTTAAATCTTAAGTTCATTAGATCACTGGCTAGCATTGTCCATTCATTAAATTCATTAGAAATCAATTGCTAGTTAAAGAATTATAAAATAAAATGAAAGTAAAAAAGCTGGTCAAAGAAAAAGTATAATTTTCCCTGAGTCATAGGATGAGTATCCAAATACAAAGAAAATAAGACCATGCTCCGCATCGTGATAGAAAGAAAGGTGCCACGAATAAAAGAAGAAACTTCAACTGTCAGCAGATGTATTACCAACTAATTCCATCAAATAAAAACAGTGCAGTACCTGATCAAGCTTGTAACGCCCAAGACTATCTGTTACAGTTCTCAACTGGCCATCAACTATGACATTGGCACCTTCCACTCCAGCACCATAACCATCTGTTACACGCCCTCCAACAGAAAAACCAGTAACCTGTTCAAATATATATGTCAAATGGACATGTGCACAAATCAGGATGGAGGAGATAACGGTACATAAACAAAACAGAATATATTGTCAATGCTTAAGCAGCAGAAAGAAAAATGCCTATAGCCATCATATATTCAAGAAAAATGTACCCAACCATTCTTGCAACGTTGACAGCTTGAATCAAAGCATAACTGTATATACACATTTCTCATTTTCTTTTACCTACTATCCATAAAAGAAAACAGGCTAATCCAAACCAGTGGCTCAATCAAACCTAAATTTTGATAGGGTAGATGACAGATATCTTTTTTTTGTCATCACCACCAAGGAAAACTACCATGAAAAATAGTCCAAACCATGAAATGTAAATCAATTCTAAACATTACCTGGAACTTTTGGGGAATCACCAGATGACTATGCTCTACAGAAACAGGCAGTGAAGAGGGTGAGATATCAAAGACAGTGTTCTCTCCCTTGTAGTATGGGACAAGCTCATAGCTACCTGCATAATTGTAGAAAACGATATAGGTTTCAGATTACATTTTCACATAGTGATCTGGCAAAAGCAGACCATGATCTCAAATAGATAAGAACACCAAACAATGAAAAGTGTTTTGCACGAAACAAGCAATCCAAGTTTGTGGTGTATGGTACATTTTCTTACTCGGGAGTCAGGATATAACTCCTCTTACTATATGAGCAATATGTTAAAATATAAATGTATCACAGGTCGATATGTCAACAGAATACGTGCAAAATTTATAAAGAATATCCATACCAAAGACACTAAGATTGCTTTTCAAAGATGAACAAGTTATCGGCTTACCACAAGGTAGTGATTTAAATGTGAACTTCCCATCAGCATCAGAAATTGCATGGCAAAGAGCACCTTCCCTGGGTGCATCACCAAAACCTTGTGGGCAAGGCACCTCCGTTACATCTTTAGAGTATAGGTACAAGTGTACTCCCAACATTGGATTTCCCTAGCAAGAAAAATGCATGTTGAATGTAAGAAAATGAATGGAATATAAACAAATTTTGAGGAACAAATGAATGCAGTGTTTGTCATTATCAATACAACAGAACCATTTTTTTTCAAACCTGTGCAACTACAGAGCCATAAATATTGTATCCAGATACAAAGAAAACATCATCAGCTACGACATTTTCAAACCGCAAGTCAACCTGCATAAGAAAACATGTACGGTTATAAGAGTACCATAATTGTCACAGATCACAACATCTAATGTGTTATGAATATGATTTGTACTGATAATAGCCCCCATAGGGGGTCTATATATATGAGTTGCATGACGCAATACTAGACTAGGATAAGGACTCTACAATTAGAGTCCTACACCAATACTAGACCCTTAACATAATGAAAGACAAGGATATATGAATACTTACCTCTGGGGAGCCTCTCATCTCGATGTCATAATCAGGGTGAGAAGCACGTAATTTGTAACGACCTGGAAAAGGAGCATAAAATAAATAAGAAAGAAAAATATTGGCCAATGTGTATAAAAAAATCTATCAAATATTAAGTCTAGCCGCACACAGACCCATAGACCAAAGGAACACAAAAGAATGAATCAGAGATGGCCCAAAATGCTCCTATTAAGTAAATAATGAACTACTGAGTATTATCACTCACAAAACCGCTGAACGGAGGTGGCAAACTGCAGGTAGTAAGTGCTGGATGTGAAGGGGAGGAAGGACCATGTAGAAGTTAGAAGGTTGGGGAGTGAATAGTGAACACAAAAGTGTGGCCAGTATCTTGGGCATTTTGAAATCATGGTCAGCAGTCGTAAAACGCCTCTTTCCTTAGTTGTAGTGCCAAGGAACAAATTCACTCGGATTCATAGATCCAATATTGCACATAATTGAAGTGGGAAAACATTATTCCAAATCAGTAAGTTACTAATTCTAGAATTTACAGTGGATTTTTGTAGGGTTGGTAAAAAGAACAACATTAGTGGCTACAAATAGAACCATATCATATAATAAATCCTTTAAAGGCATGAGGTAGCAGCTTCTAACCAATAAGGATAGCATGGTGCAGACATACAGTAAAAGAACCACAATTCAGACTAAACTTTGCATGTACTAAATATATGTGGTTTCCAAACATAAAGCATGGTAAGCAAGGCAAACCTGGAATTATGTTTGCAAATGAATATTCCCCTGTTGATGATGTCAAAGCAGATGCAACCAACTCATCGGAGTCTGACATCAGCTCAACTTTCACACCAGAAGGTCCTCCGTCTTTCGAGCAGCTCTTACCAGCAACTGCTCCCACTACTTTGCCTGATATCATAAACCTGCATGTATGTATTAACAATTGAAACTTCACGTAACAAGTGTTTGCACATAGAAAATAAACTAAATTGACAAAGAAACAGACCCAGTGAACTGGAAATTAATATCTGCATTTCCATTACATCCATTTCGATCAATAATGACAGGAACCTGAAGTGTTAAGAAAACATCACACAACAACGGACAGTCAAAGGCACAGTGAAGACAAAAACAAGGCAAATTAATGGACACATTCAATCCCAACGTCAACTTACAGTTTCAGGCTTCCATGACCATCCCTTAGGCCCCTTGACTCTAACCATGAATGAACCCTATTGGAAGACAAACAACAAGCATAAATGAGAGAGATAGATTGCTTCAGTAACATCGGTGGCAATAAGCAGATGACACAGGTTCCATTAAGGCATTAACCCTTGTGCCTACTTGAACCAAGAAATGACAACGCCAAACAGAAATCAAACAACAATCATAAGGATACCTTGTCATAGACTGGGATAAAGTAGTAGCCATTGGGAGCACACTGTGTGCTTTCCTTGACCAAACCATCAACCGTGCACAGCTCAACCTGATACAATAAGTTGGGAGGGAATCGGTTTGAGGCATGAAGGGCAAGATGTACAGAGTCACAAGACTCACAGCAAATATAGCCTATAAAGTAATTTCCTAGAGGTTTAGTATCTACAGACTACAGTTAGCATAATGTATAATAATAATATACACCTACATTAGCAAAAAAAAAACATTGATATTACACAAGGTAACTCCATATCCATCGTGTTAGTATTGAGAGTCCTTGGAGCATTAATTTGTTCCGAATTTAAAGAGAATGTATGTAAGCAATTATGAGGTACATGAACCAACCATCATGATCACAAGTGAACTTGTCAATAATTATAGCAGCTGTTAAAAGAACTGGAATGACACCAGTATTCTCAGCAGTACTAACCTCCAAACACATGAAAGTAGCACACATTTCATCTATCCTATCCTATTTATAATTTGATCGGACACTAAGCTCAAGCTGAGCCATTCACCGAAGCTACCAGAAACATGAAAACACCTATGGAAAGGCATGGTCTCAGCCAACAACATTAGCGTTACAATATTGTTTCCCCTTGGGCAACTAATTCTCCATGATCCAGGTGCAACCAGTACAGTGGCCAAACTCACAGCAATTCGAAACTAACACACTTCTCTCGAACAGAGGCAGCTCGCAAGGAGGACGTCGCCAGCTGACCGTGAGGTCCAGTTCAATTGAACTGGACCAACTAACTACCCACTGAGATAATGTTACCCATGCATCAAATAGCCACAGCTGGATCAGCAACAAGAAGTAGCAGAGCAAGACTACAAGCTACGCGATGTCCAAACATAGTAGGAGTGCCAGCAGATGAGCGAGTGCAGCCAGCGTACCGTGATGTGGGAGTAATCAAGCTTGGAATCCAACGACTTCCTCGACTTGGCCAAGCCGGAGCTCGCCTGCACCAAACACCAAAACCCCAAGTCCCATCAGTGAGAAGCCGCGCCGAGCCAGACTACAGCGTAACGAGAGGGAGAGTAGCGCTGGGACAGACCTCGACGAAGCCGCCGCATCCGTGGATCTCGTCGGAGGCGGCGGCGGCGGAGAAGAGGGGGGCGACGAGGAGAAGGAGCAGAGGGATGCAGCGCGGATCCATGGAGAGATCGGATCTAGCGGCCGCGGAGCATGCCACCAGGGGAGACGACGACGAGATCGAGGAGATGTGCGGGAGGCGGAGGTGTAGTAATACTGGTGGCGCTGCTCTCAGTTGGGAGATTTTGCGAGTTCGTCAGGCTTGGGATTTTTGTTTTCATGGGCGATGGGCCGCAAAGAGATTTTTGCTTTCATGGGAGATTTTCTGGAACTCAGGGACACATAGTGTTGGTGATCGGAATTGGCTGACATAATGGGCCTCAGCTGGCTCCGGGTGCAGGAAACCGCTGGGGCACCCAGCCCAGCAGCCCACCACATTGATCGGTCATTTTTCTTCCTTCGACACTGCGCTCAACCGCTGGCAGCTCCTTGAATCTCATTTGAAATTGTTCCAGCAGCTGGAACTGGAACTGGATTCTTTGGAACATGCGAAACGAATGTTCCAGCGAGGCGGAAGCAGAAGCAGAGCTCGACGCAAACTTCGGCAACATCGGGCAGCAGCGTCTGGCTTCGAAGCTTGACAGGGTAGGGCCGCGAAGGGGCGGTTTGTCACGGCTCCTAGGAGACTAGTTGCTTGGGGCAGCAGACGCGACTGTGTCAATGTCGGCATCGACCTCGGCAGCGGCAACGTCGACCTTGCCTAGAGATGGAAGGACTAGCGACGGTCGGATTTTCCTTCCACACACATTTTGAAGCTGAATGCCCCAAGTGATACCTAGCACTCCAGATCTGTATAGGAATAGGCGAATACGTACCATTCTTTGTTTGCCACACTCAAAAGAGCAACCTGTGTGAGCAACAAACACACAGGGTGGTATAAAAAATATCGAGTAGTACCTTATTTTGGGATTTAGAGTTTTATATGGCTGAACGAACAAAGTAATTTTATTTCTTGAATGAACATTATCAAGTATTGTAGAGTATGTCACACACTCTACACATCAGTAGATTATTTGTACCTATAATCTTAAGATCACACATATTACGTTTGCAGTGTAGCATTCACCATTGCCCCTGACAAGCGATCTAACTTCGTTGTTTGAGGCAATGGCTCCGGTGGGCACACGGGGTTGCATGAGGGGCAGGCAGCCAGACACTTAACCTTTGTGGGGTAACAAAGAGCCTCGGGTTTTTGGATCTCGCAGCAGTAACAACTGGCGCCATCACATGTATACTCATCACAAAATTTAAAAGAGATCTTGCTCTCGTCTGCAAATGTTTTGTAGATCATAACATCATTTGAACTTGCGTTGATACGAGCCTTTGGGTAGGTTGCCATATCTCCAATCTTGAGTAGCTCAGAGGAACCTATCGGAAAACTTGTTCATCAATAGATCGACGAGATTGACCAGAAGAAGAAGATTGACCAGAAGAAGAAGATTGACCAGAAGAAGAAACAATGATGTATACTTACTTGGCAACGTCATGCATCCGAAAAGCACTATGAGCACGAAGGGCATCAAATAAACATGGCCGCCGCCGCCGCCGCCGCCGCTGTTGTAGGTCCTCATCGGGATGGACTCGTGGAACGTGAGCAAGTGAGGGAGAGGGTACACAAGAGAAGAGGATGGACTCGTGGCTCAAGGATCTATATATGTTGGATTTAACCGGGTTATCCCATTAATATATCCAATATTAAATTAATAAATCCCAATGACCATTTGATTTTTTTTTTGCGAATTGAATGACCATTTGATGTGTATAATGGGAGCATAAAGTCTGTAATTGCACATACATGCATTTGAGACGGAAGCATTTCCAGCTAGCCGTAACGTGCATGCATGGAAAAATACTACAATTAAATGACCAAGTTGCTCACGTTACTTTTCTTTTGGTATTCACAACATGCCTTGGAGACGGAAGCATTTCCAGCTAGCCATAACGTGCATGCATGCAAAATTACTACAATTAAATGACCTGCTTTTAGTGTCATATCAATT
>JAAXCT010001360.1:0-186907 GCA_012490785.1 Eragrostis nindensis | reverse complement strand
CTGCAGCTTCTTTTAGTGCTCTGCCAAAATTAAACTATCTGATACCCTCCAGTGAAAGTGAGACCTTTTCTTCATAAACTATCAGAACAGTTTTCTCTCATAGTTTGATTGCTGTTGTTTTAGAGAGAGAAAAACAAATCCTGGTGCCATTGATGTTGGATGGAGCAGAGTTTATAGGAATCATGCTTTCATTTGGTAATCCATAAAAGCAAACATTGTTCACTATATTTTCTTAGGCAGGCATTAGTTGACTGCCTGCACTGCACAGATTATGGACATATATGGTACACGACAGGTTGTAGTAGGAATATAGGGTCTGCTTGGTTGCTGGCCTTCACCTGCCGCAGCTACGGAGCCGCGCCACAGTTTGTGGCAAGTAAAATCCACGCCACACTCCCACAGTATATTGAATAGGAAAAGTGTGGCAGCAACAGCCTCTTGCTGTCAACCAAACGGTGCCGATTCTTTTGTGTGGCAGCCACCACTGTGGCGTGGCGAAAGACGGCCAGCACCAAACAGCCCCATAGTAAATTCCCTTTCGATAGACTTAATTGTCAAAAGAAGAAGAAGCGACAGACAACCTTGTTATCAATCTGGGCATACTGGGCGCCTGGGTGGTAGTTGCTTTACTTGGTCAAATTGTTGTACCAATTTTCTGAAGAATACCTTCACCATAATTAGGACACTTGATTTCCTATTAATGTACTGACAAACTGTTTTCATTTTATTGTTTTGTTGGGTCTACATTCTTTTCCTTGATAACACAAAGACTAACCAGGTCTATGATGCATTTTCCCTAAAAAAAGGGTCTATGATGCACTGTTTGCTCAAAATAAAAAAAGTGATGGAAGGACAAAATCGCTGTACAAAATTTTGAAAATGGAGCTTCAAAGCTCAAAAATGTATGCCACAATAGCACCCCTTACAACTGCTAATGTGATCCACAATTGTAAGCCCTTTATTAAGGTCATTGAAAAGCTATTGCTAAGGTACTTATACTTACAGGCATGGGAAAAGTGGCGAGGCCAGGTAAATAAATTGGAGTGCAGTGCATTTTGGATCCAGTGCAGTCACCAAAAACTCGCGATGGTTTGAAGAATTTGCTTCATATCATGATGGGAAATGTGAAGGAGCTCACTGCTGCTACATCCCATTGGCTGGAGCTGTTTGCTTCTCATTTTCTTTACATAAGACCATTTACAGTGGTTAGTATCGTATACATACGTCTGCTCCTGTATCAGTTTTAGTACTTTGTGGTTCCTTTGCTGCCAATGCTTTTATTGCATTCCTTGGTTCCTTATGCTTGAATACATATGTGTGGCACACCGCACACCTTTATTTTCTATTACGGAAAGTGTTTTGAATGCATATTCTTCCTGCAAAAATTTCCGTTTCTCACTTGTTATTGTGAAGGCATCTGTTTGCCCATGAGATAACAATATTATTTGATCTGCATTTATGTCGGACGTGATTTGCATCCTCAACAATATATGAATTCGATTTGATCTGCATTGATTTCAGACATGGTGAATCCAGAAGCTTATATTAACTATCTCTAAATCAAGGGCCATCTATTTTGGATTTTTTTCTGGGAATGAGTTCTCTGACACCTATTTCTTTGTCAACAAACCATTAGCTTTAAGTATATTAGTTTATCTGACAATCAAGTTCTATTCCCTAAACCCTAACCCTAAACCCAAAAATCAACACTTCATGTTGTATTAATCTGCATTTTTCCAGGGTTTTGAAGGGATGCACCATTTAGCTCAAAAATGCATACAGCTTAAGCCGTCATCTGGCACAAGTGGATTAACAGACCTCCTTATTGGTATCCTTTCAGAAAATTCAGAGGTTGGAGCATATTGTGATCCTCTAGAATCCATATTCCCTTGTATTCTTGTCAGTACTTTTCTTATCATGATAACATCTTCCTCTTCCATTGTTAGGTTGTCTTGGCAGAATGCACGAACAATTTTGGCCCTTGGTAAGTTCTGCATTTGCTACATTCTGTTATGAACATTGAAGCACCTCCTCATTGATTTTGGCATTTGTAACTGCAGGTTTGTTACACATGCCATGGAACTTTGACAACTGATAATGACTATGCGGATATGATGTTGCATGAAGAGCGGCCTAACTTTGGTGGTATAAGCATTGAGGAGCTGCACCGGATAGTCTATGCTCAAGTTTTGTGTTCTCATTCTTTGACTTGGCAGGTTAGTTTTGTAAATGAGTAACTCCAGTACAGCACCATTTAACCAGCCGAGCTTTATGTGTTTTTTTTGAGATAGATAGATGAGCTTTATGTGTTATTATTAAGCATCATGCTATATTTCTCGAACTCAATGAACTGAACCGATGCATTATATTACTGAAATTATTTCCTTTTTACACCTCATTTCGAACCATGATTCCTTAGTGTCCCTTAAAATTTGAGTTTCCTTCCTGTGTCTTGAAATTGAGTTTCCTTTCTGCCTCCGTGCGCTCACATGGGCCCATCCAGTGGTAAAAGGAAATGCGTTTTAACTATGCTGTAAATATCAAAGTAGCGCTTTTTTAAGCCGCTTATTTTTTTCTTGAATTTTCAGGGGTGCATATGGTTCCCATTTGTTTTGCTGCCAACTTCTTTGTTTCTTGTAACCTGTCTGTTTATGTAGCAAAAATATCTCGTTTCAATAGTGTTGTCTTAGCTATCTTGCATGTTTGGTTCTCAGATTGCTCCGACGTATCTGTCCTCATGTCTAAACCAAGGCCTAGGGCTATTGGAGATTTTACTTCTCAAGCAACCCATACAAGATAATCGTCTAGTTCTGAAGGTACTATGTATTTTGATTATGGACCTCCTTGCACTGTCTCACGTCTTTCAACTTGTGACCTAATACTCATGTCTGTGAGCAGACATTGGAAATATGCCGCTTGTACGAGCTGGAGGATGTTAGTACAAAGATCATGAAGGTAACATGGTTTAAATTGCCTACACGACTTTTTTGTTGATAAAAGTTTTAGAACATGGCATAGTGATCTTCCTGCTGTTTGGATTGTGCCTAACCTTTATCTGTTAATTTAAAGATTGACAGGTAGCACCTTTTACTATACAACTGAGCGTTAATAACTCCTATCTAATTACTTTTGTGTATCTTTAGATCGCTGGCATTCATCACTGGAAACATGGGCGAAAAGGTGCTGGTGTATACTGGTTCCAGCAAGCTCATGATAAAGTTCGGCTTGACAGAATTGCTCAACAGTTATTCGAGCACATTGGGAAGTCCGTCACAGATGATAGTTTTAAGGTGTCAATCTTATATACCTTCTGAATTCCTCAAGTGTAGTCCACAATTGGTTCTCTGTGCGATAGTAATCGACCAATTTGATAAAGAAAAGAAAGAAAGACACCCTTTCTGCTTGTTGATTTAGCAACAACTAATAATGATTTTGCGTGGCCAGCAATGGGAAGGATTGCTCGAGTTGCTTGGTTCTGATATTGGTAGTGCAGGTGGTCTTGAATTCCTTCATAGGTATCTTGCTTCCCCATCAAATTTATGTGTTGTTGCATTGCAGTATTACATGTAAACTTAACATTTGATTGCCCATAGGTATCGGGATTTCAAAAGATCCCTTCAACAAGCACGAGAAGGACGAACTGGTGAGGCTGCTCGGCAAACTGTGGAGTTTCTTATACAGGTAACAATTTTACATATTCAGCTGGGTCTTTGTTTACCACATTAACCTTCAGGCCTCATGTGATTATGCATTGAAAGAAGTGGGAGTCCCTGCAATAAAGTTAAAACCACCAGCTGTGGATTTTAAGACATGCACCAAGGATGCCAATAGGCTGTTGCTCCATCCTTGTAACCATGGATATATGGTATCTTTGCAGCTGATGAGGAACCCGTCCACACCACAACGATTCTGGCTACCCCTTCTACATGACGCGTAAGCTATTCTTGCCTTTGCTGAGGATGCAAATTTAGTTTGTGTCGAGCCTTATGACCGCAGATGCCATTTTTAGCCTTTTTTTGCTGTCACCTCTCTGTCTACAGGTGGAGCTGCTTAATTCCAAACCCAACCCTCTTCTGAATGTTGCTGAAACGACATTGTTGCTCAACAAGCTGCAAGAACTGTCATTGGCCAAATTGCATCCTAATTTTTCTAGTAATCACCTACCAAGCCATGCACTGAATTCCGTGAGATTGGCTCTGGCATCAAATCTGGCACGAGCCATTCTCGAAGAGTGAAACCCTGAATCCAAGTTCAGTGCTGTAGAGGAGTATGACGTCCACTTTTCGGAGTGCCCTTGGAGCTTCCTAGCGGTTGACATCATCATGTTTGAGAAAGATTGAGCTTGGGGCAGTTTTGTTATACTTGTATCATGCGTTGTATTTTTAGCCTAGTGATATTTTAGATGCTTGCATTTACAAAGCAATGCTACCTAATGTATTTATGAAAGGAAAGTGGTGGCATGCGGGGCATGTGTGTGTGACCTCGGTGGCATGTTGTTGCTTGACAAGGAAAGGTAGAACTTTCGAGCAGGAGATTTCATGAAAAACATATCACGTCGATTGTCTGGCTGAATGGAATAGTAATGTTGGAATGACATGGGTTCCAGAACGGTTTTTCAATTGTTCGAACGATACAATAGGAGGACTTCCGTAGGACGATGTATACTGCAAATGAAGGGTGTTGTTTTAAGTGCCGCTCGTTTCTTCTGCGTCCATGTTTATTTGCGTGCGACGCAATCGAGAGCAGCAATAAGATGTGCCGACTCAAGTCTTGCTCCGGTAAATTAGATGTTAGTCATAATTATGACAAGCGTTTTTTTCCCTACTATTGTGTTAAAAGGTTAATACTCCCATATTTCTGTCGAGAGCAGTTTTAGGCACTAGTAGTTAATTGTAGGATTTTTATATAAAAATTCGAATCTGAGAAAAAATAGAAAATTCTTTTATGTTATTGCAAAGGCGATATTGACATTTGAGTTTTTTACTATGTACTGTATAGTACTACCTTAACGGGGGTAAGAAGCAGAAATGAAGTAAAATCTGGCAGTGGGTAAATCGGTAATTACCTTAACGGGACAATTCTGACAAACTATTAAGGCCTCGATTGGATTGAAGGAAAAATTTTTTTTCTACGTTTTTCCTGTAAAATTAAACTGTTTTCTGTGAAATTTTTGTGCGATTCTTGTGGAATTTCTGCGTTCCGAAGGAGCCTACCTGTGTCTGTTCAGGAAAAACTCCAATAAACCTCGCCTCCTCCCCACGCAGCTCTCCTTTCGCCGTCCCAAAGCTCTGTGCTTCTCTGGCGCAATGGCGGAGCCCCAGTCGTCTACGGCGGCGCGCGGGAGGGACGACGGCGGCGGCGGTCGCTTCAGGAACGCCGTGGGAGGAGTTCTCTGCGCCTTCGCTCTCCTCCTCATCGGTGTCCTCGCCTTCTCGATCCGCCTCTTCTCCGTAAGATCTTCCCGCACCACAATTTTGGATCCTATTGGAAATTGGACTAGGGTTTTGCCAACCCATGCTTATCTCACACCCGTCTTGGTGTGCGACAGGTGATCAAGTATGAGAGCGTCATCCACGAGTTCGATCCCTACTTTAACTACCGCGTCACTCAGGTTAGTTTCTGCAGAACGCAGCTCTCTGCAGCTGCTATGTTTGTTAGCAATTTATGGAAATGACTTTTGAACGTATTTGGCATCGAGCTCGTTTCTGGGGATGCAAATGCTGTTATTCTCTTCTACGTACAAGTTACGGGCTTACTGAATTTTTTGTCTGGGATAATGGATGAATATAGTTTAGTTTATGATGACATGAGGCTATAGTAAGCTACTACCAGATCTTTTGGATGAATGGTCGAGATGTTTCTTTTAAGTATATTTAAATTGCTTATTACTGTGCCGACGACAAAAGATGTTTCAAAAGCAGCAAGGACAAAATGTGCAGTGTGACCTAAGTAACAAATATATTTCCTGTCTTGTTTCAGTTTTTGTCAAAGAATGGAATCTATGAATTTTGGAACTGGTTCGATGATCGGACATGGTATGATTTCCAAGGGCGTGCAAATCTATCCTTCCTTTGTAATTGTTTGTATTTCTCACTGTTTCTTGCATTTAGGTATCCTCTTGGGCGTGTTATTGGTGGCACTGTCTATCCTGGTTTGACACTGACTGCTGGCACAATATGGTGGTACGTAAACTGTTGCATGCCGAGGCATATTTAATATTTATTATGGATATGTTTTTACTACTGTTAGTGTGACTTCGTCTTTTGGTTGGCTTAGGTTGCTAAACTCTCTAAACATTCCTTTGTCGGTGGAGACTGTCTGCGTGTTCACTGCTCCAATTTTCTCAGCAAATGCTTCCTGGGCAACTTACTTGTTGACAAAGGTTGTTTCCTTAGCATAAAAGCACATGCTCTTACACTGATTTGATTACTGCAGTTATCTAATTATCATATTTTCCTTCCAGGAAGCGAAGGGCCCTGGAGCTGGTTTGATGGCAGCTGCTATCCTCGCAATGGTAACTGTCTAACTGTTGATATGTATATCCGTCTTATATTTCATTTTGATAGCTTGTTATGAAAGCCAAGTTTTCTTCCTTCTTTTATGGATGGAGTGAAGAATGGGACAAATTGATATAGCTTTGACAATTTTCTGAATCTTCCATGTAGAACTGAATTCTTTGACACTTCATTTCTCCCATTATTTACTTTTCATAAGAATGTTTTGGGTTTGACTTTCCCCTTGGATTACATGTCTTAAGCTTTTTGAAGAAGATGCTCTAGTAAAGTGAAGTGTTGCTTATCAAAATAGTTTTACATATCTGATATAACTGAAATAGGGTTGTTCCTCTCTTTTCTTCTGAAGATACGAAAGTTATCTTTTCTTAAAAGAATTGGAAGGACCGAATTGGGAGCATGAATGAAAGCTGAAGGAGCAAAACATCTTGTTAAAATGTTAGTTCGTACAACAGGCTGGAGCAGTTATTAGAAGTGGAAGTGTTGTATCTCAATGTCAGGGAAATGGATCCCACTGATGATTAATAAAAGATGATATCTGATATCGCCTTTCTTTGATAAATCCTAGATGATTTTGATTTGTTGGGGTCTTGGTTTAAGAAGAATGCAAGATCTTCTAATTGACTAAAATCTTTTGAGATGTGTAATGGCATATCCTTTGACCAAACTTTGTATTTGTTACTTAATCAAGAACCTACTTATCACTCGTTACCAACATGCAGGTCCCCTCTTACATCTCAAGATCTGTTGCTGGCAGCTATGATAATGAAGCAGTAGCAATATTTGCTTTAATATTCACGTTTTATCTGTATGTAAAGGTATGCAGCATAGAAGTTATTCATTCTCTTTCTTCCCTTTTTTCTTCTTTCTGAAAGCATTTCATTATTACCTTTAACATGCACGAAATGTTTTTGCAGACTCTAAATACTGGATCACTCTTTTATGCAACACTTAATGCTCTTTCATACTTCTACATGGTAAATTATCTCATTTTCTCATATCTGTAGTAATTACCATAGATATGTCTCCATACTATGCTTACTGTATTTCCTCTGTCAGGTCTGTTCTTGGGGAGGCTACACATTCATTATCAACCTTATTCCGATGCATGTTCTCTTGTGTATTGTTACTGGTCGTTACTCTTCACGACTTTATATTGCATATGCTCCCCTTGTAAGTCTGTATGTCTGGTGCCATATCAAATGGATGTCTATACATAGTAAAAGATTTATTTGTCATAACAATATAAACTATGCAGGTTGTGCTTGGTACACTTCTGGCAGCATTGGTACCTGTTGTTGGTTTTAACTCAGTACTGACATCAGAACATTTTGCATCATTTCTGGTATGTCCAAGGATAGTGTACCTGCACACAAGCTCCAAGTTTTACCGAATTTTTTCGTGTTCACTACAATTTTAGCAGCATGCTAATGCCCCTTCCCCTCTCCTCTGGCACATTTCTATTGCAGGTGTTTATAATTCTCCATGTGGTTGCTCTAGTTTATTACATCAAAGGACTTTTAACTCCTCGGCTGTTCAAAGTGGCCATGACATTTGTTATAACAGTTGGTTTGTAAGTGTCTACCTCTTAATAGTCCTTACATTTGAGCAATGAAAAAGTTTTTCCTCAGATGCCAAAACAATGCAACCGTTCATTGATTTTTGCTAAATCGCTACCGTTCCACTTAGCTAATCTAACAACATGAACCCTGCAGGGCTGTTTGTTTTGCTGTAGCAGCGATACTTGTCGCTTTGGTGGCATCGAGCCCGACAAAAGGTTGGAGCGGTCGCAGTTTGAGTCTTCTTGACCCGTAAGTTCTCGGATCTCATCTCTATTACAAACTAAACTCTCAGATTTGTTCACTTGGAGCACATGAACACAAATTGTTTTTAAACTCCCTGGGGTAGCTTACTACTTTTACTGGTATCCCTTTTGGTAGGAAAGTAACAGTTTATAAGCGCAACTGTTTTGTGACATCATCATATGCGTGATAGGCTGATAGCCTGATAGGGTTTAACCATTATTTTTTCTATGTTTTTAATCATATGAAAAATATCTTATTTTCCAATCACCATCATATATGGGTTGAGAACTTGAGGTGATTAAAAAATAAAGAAGTTTCTCTTTGATCTCATTGTGGAATGTTGCATTTTCCGATCGTATGGTAAATGCACATTATCAATATTGACAGCCCCAATGATTTCCTCTTTTCTTTTTTTTTTGTATATGTAATTTCTGAGATAGTAGACTTTAATATCACATTTCTTCAGAACACAACATATTGAGAGTGTTATTTCAATATCAGTTTGGATTTGCCAAAATCATCAGTTGTTTATGAGAATTTTTTCATATGTCGCTTTTTTTCTTCAATTAATGTTAAACCTGTGCCATCAGCTTTCATTACATGATTGGTACATGTTTCTTTTCCTTTTCTATATTGGATTAGGCCTTGACCGTTTGTCCTCTTTTCTCCTCTGTCTCTTTGCTCCTGACAGAACCTATGCAAGCAAGTATATCCCTATAATTGCTAGTGTGAGTGAACACCAACCACCAACCTGGCCTTCTTATTTTATGGATATCAATGTTCTAGCCTTCTTAGTTCCTGCTGGGATCATAGTAAGTATTCTCTTTTTTTTTCCTGTTAGAAAAGGCAGGTTAGTTCCCATCGTTCTAATCTCTTAGTGGTTGGTGTTAACACAATTTGTAGGCATGCTTCTTACCCTTATCTGATGCAAGCTCATTTTTGGTATTATACTTGGCTACCTCAGTGTATTTCTCTGGAGTAATGGTAAGCCATCACTATGGAACATTTGCAGACTGCAGAACTGTGCTTTATTTTTTAATTGATACTGATTTACTAAATATGTAGGTCCGACTTATGCTTGTTCTTGCTCCCGCTGCATGCATTTTGTCTGGGATTGCACTGTCTGAAGCTTTCAAGGTCCTTACACGTTCGATGAAATTTCAGCGTCCATCATCTGATGATAGCTCTTCCACGGTATGAATTCTCCGTCACTACTTTTTTTTTTGGCCCATTATGTATACTCCCTCCGGTTTTAAATTGTTGACGTTTGACTATTTTTGAGTTACGTTTGACCATTCGTCTTATTCAAAATATTTAAAAATTATCATAGATTTTGTTATGATTAGTTTCATCACTAAAGGAAATCGAAATATAACTTACAACTTTGCATATTTAAGCTAATATTTGAATAAGACGAATGGTCAAACCTAACTCAAAAAAAGTCAAACATCAACAATTTAAAACCGGAGGGAGTAGTTTCCAAGTTTTTTGCTGACATGTTTGATGTTCTATCGAACTCAAGGCAGGAGACGAGACCTCTAGTGCTCCTGCCAACTCAACGAAAAACCAGAGTAAGACAAGCGTAAAATCAGAAACAGTTACAAAGGAAAAACCATCTAAGAAGAATAGGAAGAAGGATCAAGACTCAGAGGGAAGTTCTCCTGTTGACCCAACAAGGGAACCAAAGCTTTTTAGTACTGCCTTGTGGACCATCTGCTGTGGCTATAATGTCGCTCATTGTACTTTGTGGCTTTTATGGGGTATGGAAACTTTTCTCTGGAACTACTTCTTGTTAAATGAGATTATCAGTCATCGATGCCATATTTTCAGGTCCATTGTGTGTGGCTGCAGCTGAAGCATACTCAGCACCCTCAATTGTGCTGACATCTCGTTCACATGATGGGTTGCATGTTTTTGGATGATTTCCGTGAAGCTTATGCATGGCTGCGACATAACACAGAAGTAGATGATAAGGTATTATTATTGCTTCTTCTTTTCTTTCTTTCCTTTTACAGTGGCAGTGTTATCCTGACAGCAACATGGTCTGATCATGGCAGGTTGCATCTTGGTGGGACTATGGTTATCAAACAACTGCAATGGCCAACAGGACTGTGATTGTAGACAACAATACAATGGAATAACACACACATAGCAACAGTTGGGACAGCAATGTCGTCCCAGAAAAAGCAGCATGGGAGATCTTCAATTCCTTAGATGTCAAATATGTGCTTGTTGTCTTTGGAGGTTGATGCCTTTTGATCTTGAAACATACAAATTTGTCTTAAACAAGTGGTGCCATACTCATCACCTGGTGACTATTTTCAGGGCTTGTTGGTTACCCAAGTGATGATATTAATAAGTTCCTTTGGATGGTTCGAATAGGAGGTGGTGTATTCCCTCACATAAGGAAGCAGATTACCTTGTGAGTTTACTTGCCTTTTGCAATTCCTTGCAAAATTATTTGTTGTGCTGCACTTCTGTTTTCTTTTTTTCCTTGCATACGTAACCTTAGGAATAGTAACGTGTCAAATATATGAAGTTTCATATCATTCGAGATTTTTTTTTTTTGTTTGTTATTCTATAGAGGGATGGCAACTATCGTGTTGATGCTCATGGTACCCCAACGATGCTGAACTGCCTTATGTACAAGCTTTGCTATTACAGGTCTATAACCCATGGTAGTAGTTATTATTTACTGATCAGTTGGCACAACTATGGAATTATCTTTGACATTTTTTGGTTTCACAGATTTGCTGAGACCGATGGTAAGGGCTTTGATAGAGTGAGAAGATATGAAATAGGAAAGAAACATTTTAAACTGACACATTTTGAGGAGGTGGAGTACCTTTGCTTTTTTCTTATGTTAAGATCTGTTCGAAATATTCATTCCATGTGCTCACTTGCTGCTGATGCAGGTTTTCACAACCCACCACTGGATGGTTCGGATTTACAAACTGAAACCTCAAAGAATCGGGTCAGAGGGAAACTGAAATTGAATCTGTGAGTCAGGCCACCTGTGTACCTTGTGGACGGTGTTCAAACTTCTGCAACCTAAACATCTTTCTATCTTTCTTTTTATTGCAGAGTTCAAAAACAAGTTCCATGGGCAAATCAGGTGGGAAAACCAACCCATGGCAGTAATGATCACAAAAGCAGTATTGCTTTTAACACAAACTCCGCTTACGGCTCCCTGAAGGTTCACAAACCCGAGAAAACTACAGAACCCACTACAAGGAGTTAGATTAGAGATATCAACATTACTGTGTTCTTTTTTATTGTCTGTAACTAGATCAGGGAGATGCCATGCTGTGCTTCTGGTTCTGACATCTGGAGCGACTGAGGAAAATTTTGGTAGGTTTTTTCATGTCCGCTGACTTCAACATGTTCCTCGAGGCACAGGAGGCCTAACATTATTTGTGCTAGGTTATGGAGTGAAAGCTTGATTTTTTTAGCTGTTTGTGGGAACTAAGTGTGAGACGGCCAGACTTGTGGTGGTGGACATGGGGAATCTGATATGATACTTATATATGTGACACGTATTGAGTGATAAGCAATTTTGCTGTTTGCTTACTACATGCTCCGTGTGCCCAAAGTCTTCCTTGGATCTGAATTGCATTTGACTAAGCCAGTTCTAAGCATTTACCGTGAATTTAGCACGGTTCTAGTTCGCGAAATCTACGTTGTGATTAAAAATGTGATGAAATGGTTCACTGTCACAAAGTTATGCCAGTCTGCGTTTGATGTCATTCTATGGCAATTTTTATCTGTAATTGTATGTCGTGCTATCGCAAAAGAAAAGTGTTTATGCAAAGTCAAAACCATGGCAGCACTAACCAGTTACTCCCTCCGTATTTCTTTTTATCGACTTTTCAGACAGGGATTTGCACTGCAATCAGCTTAAGGCACCTATAAAAAAAAATAGAGGTAGTATAAATTTATAATCAAACTTAAGGCTCCTTTTGGATTGTGGCAATTTTACCTGAATCTTGCGTTTTTCTTGTGAAATTGAATAAATTATTTCTGTGAAAGTAAAATTCCTGTATTTCAAAAGTGGCCTAAGTTCCCTCGCAAAAAAAAAGGTCGCCTAAGTTTTATCTCAAAACTTAAATGGCCTAAAATGACGCGTTTCAGTTTCAACTGTGTTGGAAACTTTTTTTTGACCTCAACTGCGTTTGGTGAAATTTTTACAATTTAGCCCTTTTAGTTAAAGATTTTCACATTTGGACCCCAGGACAAAGATTCCCAAATGGACCAGTCATCGGCGCCCAGTTTGTACATGTGAGCGCCGGGTGCATTGGCGCTCACCTTTGCCACGTCAGCAGGCCGGGACGCGCCCGGCCTGCCTAGCTGGCAGGGTGGTGAGCGCCGTTGCAATTGGCGCCTGAGGGTGAGCGCCGCGCCCTTTGGCGCTCAGACAAGAGAAAAGGCCGCGGCGCTTTCCTTCCTCTCACTCTCTCTCGCTCATTCGAACCGAGGACGAACACGAAACGAGGCCGGCGTCCCATCTCTCTTCCCCATCTCATCCCCTCCTCGAAATCTCAGAGATCCCTACGGTTTGAGGCCAAATTTGTGCGAGGAATCGGTTCCCCAAGGTAATCTCCTCCGCCTCCTTCAATTTCATCCAATAAAAATGCTTATTTATTTATAATGTGGACAAACCCTAACCCTAGGGTTTAAATGGAATGTGGGCCGATTCATTAGGTTTATTCGTTCGAATATCTCTTGGTAGTGAAAGAAATCCGTATGTAGATGTGTAGGAGGTCCGGTTTTATTTGGTTTGGTTGATTGCAATGACATGGTATTTGGGGTGTTCATGTAATTGGAAAATAAAGTGAAAGTAGTGCAATTAATTGGTAGATGGTAATAGAGAAATGGAGGTGGTACATGGTGGTCATGAAAAGGTATTTCGGTTGTTCATGTGGTGCATGATGTTTAGTTGATATTTGGTTATTGAGTAATTTGAAAAGGTAATGAGGAGAAGCTGACGTATTTTGCTTCATTGTAGAATGGTGCGAGATTGTTGGAAATGTCCGACTGTAAACCAGTGGGATGCACCGGTGCCGTCTCCATATCCAATTCCGAAGTGTCATTGTAATAGTATCCCCTGGGGTACACAATCAAGGTATCCGTTAACGGCCGCGCGTGCATATTTCTTTTGTCCAAATAGTGTAAGTGGCATTGTACGATATGTATATTTGTTTGGTAGGCTGATAACTGAAATAATAATAAGTTTGTTGAAATGTAGGGTTTGAATAGACTGCCAATGGATCGATGGCCCGGAGAAGTATGACGAGAGGATCTTTTTGTTACCATGGTCAGTAGAGCCGGCACCTTTCGAGAAGTTCAAGCGGTGGGTGCCTCCTCCACCAAATCCACCCATAATGATAGGGAAGAGAAGTTGCAAAAGCAGCGGAGCGTAAGCTTAACCCTCCGATGTGCAAATGTGGTTATCGGGCTGAGATAGAGAGGCCGCCCCTGGGTTTGAAATATTGTCCTTTCTGAAGATGTCCTGTAAAACTAACGGTTGGTGAAGTATATTTGTCTATTTTGTGTGATTGGCGGAGAGTTGATTGGAAATGGTCATTGATTTTGTATTGTTTGGCCAAATAATGCAGGGCAACAAGAGAGGTTGCGACTTTTGGGAGTATCCTCATGGTCCGAAGGCACACTACCCCCATCCGGATTCTTTGCCGGATGATGTGCTTTATGGAGAGAAATTGCCATGTTGGGAGAGCCCACCTGTGTTGCCTGCTAGGGAAGGAGTTGTACCATCACAGCTTGGCTATGGATACTATTGCGGGAACACAGTGGGTGAAGACGATGAATGGGTGAGTGATGATAATTATGTAGTAATGAAGTTTCGCGAAACAATGATTTTATTAATTCATGTGTTGCATGTTTCTGCAGGACACGAGAAGGTGTGATTGGGAGACATTTGAAGGAAAGGAAGAATTCCTTAGGGAGGCAAGGAAGAGGGGTCCAGACTATTATAGGAAAGCCCTGGCGAAGCGGAGGAGCCGGATAAGGCATAAGTATCTCACTACGCCTCCATCTTTCATATACAAGACTATATGTGCGGAATTGAAAGTGCAGGCTCTACCATTTGGTGAGGGTGAGGAAGCAGATGTGGTCATTGAGTATTGGAGGCGCAATCGTGATAAGTATCCTCCAAAGAGTTATTGGGTTTTGTTGGACCCCCCAAAACCGTATGGATTGTCGTTTAAGTCAGCAAAAGAATGCATGGATTGGGCTATGACAAGGATGAAATAGTTATGTGATCCTGTTTACGTTGAGGAGTAGCGGAGGAAGGAGGAGGAAAAGCGACTGAAAAGGGCTCGAGAAGAGTATGAGGCAAGAGTGAGGGACCCGAGTACCTGGAACCATTACTGTTGCATGATGGCTGAAAGGAAGAAGAAGAGAAAGATGCAAGAGGAAGAGGAGCTAAGGGAGGAGGCAAGGAGAAAAGCGGAAGAGGACAGGAGAGCCATTCAATTGATGTTGGATGTTGACAAAATGATGGACATTGCGAAAAATGTAATTGGAAAGAAGACAAAGAATAGCGATGATGAGCATAAATAGTTTTAACAAGTTGTTTAGAAACTATGCTTAGTTTGTTCGTATAGACTAATATTGAATGTGGTGTATGTGTATGGACTCATGTGTATGTGTATGGACCTATGTGTCGTATATGTGTTTTGTGTAGTTTCGCACTATGCTTGGTTTATGTGGACCTATGTGTATGTGTATGGACTTCGAGATTTATGGACGAATGTGGACTTATGTTTATATTCTGATGTTCGTACGTGTTAATGTTGTGGAATTTGAATCTGGGTTGTTGATCATTATGTACACGTAGATGTTGTTGTCATTATTTGTATGCATTCAAGATTTGAATGTAAGATGATGATTTATGAAAAAATAAATGGAACCTGGCTTGAATGACTGGTACAAATAACATAGGTAATGTTGAAAATGCAATGGCATTTGGTGCACGTCAAGAGTAACGTGACGGTGCACAGCACTAACCCTGACACGCTTTAGGGAAATTTAAAGACAACACGACAGAATAAAAATGCAACATTAGCCAGGCTGTATCGCGATATCTACTGTCATGGACCACCGTAGTACTGTCCTCCACTGTAGTACTGTCCTCCACCGTAGTACTGTCTCGGCGGTGGAGGCTGTGGTGGTGCCTGTGATGGTGGCTGTGGTGGTGGTTGTTCTGGTCCATTTTTGTGGTGTGGGCACTCACATTGTGAATTGAAGCACCATTCTTCGTCAACGCCAATCACGAGCTTTTAGCTTGGAGTCGGTTGTAAGGACTCTACTTCCTCCTTCAGCATATTGTTTTGGTGTTATAGGTAGTTAATGTACTGCACGGTTGGGCCAATAGGCTTAGGATCAACCCATTGTGTGTAGCCACAATTGTCGTTGTCCCCATGATACTGCAAAAGTAGACATGAAAAAAAGGCATATAAATGACTTAATTTGTAGATACCAGGTGAGGAAAATGTCGAAACGAGTGAAGTAGTACTTCTATATTTGGACATCTGAAGAACCGACGTCCACCATTAACTTCTCCGTGGAACATTTAGACGACGCAATTTAAACCATGCTTGCACTTTGGCCAGAACTTTGTATTGTCATACGATCTAAGAGACGTTGGACGAGGTCGAAGTCTTCCTTCTCGTCAACAGGAAATGTATCAAGTGGTGCATCGTAGGTGTGTGGACTCATTGACCCATCGTAAGTCCAATGTGGTTCGTTGGAACTGCTGGCCCCCCCTCTATTTCTACCTCTATTGGCCATTAACACATACGAGGACAGGAAGAGAGAGGAGGTTGGGTTCAAAGAGTGAAGTGATGTGTTTAAGTAGACGGGAGGAGGGAAGTGAAAGATTGAGAAAGACGGGTAGCAATAATGCTGACACTTATTGCCGTGACTGTTGCCACTATTGAACTTTGCACGCCGACACTTATTGCCGTGACTGTTGACACTTATTGTCGTATTGTTGACACTTGTTGCCGTGACTGTTGACACTTATTGCCGTGACTGTTAAACTTTGCATGCCAACACTTATTGCCGTGACTGTTGACACTTATTGCCGTGACTGTTCAACCTGGGCGTCTGCTGATGTGGCGCTCAGGAAAGGGTTAGAAATCTTTGTTCGGGGGTCCAATTGTGAAATTCTTTAACCAAAAGGGCCAAAGTGTCAAAATTTCACACTGCGTTTGAAAACTAGAGTCGTCCATGTCGATGGAAACAAAGGAAATTCTGGAACGAACAAACGACTGTTGAAACCTGGAGACACGCGTCACGCATCGCACGCACTCTTTGCAAAGTCATAACCATCGCAGCCGTTCATCAAAAGAAGGGAAAACCTAGTTTTCCGCGAACCGTTGAGTATCGGGAACTCTCTCGAGCCTTCCAGTTCCCGGCACCGTCTTCCTCTCCTGCTTCCACGCCATTCCGGAATCACGACGAACTTTCCATTCCTGCCTCCTCAAATCCCTGCACCAAATAAACGCATACGCTGATCGAATCGAAGAGAGGATTTCGACGAACACCTCACGAATCGCCATCACCACTGCTTGTTCTAGCCTGTAGATTGGGCAGTAGCACAAGGTAGCGATGAATCCCGACAAGTTCACGCACAAGACCAACGAGGCGCTGGCGGCGGCGCACGAGATGGCGTCGGACGCCGGCCATGCGCAGCTCACGCCGCTGCACCTCGCCGCGGCGCTGGCCGCGGACAAGTCCGGCGTGCTCCGCCAGGCCATTGCCCACGCGTCCGGTGGGAACGACACCTCCGCCGCCGAATCCTTCGAGCGCGTGGTGGCCGCAGCGCTCAAGAGGATGCCCTCGCAGTCGCCGCCGCCGGACACCGTCCCGGCTTCCACCGCGCTGGTGAAGGTCCTCCGCCGCGCGCAGTCCGCGCAGAAGGCGCGCGGGGACTCCCACTTAGCCGTCGACCAGCTGCTCGTCGGCCTCCTCGAGGACCCTCAGGTCTCCGACGCGCTCAAGGAGGCCGGCGTCGCCGCGTCGCGGGTGAAGGCCGAGGTCGACAAGCTCCGCGGCGGCGACAACCGACGCGTCGAGTCCGCCTCGGGCGACGCCAGCTCCCAGGCGCTCAAGACGTACGGCCGCGACCTCGTCGAGGTGGCGGGCAAGCTCGACCCGGTCATCGGCCGCGACGAGGAGATCCGGCGCGTGGTGCGGATCCTGTCGCGGCGCACGAAGAACAACCCCGTCCTCATCGGCGAGCCCGGCGTGGGCAAGACCGCCGTCGTGGAGGGCCTCGCGCAGCGGATCGTGCGCGGCGACGTCCCGAGCAACCTCCTCGACGTGCGCCTCGTCGCCCTTGACATGGGCGCGCTCGTCGCCGGCGCCAAGTACCGCGGCGAGTTCGAGGAGCGGCTCAAGGCCGTGCTCAAGGAGGTGGAGGAGGCCCAAGGGAAGGTGATCCTGTTCATCGACGAGATACACCTCGTGCTCGGCGCCGGGAGGACGGAGGGGTCCATGGATGCCGCCAATCTGTTCAAGCCGATGCTCGCCAGGGGTCAGCTCAGGTGCATTGGAGCCACGACGCTCGAGGAGTACCGCAAGTATGTCGAGAAGGACGCCGCGTTCGAGAGGCGGTTCCAGCAGGTGTACGTGGCCGAGCCCAGCGTCGCCGACACGGTCAGCATCCTGAGAGGCCTCAAGGAGAAGTACGAGGGCCACCATGGTGTCAGGATCCAGGACCGTGCGCTCGTCGTCGCCGCGCAGCTCTCGTCGAGGTACATCATGGGTAAGTGTCCTAGCTGATTCCGTCTTAATTTCTTTGTATGTCTAATTCAATTTCAGATACGATAATTGTCAATTTTTCATTGCAATTGTGTGGCATTGCTGCTGAGCTCAAATTGGTGATTTTGTTATTCTGTACAGGTCGCCACCTGCCTGATAAAGCGATTGACCTGGTCGACGAGGCCTGCGCAAATGTGAGGGTGCAGCTCGACAGCCAGCCGGAGGCGATTGATAACCTGGAGAGGAAGAGGATTCACCTTGAGGTCGAGCTCCATGCGCTCGAGAAAGAGAAGGACAAGGCCAGCAAAGCCGGCTGGTCGAGGTCAGGAAAGAATTGGACGATCTCAGGGATAAGCTGCAGCCTCTGCAGATGAAGTATCTCAAGGAGAAGGAGAGGATCGATGAGATTAGGAAGCTGAAGCAGCGCCGCGAAGAAATGCAGTTCAGCCTCCAGGAGGCCGAGCGTAGGATGGATTTGGCACGTGTGGCGGACATCAAGTACGGAGCTCTCCAGGAGATTGATGTTGCAATTGCCAAGCTTGAGAACGAGACTGGAGAGAACTTGATGCTCACTGAGACCGTCGGGCCGGACCAAATTGCTGAGGTATGTGTGTTACAGGCAATTTCAGTTTGGTATCTTTCCTCCATTCATACATGTGGAGCAATGTATTTAAGCATTTTGTTGTGTATGTGCATAGGTGGTGAGCCGCTGGACTGGTATTCCAGTGACAAGACTTGGACAGAATGATAAGGAGAGGTTGGTTGGGCTGGCTGATAGGCTGCATCAGAGAGTCGTTGGACAGCAAGAAGCCGTCAATGCTGTTGCAGAGGCTGTTCTGAGGTCCAGGGCTGGTCTTGGACGTCCACAACAGCCCTGGTTCATTCCTTTTCCTTGGACCGACCGGCGTTGGCAAAACTGAGCTTGCCAAGGCTCTTGCGGAGCAGCTGTTTGATGATGAGAACCTGCTTGTCCGCATTGACATGTCTGAATATATGGAGCAGCACTCAGTTGCTCGGCTAATTGGAGCGCCTCCAGGGTAAGTATGATATACCTGCGTTCATAATATTTTTGGGTTTAAATTACTGGCTGCAGGTTCTGATGTTTGCAATTCGGTTCTGAATTGTACTTTGTAGATACGTTGGCCACGAGGAAGGAGGGCAATTGACAGAACAAGTGAGGAGGAGGCCCTATAGTGTCATCCTCTTTGATGAGGTTGAGAAGGCACATGTAGCTGTGTTCAACACTTTGCTTCAGGTTCTGGATGATGGGAGGTTAACTGATGGTCAAGGCAGGACAGTAGACTTCAGGAACACGGTGATCATCATGACCTCAAACCTTGGCGCCGAGCACCTTCTGGCTGGGATGGTTGGCAACAACTCAATGAAGGCAGCTCGTGATCTGGTTATGCTGGAGGTATGTGGTGATATCAAACACATGAAATCTTTTACAGCTGCTGTCATTATGCAATGTTTCAACAATACTCAATTGATCTGGTTCATCTACAGGTGAGGAAGCATTTCCGGCCTGAG
The DNA here is from genome assembly GCA_012490785.1 of Eragrostis nindensis. Classification (NCBI taxonomy): domain Eukaryota; kingdom Viridiplantae; phylum Streptophyta; class Magnoliopsida; order Poales; family Poaceae; genus Eragrostis; species Eragrostis nindensis. Next base: position 167,274 of record JAAXCT010001360.1, on the reverse strand, counting down.
CTGCTCAACCGTCTGGATGAGATTGTGATCTTCGACCCTCTGTCACACGAGCAACTGAGGAAGGTTGCTCGGCTGCAGATGAAAGATGTGGCCGTCCGTCTTGCTGAAAGGGGCGTCGCGTTAGCTGTGACTGATGCTGCCTTGGACGTGATCTTGTCACTCTCTTATGATCCGGTATGTCAAGCATCCATTTATTTAAAAAACATTTATCGACCCAAACATCATGTTCTGGTGGGTCTACGTCCTGGATTCTGACTTGTGGTTTCTTTGTGGATTAACAGGTATATGGTGCAAGGCCAATCAGGAGATGGATTGAGAAGAGGGTGGTGACCGAGCTGTCCAAGATGTTGATCAAGGAAGAGATCGATGAGAACTCGACCGTGTACATCGATGCGACACAGAACAAGGAAGAGCTGACCTACAGGGTGGAAAGGAACGGAGGTCTGGTGAACCCGCAAACAGGCCAGAAGTCTGATATCCTGATCCAGGTTCCCAGTGGGGCTATTAACCGTGAGGCGGCACAGGCGGTTAAGAAGATGAAGATCATGCAAGATGATGACGATGTTGACGGCATGGAAGAAGAGTAGGAGTAGGACAATGGAACCCCCTGACGTAGTTGAGGGCAGTTTTCGCGTGATAATTGTGTAAAGTTCATGATTGCTCTATAACTTGTTACTTTTGAGGCGACGTGCTATCCCCCGTCCTTTCCCTGTGTAAACCAAAGAGAATCGACAAATTGATCAAATATGTTTGCTACTTGCTGCTAGATTCTACCGCGTTTGGTTATCCTTCTGTGTTCCTAAATAGTATCAGTGTGCTGAACGAGTGGGATCATGCAGCAACGCAGTTAATTTCCATTTTTTTAAGTAATTCGGGGGGAGAGTATCTCACCTTTTCATTAAGCGCATGACATGTCACATTTCGCTTTTCCTTTTCAGTAGAATGTCACATTTCGCTTCTTGTTGCCGGTCCCCGAGCTGAAGCTTGTATAGAGAAGTGAGTACCGTTCTGAGGTTCAGATTTCTGTGGACGGGAGCCCGAGCAAGCTCAAAATAAACGCCAGGGACGCGACGAAGAGCTGTGCAGCCAGCCGATACGGAAATACAGGCGCAGCCGAATGATATGGTTTGCTCATTCGACGAATTTCGAACTGGCACAGCCCGGCAGCTGTCACGCGGCACCTTGGCCTACCTGCGACGCGGACGCGGCGTCAGCCAGTTTGGCAGATGCCAGGCGCCGTTCGAGTCACTGCACTTGCCTCTTGCTGCCCGCCCGTTCTAGCGCGTCTCCATTGATGAAGTGGGTTAATGGCCAGCTCCATTAACGGCGGTAAGTTAATGCAACAGCTCCATTAATGGCGGTAGTTTGGTACTTCAACCACCTCCGCCCTTCCGCAGTCCCCACGCGCCTCTCCTTTCGCCGTCCCAAAGCTCTGCTTTTCTGGCGCAATGGCGGAGCCCCAGCCGTCTACGGCGGCTCGCGGGAGTGGCGAAGGCGGCGGCGGTCGCTTCAGGAACGCCGTAGGAGGAGTCCTCTGCGCCTTCGCCCTCCTCCTCATCGGCGTCCTCGCCTTCTCGATCCGCCTCTTCTCCGTAAGATCTTCCTGCACCGCAAAATTTTGGATTGGACTAGGGTTTTGCGAAACAATGCTTGTCTCACCCGTATCTTGTGTGCGACAGGTGATCAAGTATGAGAGCGTCATCCACGAGTTTGATCCGTACTTTAACTACCGCGCCACTCAGGTTAGTTTCTGCAGAACGCAGCTCTGCAGCTGCTATGTTTGTTCACAATTTATGGGAATGACTTTTGAACGTATTTGGCATCGAACTCGTTTCTGGGGATGCAAATGCTGTTATTCTCTTCTACGTACAAGTTAAGGGCTTAGTGAATTTTTTGTCTGGGATAGTGGATGAATATATAGTATAACTTATGATGACATGAGCATGTAGTGAGCTACTACCAGATCTTTCTGAGGAATGATTGAGATGTTTCTTTTAAGTATATTTGATTTTCTTATTACTGTGCCAACGACTCAACATGTTTCAAAAGCAGCAAGAACAAAATGTGCAGTGTGAATGTAGCCTTAGTAACAATTATTTCCTGTCTTGTTTCAGTTTTTGACAAAGAATGGAATCTATGAATTTTGGAACTGGTTCGATGATAGGACATGGTATGATTCCAAGGGCATGTGAATCTATCCTTCCTTTTGTCATTGTTTGTATTTCTCACTGTTTCTTGCATTTAGGTATCCTCTTGGGCGTGTTATTGGTGGCACTATCTATCCTGGTTTGACACTGACTGCTGGCACAATATGGTGGTATGTAAACTGTTGCATGGCCGAGGCACAATACACTGACACTGACACTGACTCCTGTCTTTTGGTTGGCTTAGGTTGCTAAACTCTCTAAACATTCCTTTGTCGGTGGAGACTGTCTGCGTGTTCACTGCTCCAATTTTCTCAGCAAATGCTTCCTGGGCAACTTACTTGTTGACAAAGGTTGTTTCCTTAGCATAAAAGCACTCTTACACTGATTTGATTACTGCAATTATCTAATTACCATATTGTCCTTCCAGGAAGCGAAGGGCCCTGGAGCTGGTTTGATGGCAGCTGCTATGCTCGCGATGGTAACTGTCTAACCGTTGATATGTATATCCGTCTTATATCATTTTGATAGCTTGTTATGAAAGCCAAGTTTTCTTCCTTCTTTTATGGATGGAGTGAATAATGGGGCAAATTGATATGATAGCTTTGACAATTTTCTGAATCTTCCATGTTGAACTGAAATCTTTGACACTTTATTTCTCCCATTCCTTACTTTTGATAAGAATGTTTTGGGGTTTGACTTTCCCCTGGGATTACATGTCTTAAGCTTTTCGAAGAAGATGCTCTAGTAAAGTGAAGTGTTGCTTACCAAAATAGTCTTGCATATCTGATATAACTGAAATAGGGTTGTTCCCCCTTTTCTTCCGAAGATTCGAAAATTATCTTTTCTTAAATGAATTCAAAGGACCGAATTGGGAGCATGAGGGAAAGCTCATGAAGCAAAACATCTTGTTTAAATGTTAGTTAGTAGAACAGGCTGGAGCAGTTATTAGAAGTGAAAGTGTTGTATCTCAATGTCAGGGAAATGGATCCCACTGATGATTAATGAATGATGATATCTGATATCGACTTCCTTTTTTTTTTTGGAGGGCTATATCGACTTTCATTGATAAATTCTAGATGATCTTGATTTGTTGGGGTATTTGTTTAAGAAGAATGCAAGGTCTTCTAATTGACTAAAATCTTTCGAGACGTGTAATAGCATATCCTTTCACCCAACTTTGTATTTGCGACTTAATCAAGAACCTACTTATCACTCGTTACCAACATGCAGGTTCCCTCTTACATCTCAAGATCTGTTGCTGGCAGCTATGATAATGAAGCAGTAGCAATATTTGCTTTAATATTCACGTTTTATCTGTATGTAAAGGTATACAGCATATAAGTTATTCATTCTCTTTGTTCCCTTTTTTTAATTCTTTCTGAAAGCATTTCTTTATTACCTTTGACATGCATGACATGTTTTTGCAGACTCTAAATACTGGATCACTCTTTTATGCAACACTTAATGCTCTTTCATACTTCTACATGGTAAATTATCTCATTTTCTCATATCTGTAGTAATTACCATAGATATGTCTCCGTACTATGCTGACTGTATTTCCTCTGTCAGGTTTGTTCTTGGGGAGGCTACACATTCATTATCAACCTTATTCCGATGCATGTTCTCTTGTGTATTGTTACTGGTCGTTACTCTTCACGACTTTATATTGCATATGCTCCCCTTGTAAGTCTGTATGTCTGGTGCCATATCAAATTGATATCTATACATAGTCAAAGATTTATTTGTCATAACAATATAAACTATGCAGGTTGTGCTTGGTACACTTCTGGCAGCATTGGTACCTGTTGTTGGTTTTAACTCAGTACTGACATCAGAACATTTTGCATCATTTCTGGTATGTCCAAGGATAGTGTACCAGCACACAAGTTCCAAATTCCCCCCTTTGTTTTGTGTGTTCACTACAATTTTAGCAGCATGCTAATGCCCCATCTCCTCTCCTCTGGCACATTTCTATTGCAGGTGTTTATAATTCTCCATGTGGTTGCTCTAGTTTATTACATTAAAGGACTTTTAACTCCTCGGCTGTTCAAAGTGGCCATGACATTTGTTATAACAGTTGGTTTGTAAGTGTCTACCTCTTAATAGTTCTTACGTTTGAGCAAAGAATTTTTTTCCTCAGATGCCAAAACTATGGAACCATTCATTGATTTTAGCTGAATTGCTACCGTTCCACTTAGCTAATCTAACAATATGAACCCTGCAGGGCTGTTTGTTTTGCTGTAGCAGCGATACTTGTCGCTTTGGTGGCATCGAGCCCGACAAAAGGTTGGAGCGGTCGCAGTTTGAGTCTTCTTGACCCGTAAGTTCTCATCTCTATTACAAACTAAGCTCTCAGATTTGGTCACTAGGAACAGATGAACACATTGTTTTTAAACTCGCCGGGGTAGGCTTACTACTTTTACTGGTATCCTTTTGGTAGGGAAAGTAACAGTTTCTAAACGCAACTGTTTTGTGACATCGTCATATGCTTGATAGCCTGATAGGATTTAACCATGATTTTTGCTATGTTTTTAATTATGTGAAAAATAGCTTATTTTCCCATCACCATCATATATGGGTTGAGAACTTGAGGTGATTGATTGAAAAATAAAGAAGTTCCAAGCACTTGATTTTTTTGCTGGAACTGGCAGGACAGTTATCCTTCATTATATTAATTAAGAAGTAAGAATTTGAAAATTTTCACACGCTTTAACATAATCTCCTGTCATAATGAAATAGCCAGTTGCTCTAGCAAATGTGCAGTTAGGTCTAAAATAGTTTAGTTTAGTTGCAACAGAATCTGCTGAGAAATTTCAATAAAAGCTGGTACTTTATTAGAGGGGAACAGTGTATTAGAAACATGGCAATGGTAATACAATAATGAACAGTGTATGCTATTGCAGTTCAAACTTCAAAGTACTTTCATGTACATAAATGGAGCGTGCCTCTTTCTATGTTGCACAATGCATTGAATTTGTACAGCAAGTTTCTCTTTGATCTCCTTCTGCAGTGTGCTGAATATAATATATCTTGTGTTTTTCCTTTAATATTGCATTTTGCTGATCGTATTGTAAATGCACATTATCAATATTGACAGCCCCAATGACTTCCTCTTTCCTTATTTGTGGTATATGTAATTTCTGAGATAGTAGATTTTTTAATATCACATTTCTGCAGAATGCAACATATTGAGAGGGTTATTCCTATATTAGTTGGATATGCTAAAATCAGGCCATATGTCTTTGTTTTATGAGAATTTCTTTCATATATCGCTTGTTTTCTTAATGTTAAACCTTTGCCATCAGCTTTCATTACATGATTGGTACATGTTTCTCTTCCTTTTCTATATTGGATTAGGCCTTGACCGTTTGTCCTCTTTTCCCCTCTGCCTCTTTGCTCCTGACAGAACCTATGCAAGCAAGTATATCCCTATAATTGCTAGTGTGAGCGAACACCAACAACCAACCTGGCCGTCTTATTTTATGGCTATCAATGTCCTAGCCTTCTTAGTTCCTGCTGGGATCATAGTAAGTATTTTTTTTTTCCTGTTAGAAAAGGCAGGTTAGCTCCCATCGTTCTAATCTTTTAGCTGTTGGTGTTAACACAATTTGTAGGCATGCTTCTTACCCTTATCTGATGCAAGCTCATTTTTGGTATTATACTTGGCTACCTCAGTGTATTTCTCTGGAGTAATGGTAAGCCATCATTATGGAACATTTGCAGACTGCAGAACTGTGCTTCTTTATTTATTAATTGATACTGATTACTAAATATGTAGGTCCGACTTATGCTTGTGCTTGCTCCTGCTGCATGCATTTTGTCTGGGATTGCACTGTCTGAAGCTTTCAAGGTCCTTACACGTTCGATGAAATTTCAGCGTCCATCATCTGATGATGACTCTTCCACGGTATAAATGCTCTGCCACTATTTTTTTTGGCCCATTATGTAGAGTTTCCAAGTTTTTTGCTGACATATTTGATGTTCTATCGAACTCAAGGCAGGAGACGAGACCTCTAGTGCTCCTGCCAACTCAACAAAAAACCAGAGTAAGACAAGCGTAAAATCAGAAACAGTTACAAAGCAAAAACCATCTAAGGAGAGTAGGAAGAAGGATCAAGACTCAGAGGGAAGTTCTCCTGTTGACCCAACAAGGGAACCAAAGCTTTTAGTACTGCCTTGTGGACCATCTGCTGTGGCTATAATGTCGCTCATTGTACTTTGTGGCTTTTATGTGGTATGGAAACTTGTCTCTGGAAACTACATTCTCGTTAAATGAAGATTATTAGTCATTGATGACATATTTTCAGGTCCATTGTGTGTGGGCCGCAGCTGAAGTATACTCAGAACCCTCAATTGTTGTGACATCTCGTTCACATGATGGGGTGCATGTTTTTGATGATTTCCGTGAAGCTTATGCATGGCTGCGACATAACACAGAAGTAGATGATAAGGTATGTATTATTGCTTCTTTCCCTCCCTTTTTCTTACAGTGGCAGTGTTATTCTGACAACAAGATGGTGCTGATTATGGCAGGTTGCATCTTGGTGGGACTATGGTTATCAAACAACTGCAATGGCCAACAGGACTGTGATTGTAGACAACAATACATGGAACAACACACACATAGCAACAGTTGGGACAGCAATGTCGTCCCCAGAAAAAGCAGCATGGGAGATCTTCAAGTCCTTAGATGTCAAATATGTGCTTGTTGTCTTTGGAGGTTGATGCCGTTTGGATCTTGAAACATAAAAATTGTCTTAAACAAGTGTTGCCATGCTCATCACCTGGTGACTATTTTCAGGGCTTGTTCCATACCCAACAGATGATATTAATAAGTTCCATTGGATGGTTCAAATAGGAGGTGGTGTATTCCCTCACATAAAGGAAGCAGATTACCTTGTGAGTTTACTTGCCTTTTGCAATTCCTTCCAAAATTATTTTGTTGTGCTGCACATTCTGTTTTCTTTTGCCCGCATACCTTCGGAATAGTAACGTGTCGGAATAGTAACGTGTCAAATATATGAAGTTTCAAATCATTCGAGATTTTTTGTGTTTGTCTTATTCTATAGAGTGATGGCTACTATCGTGTTGATGCTCATGGTACTCCAAAGATGCTGAACTGCCTTCTGTACAAGCTTTGCTATTACAGGTCTGTAACACATGGTCATCAGTTGGCACAACTATTCCCTGATCAGTTGGCACAACAAAATATGGAATTATCTTTGACATTTTTTTGCTTCACAGATTTTCTGAGACCCGTGTTAAGGGCTTTGATAGAGTGAGAAGATGTGAAATAGGAAAGAAACATTTTAAACTGACACATTTTGAGGAGGTGGAGTACCTTCATTTTTCTTATGTAAAGTTCTGTTGTTCGAAATGTTCATACCATGTGCTCACTTGCTGCTGGTGCAGGTTTTCACAACCCATCACTGGTGGGTTCGGATTTACAAACTGAAACCTCAAAAGAATCGGATCAGAGGGAAACTGAAACTTAAATCTGTGAGTCAGGCCACCTGTGTACCTTGTGGACGTGTTCAAACTTCTGCAACCTAAACATCTTTCCATCTTTCTTTTTTATTGCAGAGTTCAAAAACAAGTTCCATGCGCAAATCAGGTGGGAATACCAACCCATGGCAGTACTGATCACAAAAGCAGTATTGCATTTAACACAAACTCCGCACACAGCTCTCTCAAGGTGCACAAACCCGATAAAACTACAGAACCCTACTAAAAGGAGTTAGATTAGAGATATCGACATTACTATGCTCTTTAGATTGTCCGTAACTAGATCAGGGAGATGCCCATGCTGTGCTTCTGGATCTGATATCTGGAGCGACCGAGGAAAATTTGGTAGGTTTCATCATGTCCGCTGACTTCAACATGTTCCTCGAGGCACAGGAGGCCTAACATTAACATGGAAGAAGAGTAGGGTAGGACAATGGAACCCCCTGGACGGATAGAGTTATTAGGGGTAGTGGTGTTTTTTTTACATTGTCGGTCAGGCCCTTGTTTCCCCACCCGATTCCAGAACGTAAACGGAGGGAATAGTGGAAGACAGTCCATAACTTACTGCTTTTAGGGTGACGTGCTATCCCCTGTCCTTAACCTGTGTAAACGAAAGAGAATTGACAAATCGATGAAATTTGGTTGCTACTAGATTCTACCACGTTTGGTTATCCTTCTGTGTTCCTAAATATCAGTGTGCTGAACGACTGGGATGAGCCTTGACTTCTACTAAAATTTTCCATTTTTTTTAGTAATTCGGAGAGAGTATCTCACACCTTTTCATTTCATTAAGCGCATACATGAGCAGGGTGACAATTCATAAGTGAAGGGGGAGGGGGAGAGAGAGATACAGACATCAAAACGCATACAAAGAATGCCACACTTCGCTTCTTGTTGCCGGTCCCCGAGCTGAAGCTTGTACAAAGAAGTTGAGCACCGTTCTGAGGTTTTCAGATTTCTGCGGTAGGGAGCCGACAGACTGTCATAGACACTGACTGGACTGCATCGTAAAGCCGTGCGCCGCCATAGACGAGACGTGTATACTCGGGCGACCCCTGTTGCTCGTTAGCGCCATAACGTTTGGCGTTTGTGGCGTTCTCTTTCCGGCGATGGGCCGAGCTAGTGTTGCTACTGACATTATTCTTTGAAAATTTCTTCTATCCCATTAAAAATTTACTTGTTTCTTTATTTGTCATGAAAATATTAAAGTTCCTTATTTGTCATCGATTTTAAATTTTCCTCCGCATGAGTATGGCACAGCCCGGCAGCTCTCACGCGGGACCTTGGCCTACCTGCGACGTGGACGCGGCGTCAGCTAGTTAAGGCAGATGTCAGGCGCCATTCGAGTCACCGCACTTGTCTCTTGATGCACTGACGTTTGTGGCATTGTGGCGATGCGCCGAGCCGCACGGCCGGAGATGCTAGATGGCGATGCGTACCCGCTTTTCTCTGTTCACGGTTCAAGGCATTTTTGTCGTGGATCGCCCCTCTTGTTTCTCAGCGTGCGGAAAGCCGGAAATGGTCAAGTGAAAACAGAAACTCAGGTTGATTGCTGCATTCATGGTGTGCTGGACGAATTCAGCGTGCGTTTTGTTCCTTCGTTTGGCTAGGCGGCTGGTTTTGATCTGCTGCTGAACTCGGCTGGTTAGCTTTAACACAATTTGGCGTGCATGCATCCGATCGACTCGCGTTTCTATTTGTTCGTTCGTCGTGATAGGAAAGGGATGGAACCCACGTAATAACTGTAGCAGACACTAACTGGACTGCGTCGTAGAGCGCCGCGCCATACTCGTGCGGGCCTGTTGCTCGTTAGCGCCAGAAGATTTGGCGTTTGTGGGGTTCTCTTTCCGCGATGGCCCAGGCGCCCAGCTAGTGTTGCTACTGCCGTTATCCTTTTTGTTTCTTGCAAAGGAAATGGTAAACATGCAACTGTGCAGAAAACAGCGGCGTTTTGGTGTGATTGACAAACCCATTGCTGCTACCTGTAGGCTGATGCCTTTCACAGATTGGGACAAGGAAAGGGAGAGGGTGTCCGTCAATGGCTTGAATTTTAACGTGACAGGATATACACCGGGGCAGACCGCTCAACGGTGCAGGGGAATCGGTTGCCTAAAACAAAATTTTCTAGCTGCCACACATGGAGCTCGCGAATCTGTGCTGAACAAGTTGCTGGTTTTTTGACTGTGGAGCCAGTGCCAACGCCTAGGCTACACTCGTGTGTTGGATGCTTCTGTTTAACGGGTGGACACCGATTCGACTGAGACAAGCAAGTTCTCAGTCGATTGAGAACGAGCAAATTCTTAAGTAAAATGGTACGTATCAATTAGTAGCATTTTAATAGAAATATCCTTTTAAATAGATACATCTTTAGATATAAAAAAGAAAAAGAAAAAGAAAAAGAAAAATAAAATATGTGATGGCTAAAAACCGTGGTCATGTGCTGAAGCTAATACTTTGTTTATTATAATTAATTAGTTTATGGTCTACATAACAATCTTTTCAAATCTTCTCAGGTATCCAACAACCGTGGAAGCCGTAGGGCAGGCCGTAGGGGAACCTCACGCGCGCAACCTCTTCGAACGACATGGCGTCCAGCACGAGCACATATCCATCACCCTCGGCGGTGCTCACGATCGACAAGATAACTCCTATACAGATTTATTATAGCCAGTCAAAAAACTTAAGTTAGCCTGTTCGAAATGTGTTGCATGAATTTTGGTCAAAGCTATGAACGAATCATCAAACATATGGAAAATGAACTGACCGTCGTCTTCGTCAGTTGCTCCCGGCTTGGCCACAAAGAATGGCTCCGACGGCACGGCGCCCTCCTCGTGCCAGTTCTTGGCCTTCTTCTCCACGAGGTCAATCTTGGTGATAGTGTTGGGGAAGTTGCACGGCCGTCGCGCGCCGCAGGCGTAGGCGTAGCGGTACTTCTTGCCGAGGTAGGCTGGGTTGATGCTGCACATGTCCATGCCCCGGCCGTGCTCATCCGGGTCCAGCGCCGACTCCAGCTCGCCGAACGGGGTGCCATCCAGCGGTATCCTGAACCGGCCAACCCTACCGACACACCAGGAACACAGTATCAAAATTCTAGAGTATTTAAAAAAGAAAAATCTGTGGAGGAGTGCCCTTGCTCAATTTCACAGGTACGTGTCGAACAACGCCATGGGCTCAGGGTGCATGCATGTACTGATGTAATACCTGGCGTCAGGCAACACGTCCTTGTCTCTGAACGATCTGACCCTGTTGAGAACAAGTGTCTCGACGATGGCGGGATCACCGTTGTGCTCGCAGCAGTCGACGACGACCGCGGCAGCCTGCCCGTCCTCGCTCGTCTCCTCGTAGGCATTGATGAAGTGGATTGCCATGAACGGCGGCACCTCGACGCTCGCCACCTGCCCACCTACACGGATCAATACAACAAAAATCATACGCACCTTGTCCAGATTTCGCTTCGAGACATGGAACAAAGATGTTGACGCCTTACCGTTTTCCCGGTGGTCCTGCACATGACGTGCATGTAGCTACCGGACGCCGGGAGCCACTCGAAGGCGTAGAACGGCGCGAGCTCGGACTTGATCAGGCTGCTGGCTGAGTACCGGAGCGGCATCTCCGGCAGGACGACGTACTTCTCCGTGACGGCGAACGAGTGCATCCACCCGGGCGTCGGCCCGCCGCGGCAGTCCACCCTCCTGATCACCTTCCTCTCGTTGCTCCCGGCCGCCATCGTCACGACCAGGTGGCCAGGCCGGGCGAGGTCCGGGAGCACCGTGAGGAACTCGGACTCGGTCACGATCGGGTGCGCGGACTGCACCATCATCATGCCGCCGAGCCTGTCCTCGAACCTGAACTTGCCGATCGTGTCGAGCGTGGCCGGGTCGATGAGCACAGAGCTCTTGGTGGTCTCCGTGAGGCACATCACGCGGCCGTCGCCGAGCGGCAGCACGGCGCTGTTGGGGTTGTCCGTGAGCGCCGCGCCACTGACGAGGCCGACGACGATGCTCACGCGGTCCAGCAGGTTGCCCGGCTTGGGGCACTGCGAGAACTCGCGCAGGACGGGGCGGCCGCTCGCCATGGCGGACGTGTACGCGTCCGACTCGATCTGCCGGTGCGCGCCCGTGTCGCGGCCGTGTCGGAATGAGACGTGGACGAGCGTGGTGTAGCTGTCGAACAGGTGGTGGAACGGACGGTCGCCGACGTCCCAAAGCCCCGGCGCGTTCTCCTTAGGTACGTCCCGGTCTGTGGACAGCACAGGTTTTACACACTTGGTATACTAATGATAAGATCGGATCAAGCACACAAGTAGTGAAAGAGTTCAAGCAGTGGTAGTACCAGCCAAGCAGGAAGGTGCCCGTCGACGGCCAAGTCGCCTTCCCACCGTTCTTGCCGGACGCTGGTCCATGCAGAGAGCTTTGTGCCGCAGTCACCGGCGGCCTCTTCCACCAACGTGGTCGCCCTCACGGGACGGGCAGGGTAACGACGTGCCGATACCAATCTGAGATTCGTCTGCCTGCTGATTGTTGGAGAGAGGAAGAACGAACTAGGAGCGGTGCACAGCGTCGGGAGATGGGTCGCCATGCTTGTCTAGATCTTGCGTTATCTGATACTGTCTGATGGATGGTTGCTCGGCTGCTCAGCGCGCTTAAGTAACGTGGTGATAGCGTAACAAGTGACCTTGAGCATGTGTGACCTCGTGCCTGCATTTTAATAAGTGAGAGCCTGAGAGGCGCCGCAGGCTCTCCAAGGCCAGTAGGGACCTCAGTATTGGCCTCGCTCATTCGTTAGGGGATAAAATCCTACACATTACGTGTTTGATAGCGCCCGTGTGAGTTGTGATTAGTATCGACTATTTTTATTTTAATAATAAATATACCTTGAGATTACTTTCCAAATTAATGTTCGCCTACCTTGTTTTCCCCCCCTCTTTCTCAGTTTTAGATGGATATAGATTCTTCAACATACTTTTTTTTAACAAAGTATAAACGCAGCCAGTCACAAACAGGCACGAGTAATTATCTTTATAATTATGAACACATGCACGCAACTTCTACCCCTATGAGTGCCTTCGAAAGATTAGACCTGTTGATCTTGAGAATCGCAAAGTCACCACATGTGCCTCGATGTCGACGGGGATGTCATCTCGTACTGAAATAAAATATAGCCATGTCATGTCAAGTTTAGTTTGTGTCTGTATCGGTTCTCGTGGTGGTAGCTCTTTCCTGTTTTTTACCTGCTACAAATCTTCGGATGGCCTGCGAGCGCATCAGGTGTGTGCGTGGCGCGATGTAACTCAACCCAATGTATTTCAATCTTCTTCTTAATAGAAAGATACGCAGCTCTCCTGCGTATTCTTGAAAAAAATGTCAAGTCTAGGACTTGAATCCAAATAGATTGGTTTCACCACAAAGAACTTAATCACTTGAGCTGCTATGCTCGCTCTACCTTCAACATGCTTCTTATTTTTGTGTAAGAATACATAAACTGGGTATAACACAAGTGGTTAGATTCATTGTGATGGAATTAACTCATCCGGATTCAAGTTTCAGACTTGACACGAGTGTTGCATTTACGGCTAGTTATTTTTTTGTCGAAGGCGACATTGTTGTCAATAGCAAATTGTTTGTAGCGACTTTGTGAATCTCAAAATCAAGCTCGTTTGTCAGTATCTGCGTCTGTATTATGTGAGAAAATTTATTAAACCCATAATTCCTTATATTGGTGGATGAAGATAGTGCTTAGTTTACAAAGTTGTAGTTGACGGTATCTTAGCCCGTATCAGGATGCCAAACAAGACGAAGAGAGGGAATGGGCTAGAAATGGTATGTTTGTTATTCACCGAGAAGCCCATTACAGTTTTTCTTTTTTTTTTTTGAAGGAAAACACGCCCCGAGGAAGCCCATTACAGTTGATCGCTTGCAAAGATCATCCTTCTCCTCTAGGGCCTTAAATTCAGCCCACAAATTCAGCACTTGTGTGCCATTCATTACCTTTTTTTAATAAAAATAGGGCCGACAGCTCCGGCCTTTTTTTTAAGGCTATGGTAGGTATGCCTAGTCTTTCTGTCTAGAAATATAAGGACTTTTGACTTTCAGATATCGCGTTGAATATTCGTTTTATTTAAAATATTTGTTTGACATTGATGTCTGAAGCGAAACATCTTGTTGTCGATGAAGTTAATATTATTCATTACTATTCGACAACAATATCCTGTGGATGATCAACTTCAACTTGTTTAATAAATTATCGTACTGTTCGTTTCTTAGTTACTGATCTTAATAATTAGTCGGCTTATGAGATGAAAGCAATACTAATCGTTGTGGTATAATCGATGACGGCTATGGGTTTACATGAAGACCACTAAACGGGCTTAGATGAAAATGACTAAATGGTATGATAGGCAATGTTCTTTCAGTGGACCTAATTAATTTGGCAAAGAAAAATGCAACAAAAGTCGACGAACACTACGGTACGGCGGGAAAAAGATAGACGTACAAGACAGTACTAGTTGATTTGAAAATGAGTTTCCACTATGCGACACATTGAATCACGCTATTAACTGGACAACAAGAATAAGGGCTATGTACACATTATACGGGTGCATTACTACCACTACGACAATGAGCGCGCGGCGATGTAGGAACTGAAGTACTACATACATACATTTTCCTTGAAGTTTCACGTGTATGACATATCTGCTGCCTATGCATGCCCTGCAACGTAGACTGTGTATTCCCTATATTGGCACGAGACCAGCAAAGCAGCCATCTTTGTGTCTCGACGTCCGCCCGAGAGTTTGACGTTTTCCGAAGCAAAAACGCAAGGAACCGATGGACCTAGGCGTTATAGTTCCTGGGCACCCAGCAGCAGTGCAAGCCGTAGGGCATCGCGTGCGGGAACTTGGCCCTCGCGATCTCCTGGAACGTCGAGGCGTCCAGCACCAGCGCGTAGGCGGACCCGTCCTTGGCGCTCACCATCGAGATCGCCACACCTGCCAAATTCCACAGATATGCGTCAGACACAGCAATCAAGTTGGCATCGAGTAGAGCCGGTCAGTGTGCTATTATTAGCAGCAGTAAGAGTAAGTAACCGTCGTCCTCCTCCACGGCGCCGGGGCGCGGCACGAAGAATGGCTCGGACGGCACGGAGCCCTCCTCGTACCAGTTCTTGGCCGTCTTCTCGACGAGGTCGATCTTGGTGAGCGTGTTGGGGAAGTTGCACGGCCGCTGCGCGCCGCAGGCGTAGGCGTACCGGTACTTCTTGCCGAGGTGGGCCGGGTTGATGCTGCACATGTCCATGCCGCGGCCGTGCTCGTCGGGGTCCAGCGCGGCCTCCAGCTCGCCGAACGGGGTGCCGTCCAGAGGTATCCTGAACCGGCCCACTCTGTTCGTTCGTAAAAAAACGACCCGTCAGACATGCCCCATTATTTTGGTGCGCCACGATTCGTGGAAGCATGTACTACCTGGCATCTGGAAGGACGTCCTGGCCCGTGAAGGAGCGCAGGTTCTGCAGGCGGAGCTTGTCGAGGATGGAGGTGTTGGCGTTGTGCTCGCAGCAGTCCGCGATGATCGCCGTCACGCGGCCATCCTCGTCCCGCTCCTCGTACGCGTTGATGAAGTGGAACGTCACGAACGGCGGCACCTCCACGCTGGCCACCTTATAAAGGAGAACGTACCTCTTCATCGATCAGTCACAGCAATCAAAGGTAGTACTAGTTCGACAGATGAGGAATTGAATTGTGACTTACGATCTTGCCGCTGGCCTTGCACATGACGTGCATGTAGCTTCCGGACTCGAGGTGCCACTCGAACTTGTACAGCGGCGTGGGCTCGGCGCGGAGGAGGTTCTTGGCGCAGTACCGGAGCGGCATCTCCGGCACGATGACGTAGTGCTCGGTGACGGGGAACGAGTGCACCCACCCGGGCGCCGGGCCCCCGCGGCAGTCCACCCGCCCCACGAACTGCCGCTCGTTGGTCCCGGCGTCCATCCGCGCCACCACGTAGCCGGGCCGGATCAGGTCGGGGATGAGCGTCCAGAACTCGGTGTCCGTCACGACGGGGTGCGCCGAGTGGATGAGGCCGCCCAGCCGGTCCTCGTACTCGAACTTGCCCACCGTGTCGAGCGTGTCCGGGTCGATGACGATGGAGCCCTTGATGGTCTCCGTGAGGCACAGCACGCGGCCGTCGCCGAGCATGACGACGCCCGTGTTGGAGTTGTCGGTGAGGGAGGAGCCCGAGAAGAGGGTGGCCATCTGGCCCACGTAGGAGAGGAAGCTGTCCGGCTTGGGCACCTCGGAGAACTCGCGGTAGCACACCTTGCCGTGCGCGCGCGCCGCCTTGTACGCCTCCGACTCGATCTGCTGGTGCGCGCCCACCGCGCGCCCGTCGCGGAACGACACGCGCACCAGGGTCGCGTACCCGTCGAACAGGTGACGGAACCCGTAGTCGCCCAGGTTCCACAGCCCCGGCCCGTTCCGCAGGTACGTGCCGTCCTGCAACAACAAAACAGATCCATCGATTATTATTTCCGCCCAAGTTTACCACCAGATTAGTTATTCGCATCATGACCTCATCCTAGACGCTAGCGGAGTTAATTAATTGTTAGCCTGACGACGATGAGCACACAGCTTTGTGAGTGTATGTATATGCAAGCGAACCAGTACTAATATACAGTACCAGCTGTATTATATTGCACGTACGGACACCGATCTTCATCTCTTCAAGTCACTTTCAGACTAGCACGCACGCATAGTCAAATTTGGACTCGTCGGAAAGAGAGAGAAATTGCGACGAACAGTGAGTTCAGCACTTGCGGTTAGGGGACAGCAACATGCGCGGTTGTCGCCTTTTCCTCAAAATATTGGGAGCAACAAATCTGCCTAGCTATACAACAATGATCATCACCAGAAAGCGACGCCATTTGGCGCATTGTCGCCCGCTACCATGATATATAGCAGAGAATCCTGGTATATATGTTGTGTTCCCCGCAAGCATCGTGAGTGCCAAGATGCCATCGATCGCCTTTTCGATAGGCCTCTCACGTAGGGTAAGCCAGTGTCTCTTCTTGTTCCTCGTTTGTAACTAATCGATGCAGTAAATGCTTTTCAAAAATGACAGATTGCCGCATATACTAGCTATCCAGTCCGCAGCTGATACTACGTGCAAGTGTACGTGTCCTACCGTTTGACTAAAAGACACCATTTTGGCAACAAAGAAGCATTGCCTGCACTAATTAGGATGCTTGCACGACGAAATGGTCGAGAAACTTAAAGATTTTGTTCCACAGTGTGAGCCGGTCGAAAAGTACTGATGCCAATTCCTTCTTTATTTTTTCCGTAGAGGAAGATGTGCATGCTTTTTGCTTATATTTTAGACACGGTGATCTAAAAAAAGTGACATTTTGTAGATACATGCATGCAGTGGGCAGTCTTTGAATCAAAGTAACGGAAAAGATTCAGATTCTCGCATAAAAAGCACGGCTAACCTTAGCTCAGAACACCGAAAGATGTTATAAAATAGAGAGGAAAAGGTTCTGGTCAGTTCAAGAATCATCGAAAGAAACCAGTTAGCGGGAAAAGCCAGATCAAAAGACAGCATGCATCAATATATTGCTATGCAAGTACGTTAGTTTAACGAAAAGTGTGGTATAGCACCCACCAGCCAGAGAGGCAGCTCGCCCTGCAGCTCCAGCGCCCCCTCCCACCTCTCCTTCGGGACGCTCTGCCACGCCGTGTGCTCGCCGCCGCCGCCGCCGCCATCAACGCTCCGTCCCCCACGGCGGCGCGGAGCGTCGACGACGGGCCGAGCCGGCGCCGGCGGGGCGATGACCGGTGGTGGAGGCGCCTCCGTCACGACGCTGGCCGCGAGAGGCTGCGCCGTGGCACGCTTGCCCACCACCTGGCGGCCAGCGGATGGCCGCCCCGCTGCGCCGGACATGGCCGCGAACACGGAGAGCGACGAGGCCATCATAGTTGGAGACATTGTGCACACACTAGGGTTCAATGCAAACGGTGGCTGCGCTCTCGTGCCAAATCAACCTTGGAAGTGGCTAGCTAGCTAGGGGAAGCGGAGTAGCAGGTGCTAATTAGCGTGGTGTGAACTGCTGCGATATGGTTCGGTTTGGGATGGGTTCGTACTCCCAGTCAAGGCCGTATATATAGCCCCGAACGGGGAGGCGCCGGGATCGGAATCTTGCCCGGCGCAAATTCTCGGTGCTGAAGGCGTAGTGCCCTTGTCTGGATTCCGTTGTCACGTTGCTGGCTGTCACCGCCTGGTTTCCTCCGGTTTTGGTGGGGCAAAGCGCGCGAGAGAGCTCAGTGAACAAGCGTCCTATAAGTACATTACGTCGCCCGTGGACCACTGCGCACGACGTCGTTGTCGCGCGAATCGCCGCCCCGCGGGCACTGAGTAAGCACCTGCGTATAGGTACGTACGTGTGTAGTTTGTGCGCGACTGTTTGAGCGAGTGTCGTCTTCGGCGTCCATGGCAATCTCAAACCGCTAGATTTCGCTGCTGGAGTACACAGACTTACGTGCTGAGTTGGGTAGAATCAATCGAGGGATCGATTATTGGCGTATTGCGAGGATTAGCATCGATCTTGCGCCAGCGGACAACCGATTTTTGGCTCATTATTTTAAGATGTTTTGACCGTTCGTTGTGGACAAAACAAACTGTGCTTTTTGATCCATCGACTAGGACTTGCGTGGAAACTGAGACAATGATCTTGGTAAAATTATAACAGGTTCAGAATTGATGTTCTGTTAAGTAACACTGACAATTCTAGCTACATGCTAGTCAAAGATAATAACGCTCTTGAATTTTGATAACTTTCAGTCGCCTAAGAATGGTTGGTTTCAATCGACGATCTCAGCCATCTGATGCAAATCCAATGAAGCACACCATCTGCTCCGTCTCTCCATCAAAGTATCTCTCACGCGTGCACCCTTTGTGTGCTCTCCCTTGCTTGCCACTCGACTTCCTGCATCACCGGTGACGTACATGTAGCCAGTTCCGCCAACCGACAATTCTAGCTCCCCCTCTTGCTAACAGTATGTGATGCCCTCATTTAGGTGTTTGCATGGCATGGCTTCAGCTCCAATTTCGTTGAGTTTTTGAAGCTGCTCATATCTAGCTTTAGAAAAATTTTGGAGCTAGAGCTGTAAATAAATGAAGAGTCTTTTGCTTTTTGTTTGAGATCAAAAATAATAAACTAAAATATTTTAATCTATTTTACAAACTCTAATTCCTACATGGATCTCAGAGCTGAAGACATGCCAAACAAGCCGTAACTTGGCTGACAACCTCTTCTCTGCACAACCACCCCTTTCATATGATGAAATTTTGAGTACACTTCACCTAGCACAAGGCGACGCATACCCCCTCCCTCCCTCTCCATGGCTCCTAGTCCTAGCATCCATGTATTCCTTTTTGTAAAATTCCCTCCTAACTCCGACAAGTTAAAGTCAACATAATAACAAAAAATCAATTTCAATAGATTGAAATAGATTAAAAATATGTTAAGATTAATACTGATAACATGTGTCAGGTGTTCGTCACAATCAGAGATGAGACGAGCAAGGCCTTGGCTCAACACACTAGGAAGTTAATCTTTGATGCCGTTGCGGCTAAGGAGGCAGAAGGCGTAGGCAGGAAGCTAGAAGGTCATTCTAGAGTCAGAGGAGTTCATTAGGCGTAGGCAAAAATTCGTTCCAAATGTGAAGTAAACGGACAAAAGTAGCTGAAATGAATATAAATAAATTCATGGTCTTTCTAGTTTTCTCTAAACAAAATAAACTACAAATTCAATATTTTAGCCATGAAACATCGTGGATATATCAATACGTACTCAATTTGAGCCTTTAGTGACGGAAAAAAAAAGCCTGTGGTGGCGGGCATATGGTCCGCCACTACTTAAAACGCCACTACAAGGTGGCTCTACTAGTGACGAACCAAACGCTTGCCACCACTCGGAGGACAGCGGTGTGGACATGCTGATGTCAGCGTGACCGCCACTAGAAATATATCGGCACTAGTGGGCAATCTCCTCCACTATATTAACATCTGTCCGCCTGTAATGACGAATTCACAAAAAAAAAAAAGAAACTGTCCTCTCCGTTCTCAACAAGGCTCAAATGCAAACGTTGTAGAAACAAAATCAAATGGGCTATGTCACTAAAGCCTCATTTTGTATGCGCATCAACATCATGCATGCTTCTCATCATGGCCAAGTTGCCCACCACTAAATGCTAAACTTCCACTAATTGTTGGGGTCCTCTCTAGGTTATCATTCTTCATCGTACCTATTGCTATACCTCCGATTAAGAATGGACATATGGACAAAATATATGTACAGCCGGGCATCAATGTTGAATCTTCAACAGATTATTAAGGAGTTAAATAGGAGGACAGTCTTCAATCGGTTTTTCTAGTATTATTTTTTATAATTAACTTGCAAATTAACACACGAATTTTAGTGGTAAATAAATGAAAAAAATTCATGGTAGCACAACATACTAAAGATAGAACTACTTCTTGGTGATGTGAAAGTGCTTCAGGCCTGTCAAAATCTGATTAAGCGCTTGCTTCAAAATTTCGTGAAGTGGTTAATTAAAATACCGGAGCAGTAGTACTGGAGACTCCAACATATTAAGTGGGGAGCAAATAACTAGAAACTAGAAACACACAATTCTTTTGAGGGAACAAATCGCACCAGACATCACTAACGGTTCGTTGCGACGATGGATTTCTACCACATATCTCACCAAGTAAGCATAATAATTGTTGAATAACATGAATGCCCTAGATTCTATATTGGCAATAGTACACAACCCATGGGTGTGCTCCGTCCCCCACCTAAAAAAAAGTTAAAAAAATGCATATTTTCTATAGGCAAGAACAATGGGAAAATTGATCCATTGCACTAGCTTTGATTAAAGTACATCCCAAGCTAGAATGGGGTGCACTTAACATGGTCAAGCCTTAACCATTAATTATAATATTGTTATTGAATGAAATTGATCAGAGTATGTTATAAGTTAAAATATTTTGTATCTTTTTTTAGTTTTGTGCTATTTTATAATAATCCTAATAAAAACATTGATTCTATCGTAATATTTTGTGTAGAGTAATGAAAAGTACCACAACGATTGTGTTGGCTTACATCGAAATTTGATCACCATAAATCCTAAACTTATATTTGAATCGGACGGAGTATCCACAAGTATAATTTGAACACAGACTCTTTCGGGAGGAATTTGGCCGGCCCTCTCGTCTCCGACGGCCTCGCCGTCAGTGGAGAAGGGATGCCTGGCATCCTAGGTTAGATAGTTGAGTCTCGTGGTGGCCGTTTTGGAGGCGGTCGAGGCGGTTGTTAAGGTTAGGGTTTCTCCGGCGGTCCAATTGAAGAGAAGGGCGACAGCGGTGCAGCGGCGCCAAGCTCATCGACATGGAGCAATGGAGGACGAGGTGTCTCGACGGTGGGGGCGAGGTGAAGACACTATCATCGAAGGAGAATAAGGTACTCCGGCCCCTTCTTTGTCTTGTCGTGGTTGTTCCTAACCATGTCCGTGGGCTTGTGAGAGTTTGGTTTCCACGGACATCCATCTGGATGTTGGTCGGATTTGTGTTCTGCCACGACGAATTTGGTGATGAAGGCAGTGATGGGTTCGATGACGGACTCGACGGCGGCAACTTCATCATATTTGCGTGTGGATGTGTAACACCCTGTGTTTTGCCATAATATAAAAATCACTAAAAATTTGAACTTTTTTCGAATTCAAACAAATTTAAACAAACTAGATGTCAAATCCATGCCAAATTCAATTTTTTGAATTTTTAAAGATGCGTCAAACTCCATCATAAGCATATTTGAGTTTTATTGTTTTTATTTGTGTTCATTTGGTTTTGATCCTTTTTCAAATTTGAATTGCATTCAAATTTGTATTCCATCTAAATCCGGAAAATGTTTAAACATTTCCTTTCTTCCCGGGCCGCCCTCCTTTCTTTTTCCTTGGCCGGCCCAGCTTCTCCCTCTCCACTCCGGCCCAGCAGCAGCCCAACCTGCCTCCCTCTCCCTGTGCTGCTGACGTGCGGGCCCCGCCCGTCGTCTCCCTCCTCTGCCGCGCAGGACGCCGCCCATGCCGGCCGGTGAAGCCTCGTCCCGTCACCGCTCAGTAGCCGTTGAAGCCGCACGTGCCGCGCCGCGTCACCGTCGTCTCGTCCCATCGCTCCGTCCAGTCGGCCAACTCCCGCAGCGCGCGCCCACGCCGACGACCACCAGCCGCCCTCGGAAACCGGCGAGCCGCCATGCTCCAACGTCAGCCCCGCCCAGCCGTCCTCCCGTCCTGTCTTGAGTCGCCGCCACTGTGGCCGTTCCACTCGCTCGTCATCACGCGCATGGGCGCTGTCCTCCCCTGGAGCGCCGTCGCGTCCGCATTGATTTCCGGCGACCGAGCCGACGACCAAGCCACCCCCAACGGCTTCCTTTCCCACCGCCTATAAAAGCCGGCGAGCCCCATGTCGTCTTCCCCTTTTCCTCTCGTGCGCGCAAACACTCCTCAACGCCACCCAAACGCCCAATTTCCACTTTTCCCCACCGGCCGCCGCCATTCTCTTCTTCCCCGGCGACCTCCCCGACCGATTGCAGCAAGGCGACCAGTAGAGCTCCGCCGCCTTCTCTTCTTCTTTCGGCTTCGCCAGACCCTTCCTAACCCCGTCGCGCCTTTCGTTTCGCAGCAGAAGCTCGGAGCATGGCGTCCACGGCGGGCTAGGGTTCCGGCCACCGCGAGCCTCGACGACGTCACGACTCCGACCACCTCCCGTCACGTCGACCCCACCGTGAGCACCACCTCCCTCTTCTCTCTCTGTTGCGCTGTTTCTTTTCCTTCCTCTTCCCTCGCGCGAGCACCCCGCCGAGCTCCTCCACCCGCCGCCGCGCGACCTCGTCGCCGGCGAGCTCTCAGGCCGCGCCCGGTCAAGCCGAGGCGTGCCTCGCACTCACCGCTCACCCGCGCACCCGCACGTGAGCACACACTCGAGAAATCGCGCG
This sequence comes from Eragrostis nindensis, assembly GCA_012490785.1. Taxonomy (NCBI): domain Eukaryota; kingdom Viridiplantae; phylum Streptophyta; class Magnoliopsida; order Poales; family Poaceae; genus Eragrostis; species Eragrostis nindensis. The sequence continues at coordinate 144,580 of JAAXCT010001360.1, read as the reverse complement.
CGCACGCACTTTCCCCTCGCGCACCTCCGCGCCGCCCATCTCCGGCGAGCGCGCGCCGCCGCTCCGCTCGCCACCGTCGTCAACGTGTAGCACGGCTAGCTCCGCCACCTCGCGTAGAGCACGAAGGACCGCTTCTCGTCGCGCTCCGCCCCCGGAACTCGCCGCCGGCGAGAACTCCGGCGAAGCACCGCCGCCACTGCCCTGTTTCCGCCGCTGCCCCGGTCGTTTGACCGCGTCGCGCGGCCGTCCGACGTGGCACGCCACGTCGGCGCGTGGGCCCGCGCGACCGGGTCGCCTCGCCACGTGGCAGACCCGGTGCACCGTGGACCCCCTTCACACACGCGCCCGGTTCACGCACATGTGAACCGAGTCCACAGCACAGTCCCCGCACAGTGCATCCGGCCCCATGGGCCCATCCGTCAGCCACACATACGCCCTGTAATTGCTATGTCCACACGGCAAACGTACACAGATTCTTTTTCGAGCACTTTTCTAATATCAGAAAAATCCCCTAAATTCTCCAAAAATATTAGAATACTTTCCAATACTCGATCACATCAGATTAATTAAGTTTTGCCCATACTTAATTAATCAAGCTCAGTTCTAATTAATTTAATCCCACCAACTTCTAAAATCCATATCTTTTTCATTCTAACTCCGATTTTGACAATTCTTTCGCCAAAATTCATCTAAATTCATGATCTATCCAATGCTACCAGAAACTTCATCATTTGAAGTTAATTGGATCTTATTTGGTTTAATGCTTGTTTAGTTATTTGTTTGAGCGGTAGATTTATTTGTCGTTATTTACTTTTAATCGATAGATAATCAAGCTTTTGAGGAAGAAGCTGAGGACCCGGATTACGAGGACTTAGAAGACGAAGACTTTGGTGAAGGCAAGTCCTAACCCTCCTTTGATCATGATTGATCCTATGTTTATAAATTCCCTACTTAGAGCCCGTTTACAAATAAATATGCATGTTGTTTAAATGCTAGTATGTCCTAAGTACTTATTGATTGCCATGCCTTGTTATTGATTACCCAGCTTCCCTTGTTATACTTAGGGTCCAACATTCGTTAATTATTTAATGATTAGTTGGAATGCTATGCTGCTTAGGACTGTTGTACATGAGTACTTAATTAATCTTGCTATACATGCTTTTTGTGTTAAATGCGTGAGTGCTCGGTGGTGTGTGTTGTGAATATGATAATGTGGGATGGTAATTAGTGACTTGTGCAACCTCATAGTGGGGATACTTTGGCGGGAGCAGGCGAGGTAGTCCTCAGTGGGGAGGGCTATCTTTGGGATGCAACTCCTCTGTGAGGATAGCTATTGAAGATGCCTGCTTCGGTCGTATAAGGACCGGTTCCTGTGCCGCCTGGCCTAGCACCCTTCGTACAGCCACAAGTCTTGTATGGGAAAGAGTTGGAACCACACCCTACTATAGTGCTCACCCGGTATCCACTCGGAGGCAGGAGTTGCAGCGGAAGCCAGGAGAAGACTCGCCGACAGTGGGACGCGAGCCCGGCATGTGGATATTGTTCAGGTCTCTCTATACGATTTGATGTGATGAAGCCCCTGGTCGGATGATTTTCCGTGGGTGGATGCCGTGGTGACACCAAGTAGGTACGGGACCTCTGTATGCCTTTCCTAACCACGACGGTGGGAGGGACTGGTATACCTTGTGGGGAATCGTGTACAACCTCTGCAGAGTGTAAATCTATCTGGATAGCCGTGTTCCACGGTATTGGACGACGCGAAAGCTTTGGCCACACAAGATTAGTATAACGGTGTGAGTTATATCCTTGGCGTGTTTCTTTTGGAATACTCCGGTGTGGAACCGTGCGCTGGTTTCCTGCCAGCATTAAAACTTGGGAACTGGCGGGATGGATTGCATCTCCCCCAGGGCCAAATAACCCCACTAAATGATAACAATAATCTTGACTGTAGTTGCAACTGGCTTTGCTTTTAAAACAACCTTTGCATAAAGATGGCTTTAACCGCTATGCTTAAACCTCAGCCTATCCTTGATTATACCCTTGCATGCTTTTACCCCTTTGTGTTAGGGCTTGCTGAGTACCTTATGTACTCACCCTTGCTTTAATCATTCAGATGAAGAGCCCGAGTACGATTTCCAGGATGGTGAAGATGAAGAGTAGGGTTCTGTCCGCTCTCGAGTTGCCTGTAGTGGTCCCGTCTCCGCTTTCCGCTGTAGTGGTGTTTAAGTGGTTCTGTTGTAGTAGTTCATCGATGTGATGTTTGTTGTAATAAGACGGCCGCTGGCCGAGTGTTGTAAGACCTTTTATGTATAAAGGCTTGTATGAGACTTGGTAATATTTATGTAAGTGATGACTCTGTGATGACATTCTGTGTAAGTGTTCGTATCAGCGTCTGATCCAGGGACTGATACGGGTAAGCACTAGTACTTCAGAAATGGGGTACGACAGGATGGTTATCAGTCTATGTCTCTTTTCGAAAGGGATGGGTTTTAGTTCTCTCCCGTTGGAGATGAGGATGGCGGTGGTCGATGATGAGATGGTCGTGTTCTTTCAGATCGGAATTCTCGTCCGTGGCATATCCGTCTTGGATGACGATCCTAGACGGCAGAATTTGCGGTTCTTTCAAAGTTTCTTGTCTCTCATCAGTAAAGTTAGAGTTGTTTGGAATGATTTTGTAATCAGGGGATATAATATGCTTTAATATCAATAAAATTCCCTTTTCACAAAAAAATGTATAATGGAACAAATAAAAATGGTGGAGGCAGATATACCGTGAAGGTGCAGTGAAACAAGCGAATGCATTCATGTCTAGATGCTGAATTGGCGATCGTTCTATTTATTTCAGATTATTACTTCGAATTCCAAAAGATGTAAGTGCAATACATGATTAACTCGTGATCCTTCTACGTACTGCTAAGCAATAAACATGGTTAACTCGTGATGACAATTTATCTTTTGTGCTCCATCGATGGTAGGTAATTGTGCACGTGTACGTAGGTTGATATATACACGTGATCGGGCGACCAAATACAGAGGAGAGAGGACTGATGTGCGGTCTTAATCATGCATCTCGGCAAATACTCGAGCCCTGCATGCTCTGCCTGGGATATGATGAGCAGGATGAGACATAAATTAAAAGCACAGTTGTAGGGGTAACAATAACAATATTTGGGGAAGTTCAACGGAACCAGCATATTCTGGGCAGCCACTAATATATCTATGGCGAATTGTAACACTTTGAGGTGCATGGTGGATCGATGACGCACGTCGAAAGCATGTGTCTACACACCTAGAGCATCCAACGCAACTGGACATATGGTCAAATAGAATATTTGCTACTAGAATTTGCTTTTTTGCAAGGGAATCTGCCGGAGGATATGGATTCCTTGCCGCCCAAAGTGGGAGGAGCTAAGCTAAGCTCAGCCCCCGAATAGGTGGGGAAAAGCGAGGCCGCTTTTGCCGTGGTTTCGTCGACCATAGCAATCATGCTGTTCAATTCCTGCGACCCTAAGCTAGCTGCTCGACCGATCGATCGCCCGCCGGATCGCGAAATCCGCCGCTTTTTTCTCTTGTGCCACTTTGATGGTCGCAATGATGCGCTCGCTGGCCGGGCGGGAGTATCAGCTCGTTTGATGTGCGCATCGGAATCCAATGAGGTCGGGAACCCATACAATATTGATGTATTATTGGTCACTCAATCTAGGCAAATCGGAGAATGGCAAAGTGGCCGGGGAAAAGCGCGCGCCGTGGGTCTTGCAAGTGCAAATTCGCACCCCGGTCATGTTCCGTTCTCATGTGTGGAGACTGGAGAAACGTGGATGCATACGATATCAATCACCAGCAAGTTAAGTGACATTTGCACGGTGCGCAGAGAGCCGGGGCCGGCGGCCAGCAGATTCAGCTCGGACGGTGGAAGGCGTGCTGAATGCTGATGCCTAAACACGAATCCAACACCAACGGTGGTATATGTCGAAGCACGATAACTTGAACAGGCCGCTTACTTTTCTTTTTGACTTGACCAGAAGAAACACTGTTGCGGGCTGGCCCTTGCATACACGTATCACTAAGCCCCATATATGCATGTTACACCATTGAAAATGGCACAGCTATTATTCATGGATGTGATGTACTATATGGCACAAGCTCCCAATTAATAGCGCCAAGAATTCAGTTTCTAACATGACAAATTGCATCTGAATTTTTGGACGGAGATCGACGCTGATGCCAGCAGGTCCGGACGGTTGTCCTCTCTCTTATATTTGAGGCAGTCTTTGTATAGAACTTCGTGTTAGCTAGTATTCAGAGAACAGGAGAGAGAATAATATTGCGCAACCGACCCACATTGCATATGTGGAAATAGCTAGAGAGCCTTTTTGTTTATGACTGTATATTGTTCAGTCTCCCCACGTCAGCCCCAGCAGTGCAATAACATAGGAAAATCAAACCGGGAACAACCAAAGATGCTGCCGAGTGTGAGCTGGACTGGACGGAGAAATATAGCAACTTGCACATATACCTCGTAGGTCGTACTCCTAACCTTAAAGAGAATTCACCTAGGCCCTCTTGGGGCTTTCCTATCAAGTTGAGAGCATCGGGTCACTAAACTCCATGCATGTTTCATTATAGGAAATGGACACAGCTATGTACCAAGCACAAGCTCACAATAGTGCAAATGGTTCTGTTTCAAGCATGACAAATTACAACTCTCAGAAATTTTTATGGGGGTCGACGTTGATATATACGATCTCTATTTTAAGGGACAGTCTTAATTACAGGCATTTGATTTTTACGTTGCAAGTAATCAGTAAAGGAGAGTATAGTATTGCACAACACTTTTTCCTAGCTCACAACGTAACGAGGAACACGTTTTCCTGACTAAAGAAAACGCAAAACTGCTAACATAAACCAAACTGCTATCACTAAAAACTACAAAGAGACAGAGTGACCTGGACTGGACGGAGAATATATCCACGTCGTAACCATTAGAGAGAGAAGCAAGTTCGTACCAAGGGTCTCTTGGAGCTTTCCTATCAAGTTGAGAGCAGCATCTTATAACGCCTTATTCTCTTTCGTCGCCAAGAGTAGTTTGAAGATTCAACGTTACGTGCTTTGAAGTTTCTTGCTAGTCCAACCAATGTAGTAAAGTTTATTGTAGATATATATATGGTGCCTGTAAATTTATTGACACATCGATCGGTATACATACATGTCGATTTCGTTTGACACGTCGGTCGCTATACATCGCTTTTGTCTTCTCACCATAATATAAACTGCATGCGCACGCTCCGGCACACAGAGCTGTATACATACGTCCGTAAATGCCTGTCAGTCTCAGCTCGTTCTTCCCAATTGGCATATTCTTCCACCGATACATCATCGAGCTGAGGATATTAATCGCTCGTGGTTTTTGATCATCTGACGACAGCAAAACTATCGACGTTGACATGCATGCACATCTTTCCATCGTCCATTGATCACTGCTCAACTCCTTCCGGTAATGATGCAAGAGCTGCGTAATACGCGCGCTTTATTGCTTCATGACACCGGGCACTTCACCGGCAGCTTATAGCTAGTAGCAGGTTCCATCCGATTCAAGAACCAGTCAAAAAGGCCACGCACCAGCTATTCCAGCTAGCTAGTGTACAGTAGTAGCTAGCTAGAGGGGCTTGTGGGCACGGTTGGCAGTTGATTTCATGCGGCCGCGTATAGGAGCGGAACCGAATATACCGATCGAGACATGCCTGTGCGAGACTAGTTAGCAAACATGGACAAATGGACTGGCGATCTGGCGATTGTCAATCATGGGTGCCATGTATACGGACAAACAGGCTACAGGCTACTACAGTGGCTAGTACAACAAGGCACAGATAACACCGGCCGGGGTGCTTAAGGCCCCGTTCGGATCCCTAAAACACCCTCTAAAGTTTATACCCCTCTAAAGTAAAAAGAATCTTACTATTTAGGGGTACTAAATAAAATTTAATTACAAAACCTTTCTGCAGACGGGCGTTATTTTTCGAGACGAATCTAACAAGCCTAATTAATCAATGTTTTGACACAGTAATGCTACAGTAACCATCGTCTAATCGCCGCTTAATTACCCTCATTACGTTCGTCTCGCGAAATAGATGGGAGGTCCTGAACTTAGTTTTGTAATTTGACTTTGTTTAGTACATATAAATGCTGCCGGCATTTTTGATGTGACTGCTACAGTACCCTCTAAAGTGATCCGAACGCAGCCTAAAAAACGAAAAGGACAGCAAGGGTGTTTGTGTGACTCTCTGTCCGTGTGTGTGTGTAGGCAGCATGCAGGCGTGTGCTTATGCCAGCGCGCGTCTTGCCACACAGGGTACGCGCGCGGCACCCCTTGATTCCTACGACACCCGGCTTTGTCGCATCGGGCAGCACTGCCGTCACAGGTGTGGCGACTCTGGCGAGCCGAGCCAAGCCCGGGGATATGGTCTTGATCCATCGATCAGCTCGATCCCGCGCCTCGACAGTGTACGTGCTTGCTTAGCTTTTGAAGGCTTGGTCCTGGTTGCGGCAGTGGGACGATGACCCTGCGCGGCCATTCCATTGGTTTTGCCGTAGAGCGGCATCTCGTTCCGGTTGGAGTCCAGCCAGTTTGAATGAGGCAGTGGCAAGCTTCGTAAGATCAAACGTACCGTCCAAAATCTGTGCCCGAGTCCCACGTTCGATCGGCCGCCCCACGGGCCGGAGAAAGCGTCAATTCCCGTCTCGATCTCAGCCGATCGAGTGTATGTGTCCCGGTCCAGCACGTCGACAGCAGCAGGCGATTTCTTGCCGGCACCAGCCGCTTCCCCATTGGCGCGCGCCTAGGGGTACAGAGTTTCACTGCGCACACGAGACAAATTCAAAAAGTGCCCCATCGATCGGCCGCCGTATCCGATTGCCGGAAGTGGCTAGCCCACCGTGCAAATGGGGCTCCTGGCCAGCTGCGGTGCGTCACGTACGGCAGTGCGTTGGATCACTGCTGTTAGTCTGCGGAAAGAAGGCTCACACGTACGTACTCCCCCAGCAACCCTTCTCGCGCCAAAATGATGGGTAGGTTCACTGGCGTACTGCTCGTCCTACCACCATTTCCCGGCTCCGTTCCTCTGGAATCTGGACGGACCGAGGAATTTGCAAGCTGGCGAATCCCTGCAGGGCATGTCTGGCCTAATAAAGCCTGTTCAGGCCACTCGAAACCCCTGTTGGAAGACGAAGCAGTGTACCACGTGAACGAACTGAGTTGGGCCACTTGACTACCTGAGCTAGCCACCTCTCGAAGCGCTTTTGATCAAGCAGTGCCGCCTTTTGGAGAATCTTGCGGGCAAGGCGGAGCGTGCCGGCCTCTCTCATCGATCGGTGGCACTTGTGTTGACATTAATTGATCTCTAATATCTTTTTGCCAAGTCATGTCACAGATCATTGTATCTGGAGTATATTGATTGGTTCTTACTGATTTGGGGCGATTAACGGTGGCAGAAGGGTTACCACAAAGTCAACGCTCTTTTAGCAAAAGCAGCGCGAGTCAAAGCACCAAATTATTAGATTCTGTGCAGATACCAACGGTGGACAATGATGGACGTACGCGGGGCATTCACCTGTGCTGCTCGGAAGAATCTGCCCGATTTGGCATGCTGCGAATGCTACCCCCACTACTGGTATAGTACTAGTAACCTTTTTTTTTTTTTTTGAAACAACCACTAGCAATCTTTCTTGCTTCCACGTAGCCAAGTACTCCATTATCACCAACAGGAAGAATGGAAAAGGAGAAGCACAGATCGATCGAAGACAGTATGAGCATAATCTTCTAGAGGGAAGCATACACGCATATACTTCTGGTTACTATATACCAGCTGTGTGCGGACGAGTTGCGGCATGACAGCTTGAACATCTACCACAACCAGCACACCAGTAAAAGTAAAAAAAGCGAAGGACAGCTTCGATCTTGCCGTCCAGTCCAGAGGTGAGTGGCGGTTCAATTATGCTGCTACGAACTGGCGCCTCTCTTTGCCTGCCGGGGCACAGCTAGTGCGCGTGTTTTTCAGGGACGTACGCTAGTGAGCCGGTGACGACGGCCATGTAAAAATTCTCCAACCAAACGTGCGTGAGGTGCGGCGGCAGCAATGGCCGACACTCCTGACGGCCCGGCGGCCGCCGGTCCGCAGATTTCCTCCGACACTTGCGGCATGCTGTTCTGTTAAACCCCCTGAAACTGGATTCGCCGGCGGGTTTCCGGAAGTGCCAGCCAACGGCTAAGGTGTTCGCAGGAGTTTTCGTACATGGCTGTCGTCTCCACATTCGTTCCAAAGGTTTTTTCTGCTAATGGGAGAATGTAGCAAGGCCAAAGGACCAAGGGGGGCTGGGCAAGGTTTTCAAAACCGCGGCTAACCGGACCGGAAACCGGAAAAACCGGACAAACCGGTGCGGTCCGGTTAGCCCGGTCGGTCGGTTTTCGTTTTTGAATTTGAAAGAATTTAGAAAATTTGAAAAATTTTGAAACAAAAAATTTGTAAAAAAACTAGATGTAATATTGGGCCCAAAGGTGGAAGAACTTCACGAAAATATGATTGTTTGGTTGGTCAAATAATTGATCGAAGTTTGCAGCCTGAAAAATATGAAAAGAAAAAAGAATGGTGACGCCCGGGGCGGCTAACCGGAAGTCCGGTCCGGTTAACCGCTAGTGATGGGCGGTTACCGGGAGCCACGCACGCACGCGAGTGCTATGGCCGTTTGTGGCCTGTTGTACTAGTTCATCTCTTTCCCTTGCTTAATTCACCAGAAATTCATGGTAGCTCTAAAATTCCTGAAACTTGGTCCCTAGTGCTCTCTTGTCATGCTGTACCATTTAAAAATATCAGCACTGGTGAAATTTCTGTTAAATGACCTCAGATTAATTTGTTACCTTTCTTATGTGATAAATCATAATTAAATAATGCCCTGCTCAAAAACTGTGAAACCTTGTCAACAAATCTCAGAATATTCAACTCTTTACAGTAAAAATGTTTGTGCTAAACAATACACTATTTTAAATTTCGAAAATGATTTAAATGCTACCATTAGTTTAACAAGTCTTTTCCTTAATGCAATTGCAACAGCAGGTTGTATCTTGAGCATTTAACTGTCAAATCATGTCATTCCTTGTGCATTGCACTCCTAATATCTTGAGTATAGAATATCCACTGTTACATGTCATTTGCACCCCATATCTATATGTTGATGTATTGAAAAACTATGTCTAGGATTATGTTGTTGCTCTATGTATTATGTTGGACATTTATGTTTGAAATTTATGTTGAAACTTGGATCATCTTGTAATATTCTTTGTGTGTTTTATGCATCTATAGTGTCAAATTGTGCCTATGTATATTTACAAATTTATAGCAAAAGTCATGTCAAAATTTCCGATTTTTTCCTGCCTTTTTTCCATTTTTCCTCACATTTTTACGGTTTCCGGTTTTTAGATTCCGGTTAACCGGTCAAACCGGACGTCAAACCGGTAAAACCGTCCGGTTTCAGATTACCGATCGAGCTTTTCAGTTCAAAATTTGGGAATCGAATTTTGAAGCGGTTTCCGGTCGGTTTCACACGGTTTCCGGTGAAACCGGACGATGCGGTGCCATCCGGTCTCCGCGGTTTCTTCGGTTATGTAAACCTTGGGGCTGGGTATCACAAACACAAGACACATGAATGAGGCCCTCCTAGGAAATGGATTTGGAGGCTATACAACAGTGATGAAACTGACTTATGCTGTGAGGTTCTCAGGAAAAAGTACCTAAGGGGAGGGCCTTTCTCAACTGAGAAAAGTAGGAATTCATCTCAGTTTTGGAGAGGGCTACAACAAATCAAGCAGAATTTCATGAAAGGGGTGATTTTTGAGGTTAGGGTGCGTTTGGTACGGCTCCAGATTCTTCGAGAAACAGAAACGTTTCAGATTCTCTGTAGAAACTTTCTCAGTCTGAAACAGATTCACTTGTGAAATTGTTTGGCTGGCTATATGTATTCAGATCCCTGAACATACTAGGAGGGTTAAATTGTCCAATATAACTTTTGTTGATACAGTACAAAATACAAAACATCAGGAAAATAACAAATATCAATTACGAAATCATTAAAGGAAAAAAGAAAGAGTACAACGTGAACTGGGCTGTCCATAATTGGCCCCATCCAGCCCATTAGCTACCGATCTTGCCCTTATCCCGATCCTACGAATCGTTCTCTCTTCGTCATCCTCTGGCTAGTTCGCCATAGCCAAGCCGACGACACCGCTCAAGCTCGGATTGGCCATGCGTCGATTGAGCACCCACGCTATAACCAAGCAAAATCGAACACCGTTTGCCTCCTCCATCATTTCCCTCAAGCAAAACTTGAAACTGTTGGGGGCTGCGGCAGCAAACCGTAGCTGGGAGCAGCGTGGGGTGCTCTGGTGCTTCGCCTCGAGCTGCTACTGCAGGAACGAAATGATGGGGCTGTGGCAATTTGACGTAAATACTGTCGAAATCGGAGAGGGATGCGAAACCAGGAACCGTTTCACCACGCGGAACACCTCTCTCGCCGTTTCACGTGGCTAGGCAAAAAATCTGAATCGTTCCGCTTCGTTTCGGTGGAGAAACGTTTCGATTTTTATGTCTTTGGTAGCGTTCCAGCCGTTTCGCCGCTGAATCGGAAACGATTCGACTTGCCAAACGGACCCTTAATAATGGCAGAAGTGCCAGGTTTTGGGAAGATGTGTGGCTTTTAAATGTTCCTTTGAGATTAGCCTTCCCCTCAATTTATGGAGTTTGTAGATTCAAAGAATGTATGGTGAGAGATTGCTGGGATGGGGAGATTTGGAATGTTGAGATTAGAAGAAACCTCAACCAACATAGACTAGCAGAATGGTCAGAATTGATGGAAGCCTTGTCAAAGGTAATCCTCAATGAGGATAGAGATAGGGTGAGATGGGCCTTCGAAAAATCTGGCGTTTACACAACCAAATCAATGTATAGACAGCAGACTTTCAGGGGGGCGAAGTCGTATAGGCTCAAGAAAATGTGGAAAAGTAAGCTGCCCATGAAACTGAAAATATTCATGTGGCTGGCAGACCAAAATCGTCTTCAAACAGGGGTACAGCTGAAAAGAAAAAATGGAAAGGGGATCGAAACTGTGTAATTTGTAATGTACCTGAAACCAATGATCATGTTCTTTTCACCTGCTATCTGGCTAGATTTGTTTGGTCTTGTTTCAGGGAGGCGTTTGATTGGCAAAGGGTGCCAATAAGTCCAAAAGATTTCTTTACAACTTGGTTACCAATAGGATGTGGGGATTATGATTTGGGGCTGTTCTGTTTTGCTGTTATTGCTTGGGCTATCTGGCAGACACGAAACAAGATGGCAATCGAAAAAAAATTCCCAACATCAACTGACAATGTCTTGTACAAAATCTTCTTTGCCCTGCAGAGATGGAGACCGCTACTGAAGATGGAGGACAAGCAAAAACTGGACATGAAGGTGGGCATCTTGAAGCAGTGGTTCTGCAAGCATAAGCAGGCCAGACAGGCGAGAGGCGATCCAGAAGAATTCATGTAGCGTTACTAGTTGGTGCCGCAGTTCACTTTTTCCAGTTGTAAAAACTAGGACGCTGCTACTCCTTTTGTTTTGGGCCGTTGTGTTCTGATGTAAACCGGTATCCCCGGGAGAATTCTGTGGGTGTACCGCCTTTCTTTCTCCTCTCTCTCGAACTCTCCCGGCGCTACAGTTGAGAGGAGGCGGAAAAGAGGCCCTGGTCGCCGCCGGCGGAGGTGGCCGTCTCCGTCGCCTCCGATGGCCCTCGGGGCATCGGGAGGTGGCGGAGACTGCTGTCCCTCTGCCGGTCGGCGGAGTTCGTCCTAGTCTAGGGTTCTTTAGGTTTAGGGTTAGGGTTCGGTGGCCTTCGTTGAGACGCCGGCGCCGTTGGTCGATCCGATTTTGTCCTCTCGAGCTCCGCCGCGTCCTGCCGGCGTTTCACTCCGACGCCGGCGGTGAGCTCGTGGAGATGGGGCTCCCGATGAGGAGCCTTTGTACAGGAGTCCATGGCGCGGTGGCCGCCCGTCTCGGCGAGGTGGGGTGGCGGCCGACCGTTTCGAGCTCCAGGGACAGAGGAAGCTGCGGGTCCAGCGGATGGAGGAGGGTGGCTCGTGCTCGGCTTTCCCGCGGTGGTCGTCATCGTTGGTGATATTTGAGCTAGGGCCAAGGCGGGCTTGGGGTGCTCCCCCGGCCGATTGGGCGGTCGGCTTTTGCTCTCTCGCCCGTTGCGGCGAGTGTCTTCTCCGGCTCTTCAAAGCGTTCGCGCGACGGAGCCGTTTGGCTCCGAGGAGCTCACCTTGGTTCGGAAGACGGCGGCCAGGTCCTGGCGCTGCGCGGCGGCGACTGGCTTTGGTGTGCAAGGTCCCAGGGACCTTTTTGTTTTTTCGATGTTTGTCAGGGGCCTTTGTGCAACTTGGAAAGGACAGCTGTCCCCTGTATCCTATATCGTACCTGTAGTTCTACGGTTTCATGTACGTTCCCTTAACTTTTAATACAGGTATGGTTTGATTAAAAAAAAAAGGGTATCCCGGTGGTAAGACCATGTACTCGTTATATGCTTCCAATGAAAGCAGGAAATATTTCTATCGTAAAAAAAAAGGTTTTTTCTGCTTCCCATTTTTCTTCCCTTGCAAAAAAAGAGAGAGAGAGGAAAGCTTTGATTAAGTTCGTTTTCGTAGATGGTTTTCAAATAGGAGGATCTTGTGATTCCGTCAAACACTGGACTGGTCCGAAAATGGGCTCGATGTGCTCACAAAAGTTCAAAATCCACAGTTCAGCCTAACTACCGGCCTTTGACTCAGCAGGCCAGGCCTCCTCTGGGCTTTGGTGGACGGTTGTTGAGTTCTCTGGCCCATTACGCTCTTCCTTCGCGGATCGAAGGAGTCCGTCTCTGTTGTCTCCCCTGCCCTGTTCTCTCTCCTCGCACGCACGCCGTTGCCACCTCATAGAGATCTCCCGCCGGCCATCGCCGCTTCCTCTCGCTGCCGGCTGCCCGGGCGAGCCGAAATGGAGGTGGTGAACACGCCGAGCCAGGAGCTCGCCCTCACCAACCTCGCCTTCGTGTCCGCCTCCGATGTCCGCCGCTTCCCAGGCTCCATCGCCCTCGTCGGGGACACCCTGGTCCTCACCCTACGATATCCTTTTCTTATCTCGCAAGCCGTTTGTTCGATAGGTTGTTGCCTCTGCGCCTGTGATCTCTATCACGTGCTTTATGTTTTTAATACTGCCTCGTGAGCTTGATTGCCGCTGCGATCTCGTTGATGCTCCAGGGGATTCCGTGCGATCTGCGATGGAATCACCTAATCTGTTATCTTGAGACCTTGTAGTCAGCTCAGGGACGGCTTTTCATTTCTCGAATATTACATTTCTGTGTTACTTGACGATAATGACTATTAAATTTTGATTTTAGCATCAGTATAGTTCGGTTTCAACTTCTGTTCTGTGCAATTGTCACATTACTGTGTTTGGGCAGCCTAGATATATGATGAATCTAGCATGATCTACAGTAATCATTTAGTTCATAGTTGTGTTGTGATTCCTTTGAAAAAATGCATTTCCTCCTTAAGTTTTTGATCCTTAACGAAGACACACAGCTCATGATGCTATTGCAAGTGGCCGGATTGCTTTGAATGGTATCCAGCGTCGTCAGGCAAGGGTTTCAGCTGGAGATTCGGTTACAGTCAGCAGGTTCTGATTTCAACAACTCATGATAATCTTTATTTTTTAGGTTCTTTGTACAGTCATTTATCTTGATAATTTCAATGCTCAGTTTTATCCCCCCTGATGAATTCAAGCTGGCCTTGCTCACGCTAGAGCTATCATTTGTCAAGGCAAAGGCCAACCAAGAGCAGGTATGTCCTCTCTCGAGATGATTGTGGTCGTAATCTATGATTTTCAATTGACGATGTATTATATGCATGATCTTGATTTCCAGCTGGATGCTGTTTTGCTTGCCCAACAACTGAGGAAAAGATTCCTCGATCAGGTATGCCGTATCTTTTGATCAGGCTTGTTTTTGTCCATGACTCCATCAGGAAACTTTCCCCTCTTTGCCACGGATAACCTGGTGCATGTGTTCATAATAAGAATATGGTTGCTGTTCAATTTTATATGTGCTTATTTTCTTCTAGTTCTGCATCTTAAATCACCGTGTGTTCTTTGTAGGTCATGACTGCTGGGCAAAAGGTGACTTTTGAATTTTGTGGAACAAATTATATCTTCACTGTAAATCAAGCGTTGCTAGAGGGCCAAGAGAATTCCACACCTCTGGACAGAGGGTTCCTGTCGAGTGACACATACATCATATTTGAAGCAGCTTCAAATTCAGGCATTAAGGTTATTTTCGGTTTATCTATAATTACAGTACATCAAAGACACTATTTGCTATCTGCTGTTACAGTGCACCGAAGACGTTATAACGCTTCTTTTACAAATACAGGTTATCAACCAAAAGGAAGCTGCTAGCAGCAAGCTTTTCAAGCATAAAGAGTTTAACCTGGAAAAGTTGGGTATAGGTGGATTAAGTGCTGAATTCACAGACATCTTTCGAAGGGCATTTGCTTCTCGAGTGTTTCCACCTCACGTTGTTAGTAGGTAAATATCTAGGAAGAACTAGTATATTGACACACATTTGCAATTATATTGACATAAAATTAGTAATTATTAAATAATTTTGCCCACGCCAGGTTAGGTATAAAACATGTCAAGGGTATACTGCTTTATGGACCCCCTGGTACTGGAAAGACCCTTATGGCCCGTCAAATTGGGAAATTGTTAAATGGAAAGGACCCCAAGGTATGAATTGTTTGACAGAATACAATATTTTCTCCAGTTCTGACTAAGCTATTTACTTATATCTGTGTATTTACAAATGTGATAGACTAGAACTTAGATCTTACCAGCTTGTATGAGTAGTTCATATAAAATAATCTTCACAGGATTGTGTTATCACCAACAGTTATCATTTACTTCTACAAATTAATTAATTAGTTTCAATACCTCCATCTCATGAAGCTGTCACATTCTGTAACCATTCATAATATTTTAGCCCTGCTAATTGTATGTTTTTGTCAAGTTAGCTAATGCGACTCTGTCGAATCTCAGCTATTGTCCAACTATATGTTTACTTTCTTTTTTCTTTAATCCTAGATCGTAAATGGACCTGAGGTCTTGAGCAAATTCGTTGGTGAAACAGAGAAAAACGTGAGAGATCTATTTGCAGATGCTGAGAATGAACAAAGAGCACGTGGTATGGTGTCTCGAGAAAAACATGTCTCACTTTCATTTCTTTTTATTTACCTCAAATTTTGTGGCGTCGTTTCAATACAGGTGACGAGAGTGACCTTCATGTCATCATTTTTGATGAAATTGATGCTATTTGTAAGGTAAATCACCTGCCCCTTCTGATTCACATCCTCATTCCTCATATACTTCAAATTAATTCAAGCTTCCCCAGCATTTTTGAGTATGAGCTATATTGCTGTCAGTATAGAAAGCTCAGTGCCAAATGTTTCCGTCTGCTCAGTTTGGTTACCTGAAGGAGCTTCACAGAATATTGCTACAAATATTTGCACTTTTTTGCTACTTGAAACATGGACTGTCCTTTAAAGTTTTATGGTTTGCCTATCATATGAAATACAAGTACTCATGGTAACAGAATATTATTTGTGAAGAATGTCTCATACTCTCATACTTTTTTTTAAAAAAACCGTGATCTTGTTTCTATACATGATTCTTACTGTGCTTAATTCCTGCTTTGTTTTTAATGATTAATTTGCAGTACCTTTCTTGTGATATAATGCATGCCTATTTTAGCCATCTTTGAAAATTTGACTAACTTTGCATAACTTGTTGAAAATCCAATTTCACAGTCTCGAGGTTCCACCAGGGATGGTACTGGTGTACATGACAGTATTGTGAATCAGCTACTTACAAAGGTATGTTTCTTATAGTTAGATTGTGGGCTTGATTGAGCATTTCTCATCATATATTGAATGATATGTAACCAAACGTATACTTTTTAGATAGATGGTGTTGAAGCGTTAAACAATGTTTTGCTTATCGGAATGACGAATAGGAAGGATTTGCTTGATGAGGCTCTGTTAAGGTGAATTCTCTTTATGAGTGTTTTAAATGTTTGTGCTTCCTCAATCGTTTGCATGGACATTTGATTGTAATGGTAATGGACATCTTGGCTCTCGGGAGGGTCAGAAAGATTTGTTGTCAAACTTCGTCTAACGCTCAATGATAATATTTGGCATGCAGACCTGGAAGATTGGAAGTTCATATTGAGATAAATCTGCCTGATGAAAACGGTCGTTTTCAAATTCTTCAAATCCACACGAACAAGATGAAAGAGAGCTCTTTCCTTTCTCCAGATGTTAATCTTCAAGAGCTTGGTATGTGTATTGTTTTTCCTTTGCTACATGCAAAACAAATAATTTCATCTACCTCTTATACGCTTCTATTAAAGGGGGAAAAAACAAAGGACAGTTATTATTTTTCACAACTTATGTGCCATTTTCTCAAAAAAGAGTGAATGTTACTCTTGCTAGAAATACACAAAATAATGGCATTTACTAACTTTTTTTTAATGGATGTTTCCCAGTTTTCTTGTGTAAATATAATTACATTTTTGATATATTCCAACTAGTACAAAGAAGCACTTGAAATAACATCTGCTCATCTGAATGAAGCTGCTAGAACCAAAAACTACAGCGGAGCAGAATTGGAAGGTGTTGTTAAAAGTGCAGTATCATATGCTTTGAACCGACAAATTAGTATGGATGACCTTACCAAGCCTTTGGATGAGGAAAGCATTAAGGTCACCATGGATGACTTTGTGAATGCGCTTCATGAAATTACCCCGGCATTTGGAGCATCTACCGATAACCTTGAAAGATGCAGGTTGGTATCACACATATCAAGCATGTACTTCAAAATGTTAGCTTCATGATTTACCAAGGCCTTAATATTATAAGGATTTATCTCATGTCGAGGTTAATCACATATCACTTTTAGAATGCTTATTCTCTGCTTATACTTGGAAGATACCAGCATGCTGCTCTCATTTGTTCCTTCTATTCGCCAGGCAATGCTTTTTGAAATTATATTTCAAGCACGAGGTGTTATCATTCATGAATGTTTTGTTGGGGAACCATAGTCTAGATAAGTAGGAAATCAGAAGTATTTAAGGACATAATTTAGTGGAGGTAAACGCCTCAATTAAAAATCTTACATGCTTGAAAATTTCCTGAAATTATGTTTTCTTGTTTAACCTGTGAGAAACATGACAATCATGCATTTTGTTTCTTAAATATGCCGAATTTTTTATTCTAATTTCGTGTTTATTTGAATTCTGTAGGTTACGTGGTATTGTTGACTGTGGCAATGCGCATAAGCACATTTATCAAAGAGCTATGCTCCTTGTGGAGCAGGTTAAAGTTAGCAAAGGTAGCCCTCTTGTTACTTGCCTCTTGGAGGGGCCAGCTGGAAGGTGCACTCTCTGCTATACGTTGGCCTTATCTTTGTTTGGATCTGCTGAAGCCTCATATTGTTTCTGTTCGATTGGTTTTCAGTGGTAAATCAGCTATGGCTGCTACAGTTGGCATCGATAGTGATTTTGCTTACATAAAAGTTGTAAGTTCCTTCATTGCCATTGTAGATGACGAGCCAATACTTGTTTTATTATCATGCCAAATCTCGTTCTATCTCGAGGATATATATAGCCTAAAATTTCATTGTTTTCCGCAGATATCAGCAGAGACAATGATTGGTTTCAGTGAAAGCAGCAAGTGTGCACAGATATGCAAGGTTAGAAACCATGGCATGATGCTTTTTTATATATGTATATATGGGAAAGTTTACCTCAGTTCTCATCTACCGATTGTTTGTAGATTGCTTTTTCTCTGACTGTATCTCCAGTTATTTCTTTAAGGAAAAAGTCCATTTTACTACCTCGTATGCCGAGAGTCCGCTTAACCCCCTAATCTTTTATTTGGTTTACTTAACCCCCTAGATTTCCTAAACCGGTTCTCATGCCACATCATAACCATTTCTGGTTTTGTCTGTGGACTCCGGAATGTGTTATTTTGCTGACCGAACAGCCAGCTGTTCCATCTAATGTGACACATGACAAGGCCCACAAAACCCTACAGTGTCGTGGGGGCGGCGGTGCTAGTTAGATACTTCATCGCCATGTATGTGATCAGCTTGGCCCTTGTTTGGTTGAAGTTCGTTAGTGAGGAGCGGGAGGCATGCTACAGTGCCTTCATGTTGCCAGTGCCGATCTGTAACTGCAACAAAAGAGGCGTTTGTTAGCCCTGCGACTGCAAAGAAGGCACTCTCCCTGTTCTTCAACTGCTAGACGAATTCGCTGACATCTATTGTCCGTAAGTAGTGTGAATCTGTTTAAACAATCATGCCTAACTGAAGCTGAGCGGTCACGACAGCCTTGGTCACCTTGAAGTAGCAGTTTCTGAACAAATTGCAACTGAAACTTGCAACTGCATCATCGTGCAGTCACAATTCACTCGCATATACAACTGCAGGCATGGACTCACAGTACATTACTTGCTTCCGCTGGAACTAACATTTTCATTGTTTTCACTTTTGGTAGGCATACAAATGATTGCACTTCTCTGGTTGTAGCTGACCAAAATTACACTGATTATCTCCCAAAATCGCAAGAACTTCTCCGTAGTTTGCAAAAACTATAACAACCAGCTGTTCCCAGGTCGCGACCATTTCAAGCTTTGCACAACCCTTGCTACTTGTTACATCTTCTCCTTTGTCAGTTCTTCCATACCAGAGCATGCGATAACTAACTGAAGGCAGAATAAAGGTAAGGTGCTCAGGCCTGAGAAAGTGAGAAGAGTCATTGGAGCAGAGCCCTTGGGGCTGCTGTACAGCTCTATGAAGCCTTGATCTGCTGAGAGGGTTCGAGCTCATGCAGTCGCTAGAAGCAGGTGTACAGCCCCGCCCCCCATGGGCCATAGCCCTGGATGGCATGCGCCTGCGAGTTTTTCCCAGAGCTGGACTCAGTTGACAAGGGTGGCTCATCGTAGTAGGAGTTGTGAGCGGTGCTGCATCGGAGTTTGATGATGAATTTGTCACCTGTTAACACGTCAACTGCCAACATGTCTATCCTAAATAGCAAAATGGGCCACTCCAATGTCCAACGTGGCGAAACCAGGATCCAAAAGTGAAGTGATCCGGTTTTTACAAAACAGGGGGTTAAGTAAATCAAATGAAACTGTAGGGGGTCAACTAGACTGTAGACATGCTTTTCCTTTTT
Source organism: Eragrostis nindensis (assembly GCA_012490785.1). Classification (NCBI taxonomy): domain Eukaryota; kingdom Viridiplantae; phylum Streptophyta; class Magnoliopsida; order Poales; family Poaceae; genus Eragrostis; species Eragrostis nindensis. The sequence continues at coordinate 125,236 of JAAXCT010001360.1, read as the reverse complement.
CTATTAATTACATTGTGTGTTTGCACGGGAATTTGAAGTGTTACAAGTTGGTTTCCCATTGATATACAGGTTTTCGAGGATGCATACAAATCTCAGCTAAGCATTATAATTCTTGATGACATCGAAAGGTAAGTTCATGTGCCTGGAACACGGTGTCACATTTAATTTCCTTTCCTCTGCTTCAGAGTTTTCTGTTTCTGAACAATCTTTTAGGTTACTGGAGTACGTTGCTATTGGACCACGATTCTCAAATATAATCTCACAAACGCTTCTGGTCCTCCTCAAGAGGGTCCCTCCAAAGGTTAGCTGGCGCTTTTCCCTACTCATGAGCACATTACGTTCTCGCTATCCAAAGACAGGGTTATGGCTATATGGAACGCCAATGTGATACAATAAATTGTTTAGTTCTTTATTCTTCGGTTTCTTTTATAGAAAGAAATTGTATATGTTATGGAAAATACTTCATGTTTATTCATCTATTTAGTTCTTATTTGCTACAGGGGAAGAATTTGCTTGTTATTGGAACAACAAGTGAGGTGGGATTTTTAGACTCCATTGGTATGTGTGACGTCTTCTCTGTGACCTACCATGTTCCTAAACTGAAGAAGGAGGATGCTAAGAAGGTGATGAAACATTCAGATTTGTATTTACTTTGCTTTGTTGGAAGACAATGTTTGCTCTGGCAGGGCATAACGTGATGCCTTTGGGGCATTGGATAGATACTAGACTTGTATTTATTGAATCGCATTGGGCTTCCTTTGCAGGTGTTACATCATCTTAACGTGTTCAGGGAGGGAGATATTGATGCAGCGGCAGAAGCATTGGATGATGTAAAGCTCTCTCCTCTTTGCCTACTACTCCTACCATATATAGCAAATATGTGCCAATTCTTACAGTTGTTCTGATGGTACAGATGCCACTTAAGAAGGTATATACACTTGTTGAGATGGCAGCACAGGGAAGATCCGGAGGAAGCGCAGAAGCAATTTATGCTGGAAAAGAGAAGATTGATATCGACCATTTCTTTAGCATTTTGGGTGATATGATCCGCTATTGAGCACGTTCCAGCGTAAACATCCCGTGGAATCTTTGATCATTTTCCCCCCATGTATGTGAATTATGTCCCTTGACCTTTGTAGAGATGTATGATTAATTTTTTGAACGAAAGTTGTGTGTCAAAATTGTTGTGCTCGATTCCATTTGGAAATGGCCTTTATGATTCCTGTTGTTAAAAAATGGCATTTGTGATGCCTTGTTGTCAAACCTGCATATGACAATCTTTGTAATCACTAAGAGCTCAGGTGACTCAAGAGCCAAGATCTACGCACAGCATAACTACTACTAGTATTTTAAAATAGGATCGATCTTACCAATACAGAGATCATTTCATACTACTGGGATACTAGCACATTCTATGATACTGAGCAGGCTCACGTGCCTGTAGACAGGGAATATCTGGAAGTGCTCCATTTCTGTGTCGTTTTAGGGCGTGATTGGTTTACTTCGGACCAGAGACAGGCTCGTATGCAGGGAGCCAGGCCGCCGCTAGCCAGCACCACGCAAGCCAGGCTGAGAAGAAACGGGATTCGTTTTCGTTTCTGGCGAGCCAGGCCGAGGGCTGCTCGCTGCATCCGGGCGTGCGAGCTACACAAACGGAGAAGCAACCAATCAATCGAGAACTGCATGCGCTGAGCCCGGCTGGTGTGCTGCAGGCTTCCAATCACCCGCACGTTGCATCTGACGAGCCTGGTTGGGTCATATGCACCCAACCAATCGCACCCTTAACCTCTATCACATTATGCTTGCAGCTATATAAAATTCTCATGTTCAGGAAATACAGTATTTGAAGACTATTATAACTGGATTCTGCCGCTGGACGACGACTTTTACATGTCGGACGTCAAGGGCATCTACGGTGCAGTACAGCACGGGAAAGAAACAGTGTGATCTGCAGGCGTCGGCAGCGCCGACGACAAACGAATCTAACCACGCACACATTTTACTCTGCTTTTTATTCATTTCGTACTGACCTCTTCTGACACACTTCACCCCTCGCTCGATTTTCTCGATTTTGGAGGACAAAACAAACGAAACAGCTTGACCTGGGCGCAACACAGCTAAAAGACAAACGAACGGCACGGCTTCTTTCTCCGCCATTCGCGTCGACCCCTAGGACAAACCGGCGCACGCTGACAGCGTCCGCCTGGCCTCTCCGTTCCCGTGCGTCAGCTTGGCCAGCCTGCACGACTGCGCCTTGATGAGCCTGTGCAGCGACGGCTTCTCGCTGGGCACGACCGCGAAGTCGTCGAGGTACTCCTCCATGCGCTCCACGGCGAGCTGCCACACGAAGGCGCCGGCCCCCGCGCCGCGGCGCTTGGCCGACTGGTAGACGGTGTCGAAGACGGCCCTGTACAGGAGGTCGCGGTGCGAGTGGTCGAAGCCCTTGGCCTTGTGCGACACCCCGAACTCGGTGGTGAGCAGGGGCTTGCCCAGCTCCCTCTCCGCGTCTTCGACGTGGGCGTTGATCCACTGGCTCACGAACTTGAGCTTCTCCTCCAGCTTGGCGTGCCCCAGCCTGAACACACACACAACACAACACACATGAGCGATCCATCGATGGGTTCGGATCTGCTCTGTTTCTGTAACGTGAACGAAATGCGCGCGCTGGTTCAGACAATTACCATTTGTCCGGGTAGAGATGGATGGAACCGAAGTCGATGTCCGAAACGTTGAAGTTGCGGATGAAGTCCATGCCGTAGCTGTTCTGCCAATCCCCCGGATTGACGGTCTTCTTGCGCTGGGGGCTCGTCGGGCCGTAGAACCCCTCGGAACCGACCGTGAGCAGGTGCTTCGAATCGATCGACTTCACATACGCCGCCATCTCCTCGATCCAGCGCTGTAACAACACAAAAAAATCCCATCAATGTAGGTTGACCACTACCACCAGGTAAAATAACCACGGCTACAAACGTGTAGTAGTAGTACTACACATACATCTACGCATCGATTTACCACATGAAGAATCAGCCGTCACGGTCACCGACGTCGCAACACAAATCCAAAACATTGACGCCGCGCTCACCTGTAGCGTGTCGCCGGACGGGTCGGTGGTGCACCTGGGCTCGTTCATCAGCTCCCATGCCAGGATGGTGGGGTCGTCCCTGTACTCCACCCCTGTCAAGTGGTTCTTCCTGGTCAGCAGCGTCTGCAAGCACCCAACCGAAAAGCATCAATAAAGCTTTGTCATCCCACCGACACACCCACACCCCGGTCACCCGTCCTGGTGGAACTGTTAACCGACACTTCAGTGTCACAGTAAACATTAAAAATCTGCGAATGGGCGAGCGAGCTCGAACGGGAAGCAGCTGCTGACCTTGAGGTACACTTTGAAGTAGTCGCGGATGGCTGGGTCGAAGAAGAAGGAGTCGTTGGAGGCGGAGAGGCCGACGCCCTCCTCCCACGCCCACCGCACGTACTGCGTCTTCCCGCCGAACGCCTCCAGGTTGTTGGCCAGGCTCAGGATCAGCCGCATCCCGTGCCGCCCGGCCTCCGCCACCACGCGGTCCAGCGCCTAACAATCACTCTCGTCAGTACGGCATTTTCGGCTGAAATGGCGGTGGTGAATCAATTAGTAATTAAGAATGGCTGGTTAATTATACCTTGAAGACGCGCTCGTCGAAGTGGCCGGGGGCGAGCTGCAGCGCGTTGTAGGAGCCGTCGTTGAAGGCCCAGGTGCGGCACACGGTGAGCCCCATCCCGGCGGCGTCGCGGAACATGCGGGAGACGCGGTGCCGGGTGCCCACCTCCACGGCCTGGTCCATGAGCCAGTACGAGTTCCACCCGTTCACGTAGAAGGGCCGCCCGTCCAGGAACAGCCGCGCGCCGCGCCGCTCCACGAACGGCCCCGTCGGCGCGGGGTAGGAGGAGAAGGAGGAACCCGGCAAGGACGGGAGGGAGAAGTCGAAGGAGAAGGGGTGGATGCCCATCTCGCCCAGGGAGAAGTACACCAGCGCCACGCAGCTGACCACGCCGAGGACGTGGTACAGGCCCAGGCCGCCGCTGCCGAACGCCATTGCTGTCGGTGGGGAGCTTGACGGGCTATGGAGTGACCATGCGGAGTGGGATGCTCTTCTAGAAGGCGGAGTGGAGTGGAGCGGAGCGGAGCGGATCGGCGGAGTGGAGTGGGCGGAGGCAGCGGGCTGTGAAGTAGTCGGGGCGAGATCCGAAGGGGACAAGTGGTGCTCCCCTCGGTCGTAGTTGAGCAAACTAACTGTTACGCTGTGGGGTATGGAGCAGAAGACCGGGAGTGATGGGAGATCTTTTGCTTTAAATTATTTTAGTAATAAGTCATCAATGTATTTTTATTTTAAGTTTTTATGGATTTTATCAAATCTATCTGGATTTTATGATCGATGATTTCTATAAATTCGATCAATCTTAACAGGACATTTATGTTTCTAGATTCACCATGAGATATTATTTGCATGCTAGTATTAAACTATAAAAAAGTTTACAAATTAATTGTTGAAGATACAAATGTTTGACTTTGATTAAATCTGGAATTGCAGTTATTTTGGAACTATGTAGCTAGTACTCCCTCCGTCCCAGAATATAAGCATTCCAAGGTTTGGTCAAAGTCAAGCTTCCTTAACTTTGACCATCAATAGCAAAATATCTATAGCACTCCATCATATATAGTTGATGTTGTTAGATTCATCGTGAAATCAACTATCCTAATATGCAGCTCTTCATATTTAAAATATTTTATTTTTATAGCTATTGCTAGTCAAAGTTGAACCTGATTGACTTTTAACAAACCTAGGAATGCTTATATTCTAGGACGGAGGTAGTACAACATCTGTTTCGCACCCTTGGTGTGCTATATAATTGCCACATTCGTTACCGTTTTATTGGAGTACTTGAGTGTGCCTACGCTTGATTTTCTCACTTAATTCCGCAATAGTTTGGCGAGTTTATAAACTTTCACTCACTCAATAGGCTGTTGCTTGAGAAATGTGGTAAATGAAAACATTTCGCAGGCTTATATTATGCACAATTCTGAAAATTGAAATAAAGGCGAATTATTCTGAGTTACAAATTGAGGATGGGGGCTATGCAAGGGGAAAAGGAGTACCACGAACGGAAAGAGTGGAGGGCGGATGAAAGTTGCAACGAAATAAGGTGTGAGTTCACATGGTTCCTTTTTTTTTTTTTTTTTTGATACTTAGGGCGTGTCTGTATTTCATCTAGAACAAATTACAGACACAGAGGTCGGAAGACCCCAGAACATGCACTCTAACACATAGAGTGTAGCAAAGTGGTGCACAGCACCGAACACCAGACCGACAATCCTGCCAGCATAGAGGACACGCGTCCGAACAGGCTCGGGCATGTCTAGCACGTGGCAGGAAGATAACCCTAAGGAACATCGACAGTGAATCCCAGGAGCTACTGGCAACGGGCTGGCTGCCGGAAGATCGCCGGATCCTCGCTGCGATAGCGGAGGTTGGTCGAGGCATGTGCTTCCTTTGTGAATGGCCATCGTCGGTGAACATTGATATGGTTGAAATTCATCCAGACGCATGAAGAAGGCAAGCACACCAACTCTGGGTGGCGAATCTTTTGGAACCAGACTTACTGAATCCGAGTCGCGACGGACTGAGCACCCGTAGCGGTCGTCGCCTGAAAAGGCTCGAGTACGGCGTGTCGTCGGCGTGGACGTCGAGGAGTCAGATACCGTCGGAGAGGCTGTGACTCGATGTCGATGGCGTGGTGAAGCACGATGTCGGTGAAGCCGAAATTTGGTGCTTGGAAGAGTGCGGAGCGGGTGATGCAGGGGTGTTGGTGCAGGCGGACCTCGACGGCGACTCAATCCCCTTTCCTGGAGCCCAGGCCACACAGCCCCGGCAAGAGACCCATGTGGCCCGGGGTCGCGGCGGTTGCCATGCATGGTGGCGCACCCGGCACAGCGGACGGGTTGGGGGAGTCGATGTAGAGGAGGGCGAAGCGCGACGAGGCTGGATCCAAGTACGCCGCCATCGGATCTCGCGCAGAGAAGCACGGATCTGTCGGCGGACGGGCGGAAAGCTCGATGGCCGTCGCTGGCGGCGGGAGATGGAGAGGCGGCAGTGGCAGATCCGAGATGGACCTCGCCGGATCCGGCCATGGGAGGCACAGATCGAGCGACGGCTTGCCGAATCTCGCCAGTGAGCGGAGTGGATGATGGAGGGGGAAAGGGAAAGCCTACTTCTACTTTATTGAAGCTCACCTCTGAATCCAGGGCACCTTCGAGCTGGTAAGCGGTGTCGGCGAGGAGGCAAAGCCCGACGACGACGACCGCGGCGACCTGGAGGCGGAGGGAGCATCGGCGGCATGACGCCCGCTGGTTCATCTTCAAGCAAACTACTACAAACTATTACTAGTCTACGCTACTGGTGGGGGCTTCCCTCTCCTTCTCACCACCGGCGAGGTCGCCGGAGGGAGGGGAGGAGGGGGGGCCCGGCGGCGGCGGCGCGGGGGGAACCCTCGCGGAGCGGTGCGTTGGAGGCAGGAGCGCCTACAGCCACTCAGGGCGACTCGGAGTTGTGGATGCACTCACATGGTTCCTTGAGATCTCGGCCCAAAGACAGGTAAAGGACACGGACTGCCCACATACTAGTCACCCCTTAACCAACACACCACCAGAAAAATGGTCCTTTGTCCCTAGATCTCTCCAGCTAATCCTGGAGTAATCCTCAGACCAACTCCATGACAAAGTAAATGGACATTATTAAGAAAGAAAGGGAAATCTCTGTGAGCGAATCTGACTTTTGAACAACATTTTAGTACTACGCATTAATCATACCCTAATTGCCTACAGCCGCTTGATTGTAGGCTTTATTCTGATTGAATGCCTAATGACAGTATATGGTCTGTCTGTCTCCAGCGTCGAAACTCCAGTACGAAAATCTGGCTATCTTGGGAGGCTGGGGCCACGATACTTCCCCTATGACACGGACAGTTCTTTGACATTTATGAGCTCAGGGAATGGAGAGCTGGGCCCGCCGCGGTCATGGAGGTCGCCGTTCGTCCTCGTTTGTTTGCAAGGCATTTATTACTGCTTCGTTTTTACTCCACTCCAACTTCGAAGGATCACACATCACAGTAGTTTATCACGGTAGTAGACATGCTTTTCGAAGGATCACACATCACAGTAGTTTATCACACGGGACGGTACAGTATAGGACGTAGCCCATCTCGTTTGGTGAAGCGGGGTGTAAATTAGACGTGAGGGGCACAATGCACAAGTTGTAAATTAGACGTGAGGGGCACAATACACAAGAGTAGTAACGAACAAACTCTCCCCCATCAATAACCCAACCCAAGGAGGCGCTGTATAAAATATAGCCACACGTCAGTGCTGCCTAGTTATAAAAATTCAGTTAACTGTGACTCGCGGCCGCTCACATGTGCCAAGGTTTAACTGTTTAACCTCTTCTGTTGACTAATTTTCCCTTTCTGCGCTTCCTCTCGGTGAAGAGAGAGAAAGAGAGGGAGGGGAGGGAGCTTGCTTGAGCTTTAGCTTTTCGCAGTGACCAGGAACCGAAGCCCGATCTGCATCCTGATTGCAGGTGCGTTCCGTGAGATCAACTCAACTGCAGGAGTACTAGTGAAAAGCTCGCGCCAACTTGCGATCAGAGCTTGGTCGGATCAGAACTCGTACGTTTGGACGACGAGTTTCAACTCTCGTTTTGACGTTTTCCAACCGGCAAAGCAGCCGCCGTCAATGAGGGAAAGAAGAAAAAGAGGAGAAGGCAGCCATGATGATTGGCACGGAAAAGCCGTCACCACGATTGCCCCTGATGTTTCGGCCGGACTTGCCGCCCCGGCTTCAGCCACTCCCGGAATCACAGGAGCGTCACGCGGAACGTGTAGCACGCGACGCGACTAGCGCCTGTCCCTCCGCTCCGCTCCACCGACAGCCCGTGGGTTGAGCGGAAATTGATGGTTTGGCCCACCGGTGTCGCGCGCCCGCGCTGCCGACGGTGCATCCCGCACGCTCACGAGACGTGGCCTAGCTCTGACGTAGCGCTTCGGTTTGGAGAGCCGTGCGCGAAACAGAACGGGCGATGCCGATGAGTGAGGGCTTTCGAGCTCGAGCTCCTCCTCCCAGCTGAAGCATGAAGGCGAGATGCGGTGCACGCCGCTGCGTTCCCGGCGCCGCTCGTCACTGGCGCACATGGACGCAAGTACGCAACGGTGATCGCGGGGCACCTGCCGCGTTTGGGATCCCCTCTGTGCGGGCACGAGCCGCGCGTGGCGTAGAGCAGCGCGGCGACCTCCTCGGCATGGCCGGACTGTAGATTGCAGCCCTGGACGGCCCGAGTTTCGTAGTAGGTGGGCTGCTAGGCCGATCGGCCATTCGGCTGAACGATTTTTGGCAGGCCGAGGTACCTCAAACTAATTCTCTGCCCAAAACTCAAGCCTTCGTTGCTTAAAAAAAAAGAAGGATTCGAACATCCGATAAACGGGCCTTTTGGCTGACCTGCTACAACTTATAGACCTCGTGGGCCTTTTTCATGGCTGCTCTCCATTACCCATATATTTCAAGTTTTCAACAATCTTTTCCTTGCAGTCATGCAGACCGATTGTAATGGTACGAGTAGGAGTAGAGACCTTTTCATTATCGACTCTAAGCAGCCATCACGTAGTCCTGTTGGCTCTATCTTAGAACCAAACTATATATAGCAGAAAAATATCAAGTTTAGCTCTATCTTTAACGGCAACGTATCCTATGAGAACCAGGTTCGTGTGAGAACTATGAGAACTCCAATCTGAGCCACATGATCTTGATCTAAGAGGGCGCATGAATTCAGGTGGGAGGGGGAATTTACAAAATCACCGCCCACTTAATCATATTTTTGCAAATTCTCCCTCCCACCTCTCCCTATGCGCCCCCCTTGGATCAAGATCATGTGGCCCAGATTGAAGTTCTCATAGTTCTCACACGAACCTGGTTCTCATAGGATACGTTGCCATCTTTAACCCTTTTTGTTATTAACATTTCTATTTCAGCTCGAATGATTGGCCTCAGATTGGAACATTTATCCCAAGACGTTGAACTGTCAAAAGTTGCTTCGGGGTAGCAAAAGTATTGTTGACCTACCATGATGTCGCTTTTTTTCTTATGATATTTACCTGTTCCTTTCGTCAGTCACTCTGTAATTCTGTATTCAATCGATTCTGAACCTTTCCCAACTTCAATCAGGCAAGAATCCACACAAAGGCGATTTGTATATGATCCTACACAAACATTAATCCTCCCTACCCCGGGTAGAGCTCTGCCGTTGGCCGACATATCGCGTCGCATCGCATCAATCCTTCCTCGCATTATTGTTTAAGGACGGTGCTTATCGCTTTTTCGCCAAGTTTAAGAGCAGCGTTTGGTGGCGATACATCGGATGAGCTCATCGGAAGGAACAGAGAAAAGAGCTCAAGGTCCTCATGTGTTGGCGTTGTCATCCGTAAGGGCACGGATCGGCCCTACTACTAGAGTTCCATTGGCCCGTGTGTATTTTGAATACGAAAATCGCTTTCGTTTCTGTGTTTATTCAGCACATTCATGGTTCATATATGCATTGAACCACGGTTTGATCGTTTCTCTGCATTCCAAACAGCCCTGGTTGTGGCGGGGCAGGAATGGTTTGTCGGAGCATTATTACTTACTCAATTTTGTCATGGAGCTAGGACGCTTTATTCGTTGCTGATGCAAGAACTTATCTTAATCTGGCCCAGCACCCATGTACTGGCCAGGCCATTGGCAATCATTGTTTAGTTGCCAATTAGGATGGTCCGGTCCGGTCCTGGACAAGTTGTACTATAGTGCGCATGGGATTCTACAACCGAAGCCATGTCTAATGAGTAGAGTATGTGCCTACCAATCTAAGGTGGCGTTCGGTTCCCCCTCTAAAATCCCTCTAAACTTTATACCCCTCTAAAATAAAAAGAATTTTACTATTTAGGGGTACTAAATAAAATTTAATTGCAAAACCTTTCTGCAGATGGGCGTTATTTTTCGAGACGAATCTAATGAGCCTAATTAATCAATGTTTTGACACAGTGATGCTACAGTAACCATCGTCTAATCGCCGCTTAATTACCCTCATTACGTTCGTCTCGCGAAATAGATAGGGGGTCCTGGATTTAGTTTTGTAATTTGACTTTGTTTAGTACACATAAATCATGCCGGCATTTTGATGTGACCCCTCTAAAGTTTTTAGAGGGGTCACCGAACGGGGCCTAAGGTTCATTACCATTCATCTCGCTTGCACGAGAAACCACGGCCCCGCTCTCCGCTTGGTAGGCACAGAGTAGTCGAAATATCTGTTTGGTAGCTGCCCCGTACGTCAAATACTATCTGTTTAGTTCAAAATTTTGTCCAAGTATATATATGTTTAGTTCTGAACCGAAAGCGTGTGGCCCGATTCTTCATCAGGAGTCAATTAAACATGTTACTTCTATCAGAATGAATCTCAATCGTAAGGAGAGCATCACATGCAGGTGAATTAATAAAGGTGGGTTGCGATCGATCATCAGACACAAGCATCATCTAAATATGCTGGATCACAGTGATGTAAATCTAATTTAACTAGTAGTAAGGTTGACTGGTCTTCATCGTTTATATTTGGCATAGGATAGGACGTGTTTTTCACGAGAGCAATCGTGATAAAGGGGGAAAAACAACCAGTGACCTGGCGGATCATGAAATGTATTATTGTTGGTCACATCAGGCAGTGAGCGAAATCAAACCTGCACCGTTAAATTAATATCGATCATTATGCAATCGTTTTCAGTTCCTATGTACACTAATAATGCGGAAATGGTGCGTGATGCATGCATATCCGCCGTTTATATCTTTGCACATAATTAAGATATCAAATTTTTGTTGCATTCGTCTTAAAAAATTACTTACTATAGTAAATGACCCGAGTCTCCAGCTAGCCCATATCTATGCGCTGATGTGCAGCCCTTCGCAGAAACGAAGGCAGCGTCGTGCATCCTTTGTGACGCGGTAAAGTAAACAATGCTGTATCGGAGCAAGAGGAGTCCATGGACTCCTGAATCAGATCAAGCTTCGTTGCGTGCTCCAGCACCTGGATCTCTGTATGCGAATATGCATGTGTCCTCTGCTAGCACAAGCTGTCATCACACGTAGAAAAACACCAAGCATGCACAGCGCGTCGACGTCGGCATGCGTCAGTCGCCGACGCCCGCAGCCGCGGAGACGCCACGGGCGCCGCGCTAAAATATGCGGAACGCGAGGCATATCCGCGCGAGTGAGCGAAGCCGGGGAGGTGCACTGACCGTGCCGCCAGCGGAAGGTTCCTGTGCGTGATCCTGTCGCGCGGTGCGGCGCGGCGGCGCTGTTCCCAGCCTCACCGCACGGGTGCAGGTAGGTGATCGCAGCGCGGCGGTCCAGCCAGTGGCTAGCGAGGACAACGCGGAGGCGGGCCCGGGCGTGGAATTATTGGAGTCCCTGGGCGCCGGGAATGAGGCTGCGGGTGGTAGTTGCCGGATGGCCTGCGCCATGGATTCTGCTGCACTTGCTGTGTGCCGCCCGTTCTCTTGTCTTGCCAGGTTAGAGCATGTATGGATTCTGCTGCACGAGCTGTGTGCCGCCCGTTCTCTTGTCTTGCCAGGTTAGAGCATGTACTTTAATTGCTGTTTTAGCTCTTGGAACAGAGATTAAGAAAAGTTGATAAAGGTAAGTGTGCAGGAAGCGATGAAGAGAGAGATAGAGATAGAGGTGTATTGAGAATAGAGAAAGGTGCATTGGGAAGTGAGAATGACAATTATTTTGGAAAAACTGAAGGAATCTAAAGTGACAATTAAACTGGGACGGAGGGAGTGGAGTACTCAGCAGATGTGTTTTGAATTTCGATTTTAAAATGGATATCAGTTAAGGGCGATAAAATGAAAACTGGTAAAATTCAGCCAAGTTCGGTCCTTTTTTCAAAATATAAATGAAATTTGACCAAAATTTTTAAAGCCAGCCAAAACCTGCCGGTAACCGCAGAAATCCGAAGGGAACGGTATAACTAAAATTCGACAAAACAGCGAATTTTTGAATAAAATGTTTTTTCGCTAGGTGTCTATGTCATAAAAACTCGAACTGGAGGAGAGAAAGAACGACAGATAATATGACTGGCGATTGTGCTACCTTTCGGCCAATCTCTGAATACCCAAGCAAACATTGAATGATTGAAATATTACATTGAGGTATAGCAGCCAAAGCCCATAATATCAGCTCTGCTTGGTGATGGATGAATTTGACTTGGAAGTCGTATTGCGTTGGTAGTCGGCTATTATTAGACATGCTCTTCCAAACCTTTGCACCAAAGGATTATCAAAAGTCATGAATACCGTTACACTATGGTATGGCTATTGCCGCAGTCTCTTGCCCCATGCAGCTGTCACGCTACAAAGTACACACCCTCTTGTTCGATACATCACGAATGGTAAACTACAAAATAAAACATCGTACCAGTGTCGAGCGTTACAAACGAGTTGTGGGTTGGGCGCAAAGGATCCGGCTAGTTGTCTGACGTGGATCCGTGCTGTTCCCGTGTGCCGCCAACAGCCAGGTCCCACCCCGCCCGTCTCCTATCGCCTCATCCACACCCACTTGGGCCCACCCACCGTACCCGATAGAGCCCTCCATTGCCAATTCGCCACGTCTCCAACGATCCCGGTTATATATAACCTCCCGCTCTGCCTGGGTCGACCAAGTCGGTGAGCTCCGTTGAGCATAGATAGCCAGGAAAAACTGTTGCAGTTGGGCAGCCAGCCACAAAAGCTGCCAGAATCATAAAACCATTATACACCATGGTGATGGAGGAGGCGATGGACAGCGAGATGAGCTTGTCGAACATGGTGCTGGGCTTCCTGGAGGATGCCGGGAGGGAGAGGTGGCCGGAGAACGATGGCGACGATGACGAGAGCGCCAGCGGCGGAGACGACGCCGAGAGCAAGGCGTTCTGGCAGGCCCAGCACTCCCAGCTGCATGTAAGCCCTTTCCTCCATTTCACAGGCAATCCATTAGTTTGCGTGTTGATCAGAAGCAGAGTTTTCTTCTCGGTTCGAAGACGACGACGACGAATTGTTTAGCAACTCGCTGGCAACACCGCCACCACAAGCACAGGGCACAGCGCTGATGTAGTGGACCGCCATGATATTTTGGATTGATTTTGTGTGTTCTTTGTCAGTTGTTTGCGTTGGCCTAGCCTAGCAGCCTGGTATTATGACTTCTGGTGCTGATCGAGCGATGCAATCTTTGCGTACATGTGGATGTACAGGAGGCTCTCGTCAAGACCAGCCCGGCCGAGAGCAGGATCCGCGCCGACACGGAGGAGGCCATCAAGAGCATGCGCGCCGCGGCGGGCGCGGCCTGCTCCTGCACGGGGCGCCCGGCGGCCGGGGACTGCCGTCGCTGCATGCTCCGCTGCGCGACGCCGGGTACAACAGCGCGCTCTGCAAGTCCAAGTGGATGCGCTCGACGGACATCCCTTCAGGTAATCACTTGATCACGTCCCGGACTTAATTCCATTGCTTACGATTCTCCACGACGATCCCAAAAGAAGAGGCCGAGAGAGGGATATCCAAATTGGCGGCGTTTTTAGTCATGCCAAGATTCTCTGTCACCGAAGCTTTACATGCAGCAAGTGGGGTGACTGATTTTATTGTTTACTACAAGCATAGGGATTTTTTTTGAAGGGAGTTAAGTATAAGCTTAGCGCCTACCTGCCGTAGCGAACAAACCTTATTCCGTAAACTCACATGGTTCACATGGACCTGGTCATCGTCCGGTGAGCACCGTGAGTCGCAGCCAGCCGCTACATCCCTGTGCGGTACTCTAATTAAGCAAACAGCCAAGCAAACAAGTCTCTTTCTCTCACATTGATCTCAGCGGTCACGACGCCGTGCAACTTGCCGCGTCCACATCAAACCTCTCGACCAGGGGTGGTAGTACAGTACACCACGCTTGCACAGACCATCCCAAAATCTGCATCGCCAGATACATACTCGACGCCGAACCGCTCGTTCCGTGTCATGATCGAGTTCGGCAAATTAACCACCAGACTGGCCCGATACTGATATGTTTGGTTTTCCCGGCGGAACGTGTGCAGGTGAGCACAGCTACGTGGACGTGGTGGTGCAGACGCGGAGCGGCAAGGCGGTGCGCGTGGTGGTGGAGCTCAGCTTCCGCGCCGAGTTCGAGGTGGCGCGCGCCAGCGCCGAGTACCGCGCGCTGGTGACCGCGCTCCCGGAGGTCTTCGTCGGCCGCGCCGACCGGCTGCGCGCCGTGGTCAAGGTCGTGTGCGCCGCGGCCAAGCAGTGCATGAAGGAGAACAACATGCACATGGGGCCCTGGAGGAAGCACAAGTACATGCAGTCCAAGTGGCTCGGCACGACCGAGCGGACGGCGGCGTCGCCGGCGATGGCCATGGCGACGCCGGTGGTCCCTGCAGCGGTGGTGGCGATCGGCTCGCCCGAGAAGCACACCAAGTTCAGGGCGTCCATGCTGAGCTTCGACTTCGGCCGGACCGCGGTGGAGGTCGTGTGATGCTGATGCGTGTGCGTGACGTGCAACGAGAGACGATGAGGACGGCGGCACTAGTCTACCGTGTTGTAGTGTTTGCCGGATATAAGGCTTTTGTCAGGGTTGAGAAGTTCAGATTCCCCTCTCAAAGGAAATTCATATTTCAGAAACCGGTGTTCGATTGGCTTCTTATTTCGCACGTTTTCGGTGCTCGGCTCCGGCGACAGGCTGCGAGGCCGCGAAATTGACTTCAGCTTGCTGCTATTTTCACGTCTCAATTTAGATTGTTGATACTTGTCTGGAAGACTGCAGTTAACACGCTACATTAGAGCTCCATGAGTCTTTTCAGCAATTGATACAGTAAGGCGGAGGCCGAAACAGCATCTTTAGTATGAGTGCTAAGCTATCTTCAGGATTGCAGATCAACTTGTATCTGACATATTGACACAGTCCAGCTCATTAGAGCACTTACAACTCGGAATCCATTTGGTGACACCACTACCATATTAGCATCTTCTGAAGAATAACATTTGGTTCTCAACTTAAAAATGCCTTTTATCCTCAGTGGATGCTTTGCATGCTTTGTGGTATGACAGTTAAGCTTCTCTCTTTTCTTTCACTGGGAAGTTTCTTCCTTAGGAGAAGCTTTTCTATTCAAGCCCTTTAGTGGGAAACGAAGATAAGGGTAATATCTCACCAGCATACTGAACCAAAACCAATTTTTGTAGATGTTGAAAAAGACGGGCAAGATAAAATGGACCAAGCCGTTTTTGGCAATTGAGCCAAAGTAATACAAGCATGTCCATTATAAGGGAAACAATTAATGGTTTTTCCACCTGCAGAATGAATCTTACATTTTGCAATGGACAATAAAATCTTAATTAACAATAAATTGACATGTTGTGAAATTACTTCTGAATTTACAATTACAGAAATGAACAAGAGATTAGGAATCAGAATCTGGAATTTTGTAAGCAAATGGCGGAGGAACTGAAACAGTCAGCGACAGCAACAGATAGTAAGTCCAAAATTAAACATAATTTAATCTTGTGCACTTTGGTTAAGACAATGGACACTATCTGAAGATGGCTATGAGCTACGTGGTGTAATTCGCCAAAATATTGTCTTAAAATTGATATGGCTGCTATAGAAAATGTGGGCACGTTAAACTAGAAATGGTGAAAACGGGATGTATGAGTCGTGTGCCGGTGTGCGCAGAGGTATGAATGGGTTTCGATGTATTTGATGTCAAACATTTTGATCCCTTGAAGAAGCAGTTTCAGGAAGCTGCATGTATACATTTTGTGTCGAAAAAACCATGTTGAAGCAGAATAAGTGCTAGAGGTGCTCTAAAATCCTGAAAACTCTATCTATCAACAGAAAAGAACTGAAAATGACATTCTGCGGCCTATCAGAACAGCACTGTTTGGAAGGGAGACGATGCTGAATAGTTTACAACAGTTTTGGGGGTGGGGGTCCAGAGAAATCAGGATGGCTATGTTTGAGCTTTTGTACCCAATGAGCTAGCCAGTTCTTGTGATCATGAGTCTCCTGGCAGCTCGAGCTTGGCATATTGTCAAGTGTTCCATCCCTGTCAAGAACCATCTTAAATTTCTCCAACACCTGAACTATCTGCCAAAATTCGGGCCTCTTCTCGGGATGCGAGGCCCAACATTGCTCCATTAGAAGCCGCACTGGTGCTGGGCAGCTAGGAGGAATAACTGGCCTCACATTCTGAAAATAAGAAATTTGTGTTCATCACTTTCTTTCATGGAAAGCATAAAGTATTGGAAGTTCACGACACAAAACTGTGTATGTACTTCCGAAACGTTCATCATGCGGTGCAGCTAATAAATTCCCTAAATAACTGTTTCTTGTGCAATCAGATCAAATTTTAAAAACATAGATAATTCTCAAGCTAGAGAATATATCACCATGCATGGAATAGGTATCAGGTGAGTACCTTGTCAAAAACAGCAAAAGCTGCTTGGAATGGATTCAAATCTTCATAAGGTACCGAACCAGAAAACATTTCCCACAGGATCAGGCCAAAGCTGTAAACATCAACTTTTCGACCATATGATTTGTGCTTCATCATCTCTGGAGCCATCCATCTGAAAGTCCCAGCGTCATTTGCCAGAGGGTCACAGTATGCTTCCTCGCAAGCTATCCCAAAATCAACAATCTTTGCGCAGCCTTCTTCGTTGAATATGATGTTCTCCGGTTTCACATCACGATGGACAACCCCTTGAGAGTGTATGTATGCCATGCCGTGTGCGATATCCAAGCTGATTGAGATGATCTTGTCTAGAGGAAGAGATTTGTGATCCAGCTTGTGCAAGAACGATCTCAAAGAACCCCCAGAAAGGAACTCAGTGATGACACAGAATACTGGCGGACTGCTGCATGCTCCAACCAGCTACAGAGACAACATTTTGTGACTAAATGAAAACTTCTGATTGTCATGATAAAATAGAAGCGAAAGAGAGCCAAATAAGCAATACCAGGAATTATAACTCAATAAAAGAGAGGACACGCTTGGCTCATATGTTTTGAATTTTCAGTTTTGAATGTTGAAAGGCAAGTACTAGTACTCAGTAGGACTACCATATGCCCATTGTTTGCACGTGGTGACCTCATGGAAAATAACCCTAATAGTAAAAGCAAGTTTCTACTGGGTACTGACACGTCCATTGAGGATTCGCAATCCCCAGCACAGCTCGAGGATTTGCAACTCTCCAGGACAGCTGGCAGAAAAGTCACGCTTATTGAAAGCAAGAAAGAAAAACACTGTCCACGAACTACCCATGCAATTTGTATATTTCATCAGTGCCCAACAAGAGAAAATGTACGCATATTATGAGAGCATCCAACTATATTTTGTGACAAAGCAACATATAGTTGTCGAAAAGCGCAAGCACGCACTAAAACTGAGAAAACTACTTGCATGACAGCGAATGCGGATTCGCGGCCAGTGCAGAACTGGGCCTGCACCACGAAAGAAATTCTGAAATGGAAAGCTATGATGTTTACCTTGATGACATTAGGATGAGTGAGGCGTGACAGTGTGGCGACCTCTGTGTTGAACTGCTTCTCAAGCTGAGCGGCCAGCTCTGCATCTTCCTCGTCTTCAGGCTGCCTGATGAACTTGACAGCCACAGGCTGCTCCTTGTAGATTCCGTGGAACAGGCGGCTGTGAGCCCCGGACGCAAACCTGTGCCCGATTAGCAGCTGGGAGCGATCAACCGACCATTTCTCGAGCACTCCCAGCGCAGCAACCTTTGCCCTGCCATTGGCGATGAATTCCTTCCTATGTTTCAGCTTGCCGGGCGCCCTCGCCGGCGCTAATGACGCCGGCGGGCTCCCGCTCCCCGGTCCCGGGGACGTGGATCTCCGGCGCGGCGGCGGAGTGGAGAACCTCTTGCTGGTTGATTTGGCCTCCTTGAACAGGTCGGGAACGTCGCGGGACGGGAGCGGGGACCTCGCCCTCTGCTTCAGCCTCGGCGACTGGCTGAGGGCCGTGAGCGAAGCGCTGCGCGCCATGGCGTTGTCGCCCGGCGTCTTCCTCCTCGGGAACGGAGCCGGGCTCGAGCACACTCTCTGCAGGTTCAAGCTGTCCTCGTCGGGGTGGAAGGAGAACTCGAGAGCGCCAGGGCTGTCGCCCTCGGGGCTCTCGTGATGAACGGCCACGCTGAGGCTGCCGCCTCCCTTCTTCCCATTTGCATCCTTGCCGTCCTCCTGCTTCGCCGTTCCTCCTTGCAGCAACGGACGATCACCGACCTTCACGAACTGCCCCAGCTTGGCCTCCGATGACGAGCCATTCAGCTTCGGCCGGGCGCTCACCGAAGTCGTCCCTGGATCGGAGGAGGCGGAGTGCCGCGTCCCGGGCTCCGAGGAGACGGAGTGCCTCGTCCCGGGCTCCATGTTGAGGCCATGGAGCTTGAACCCCGAGGCGGAGCCCTTCTGCCTGAGCGCGGCGCCGCGGTTGAACTGCTCGACGAAGGCGCCGAACTGCTCCCTGCCGGAGTGGGAGCGGACGACGGAGTGGGAGAACCGCGTGCGCCGCACCCACGAGTAGTCCTCGTCGTCCATCTCCTCCTCTCAGAAAATTCGCGCGCACGAACGCACGCAGACAGACCGACGCAGGGTTGAGGTGTCGAGACAGGTGGATCAGAGGAACCTGGACGAGAAAAATCCGGATCCTAGCACGTCCCACAGGTCATTAAACAGGCGCCACATTTGCTCCCTTCTTGAAGGCCTCCGAACTTCCCTGCTCGATCGCCTGGACGAGCGATCCGGTCAGATTCCATCAACCGCCTCCTGAAAATCAATTCGAAAGCAATCGCTCGAAATCAATACGCTTGATTGAATGACAAAGAACCGTGAAAAAGGTTGCTTATTTGGTATCGTCAAGTCACCAGAACGCATCATCAAGTCGTCAAGGGAAAATAAAGGAGGAGGAATGCTTGCACCGGTCAAAAGCCACGAGTTTATTCTATGAGCAGAGGAGGATTGGAATGAAAGAAGGACGAACCGTGCCGGCTAAGCGAAGGAGGAAGAAGGAGGCGGAGGCGTGCAGGAACCATCAGGGAAGGGAAAGGAATGGCGGGCGCGCAGCGAGATACGTGAATCCGCGGAAAGCTTGACGCGAAACTGGAAATTCAAATCAGAGCCCCATCCCCCATTCCCACGCCACGCGCTCGCTGGCCGGTACCCAATTCCAGGAAGAGTTCGCCCCTCCCAATCAACCCGAGAGCCGTCACCGCCGCTTACCCGATCGGAGGAAGCCGCCGAACCCGAACCGCGCCGAGCAAGAGCCAGGAAGGCGAACCGGGCAAGAAGAACGTGGAGATGAGCCAGCCAGGGCAACGAGCAGCGGAAAGCGGGTGGAAGGCAAGGGAATCCGAGCGCACGGGAAAAAGGCGACGCCGTGTGTGGGTGGTGGTGATGGCTGGAAGTGGTGGATTCCGAATTCGCGCAAGAGAATGTTGCGATGGAGCCCGGAGCGTTTTTATCCGCTGCCGGATCGACGAATCAAACAGCTTCGGCGTCCCCACCCACACGAGCACCGGTCCATCTTCTCCGCGCTGGTCGCCTCGCTTCCGTGTGCTGTACTCGGACGTGACAGGATGATGGGATGAATCTTTTCTTTCTGTTTTCTGAGTTGAAAAAACTAGCCCGAGTATGGTGAAGCTCACGTGAAGGCGAACTACGTAGAGCAGCGGGATTCGTTGGTTCAGCGATTACAATACTGGTCAATAATTGGCGACGACTTTACGGATCTTTTTTTTTTTGGTGTTGAGGAAGTAGACTTTACCAGAATTTGATTAGAAAAAGTTAACTGCTCCTCTCGTTCCGTCAGATGTGGGACGGGTTGTATTCTCTTATCGTTTATTTGACGGCGCTGGCATCCCAACCATGTGGGTATCGTGCATGAGAGGGGCTCGTCTACGCCTCTGCCGTGTCGGCGTAGCCGCGTAGGGCGAGCCCACTGTCATGGTCCATGGTCTATTCCGGAAGGCAGGGTTGTGGTGGCGTCTGATGCGTCACTTTGGGGTTAGAATTTGGAGATCTTTCGTTTTAGGTCTAGAGGTAGGGGACCAGGGAGGGAGCCAGAGTAGCACGACTTACTTCAGGTGTTTTGTAGAGATTTCAATTTGTTCCGTGTGGTCTTGATCCAACTACTCTGTGTGATATATTAGCCGCACAACTTATTTCTTCACGTACTCAATAATTTACGCGAAGTTGTGCTAAATATCAGGATTCTCCACGCAAACTTATGAGTTAAACAAATTCTCAGAATGAACTAGAAAGCAAAAATAAGTAAACAACCATTTTCAAATTAGTTGCTTATTCAAGAAGCAGAAAGTTGTGCTAAACTGGGCCATTATCTCATCATCAAAATTTCAAAAGTTTGACCTACATTTTTTTTTTCAAACAGTCATGTTTAGTTGAACAAAAGGGGTAGCTTCCTAAATCGAACTCTAAGCCCACTCTCACCTTTTGTTCTAGCGTTTGTGCCTATTATAATTTGTACTATCTTGTAGCTTGCCTTTTATAATTAGAATTCCAAGACCGTGTAGAAGACTCCTATTATAATTTGTACCTTGTAGCTTGCCTAAAATGCAAAAGAATACGTACCTCTGTAAAAAAAAAAGAGAGTCACCAAAGTACGCTAATTGTAGCAGTAGTGTTGTTGATGAGTTTATCACACTTTTGTGCAGCCGTTGACCCGAATCGCTCTCAGCATTGCACGTGCGGACGTGCCCAAGATGCTGGCTACGCGCTCCACGGAGACCTTGGTCTTCCCGTGAAAAAGAAAACGCTTTAGACGCCATAGGCCGAACGAGCCCACGAGCGAGGCCCAAAATTCCTAACGGATCTCGGTCAGCCCAACAACCTGAACCCACCGGAAGAGAGGACATAGAACTCTCCCGACCCTATCGCTTTCTACAGTTGAGACCGGCGACTGAGAGCGATGAGCGCTCCCGAGCGATTTCGCCGATCTCCTTCGCCTCTGGTGCCGTTTAGGCATCGGAGGGGAGGAGAACCGCGATTTCGCACTCGGTGTATATATTCCTATTAGTTATTATACAAATAAAGTAGGATTAGGGAGTCCGATGGCTTCGGCTTATCCGATGTTCATCGTTGTTGTCCCGATGGATTTGGTGCCATATCCACGGTTCTTTTGTCCCTCGAGCTCTCTCTGTCGATGGCAGCAGCAGCGGTTCATCGTCTGGTGGGAATTTCGCGAGGTATGTCTATCACAAGCTCAAGTGTTTGGGTTGGTTTTCTGCAATCCCTTCTTGGGTTCTTCGTGTCGGTCGATTAGGACTTGCCAAGGCAACAAGCGTCCGATCCCAGTGTCTGCAACGAAGTTACAGCCGACGGCTGTTTGCCGTGCGTTCAACGTCTTTAGTGCACATCAGCTTGATTGATGTGCCGCTGGTGGCTATTGAAAAAATTGATGTTTCTTCGGCTGCTTGGGATGCGGCTTCGAGCTTCTTCATCGGTGCATCCTCTGTATTAGAGTTACCGGGCGAGTTTCCGATCGGAGTTGACGAAGAACTCGGCAAGGACCTCATGTGTACTGCAATAATTTTTGTATCTTTCGGGGGTCCCTTTGTAAGGGGCTGGATGTAAACTTCCTATATATTAATAATAATCCAACCCGTTCTCAAAAAAAAAAAAAAAAAAAACAACCTGAACCCACCTCCGGTCGCGCCACCGCGCGCGCCAGCAGTCCCCCTGCCCCCACGCCGCGCTCGGCACCGCCCACCGGAGGACAGGCGAATAGAATTAAGCGAAAGCGAAAGCCAATGCAGGTCGCCGTCAACCCCACCACCACCACCCCCTCCGCGCAAGCGAATCCGAGGCACTACTCGGTCTCCTTCCTCCTGCCGTCGCCTCCTTTCCGCGTCCGCTTCCGCTCTTCCCGCCGCCCGGCACTGAGGGCGACCGCCATGGCCGCGCAGCCGCAGCAGCTCACCATCACGCGCCCCGACGACTGGCACCTCCACCTCCGCGACGGAGGCGTCCTCGAGGCAGTGCTGCCCCACAGGTCAGCGCGATCGTCTCTGCTGCTCGCTCGTTTCTGGTAATGCACGCAGAGTGTTTGATGTAATGTATCTGAGCGGTGGTTTCGTGGATGCACTTTGTGACAGTGCGAGGCACTTTGGGAGGGCCATAATCATGCCCAATCTGAAGCCGCCAGTGACTACAACAGCACGTGCGGTGGAGTACAGGGAGGAGATCCTCAAGGCACTGCCTCCAGGGAGTAGCTTCCAGCCGCTAATGACGCTTTACCTCACGGACAACACCAGCCCAGAGGAGATCAAGTTAGCAAGTACGAACTCTAACCTTGCCATTATCTGTTAGCAAGCTATTTTTCGAATCTTTGAAGCTCAAGGTGAGATATTCCGAAGACATCTCGTGCTCCCAAACATGCAGGTGCTTCCATGATCCCATTTCATCCCAGCATCTTCCATGCCGTGCCTCTCTAGGGCACATATTCAGGACCATCATGTTTCTCACCGAGAAGGTTTCATCGATGGCAACTGGCGAAGATGATTATTCGTATATTGCACATATGCAAGCTTTGCATGGGCCGTTGCTGTGTTTGCATCTGTCTGGTGTCAGTTAGAAAAAGAATCAGAAATAGTGGTCTACGTTAATGTTTGTTTAGGTGACAATCCTGGATTGCGAATTTCTGAATGGTGATTCTTACTTTGCATGCTCTGTTGGTTTCAGGAAAAAGTGGTGTGGTTTTTGCTGTGAAGTTGTATCCTGCTGGAGCAACCACCAATTCCCAATATGGTGTCACTGATATATTCGGGAAGTGCTTGCCTGTCCTGGAGGAGATGGCCAGGCAGGAGATGCCTTTGCTTGTAAGTTCTTTATTCCATTTCCTTGCATTATAGGCGTTGTGATCCATGCTAAGTGTCGTGTAGTTCTTTTTTTTCTTTGGATAGTAGGTGTGCTTGCATTAGTTTCGTTGACGGTGCTTAAAAAAAATTGCTGCCTACACAATGCAGTATATACCACATGTCTTGCTTCTCGCTAATGATTATGTTTTGCAAAGTTATTGCCTTATGTAACTGCCGTTATGGAAAACCTATAATTTTCTTCAGGTTCACGGAGAAGTCACTGATCCGCATGTTGATACCTTTGACCGTGAGAAAGTTTTCATTGATACAATATTAGCTCCACTTGTACAAAAACTTCCACAGCTGAAAATTGTCATGGAACATATCACAACAATGGATGCGGTGAACTTTGTAGAATCATGCGAAGAAGGTATGTGCAGCCAGAATGACGTATACTGCTGCCCTTTTCTATGGTTATAGCTAACTTATTATAACACTTCCACGTTCCCAGGTCATGTTGCTGCAACAGTGACTCCCCAGCATCTCCTTCTCAACAGGAATGCTTTGTTTCAGGGTGGCTTGCAGCCTCACGTTTATTGCTTGCCAATACTGAAAAGGGAGACTCATAGTATGTGCCAAATCCTCCTCCTTTAAGAAATTCCACCACTTCCTTTTGATTCAGAAACTGGCTTGGATGTTTGTTTAGCTAAGAAAAAACTACCACTTGGAGTATGATACACTTTTGGTTCCAAAAATTGACTGAATAAAGCTTCTGCATTATAAAACTGGATCCACAATATTGTTCTTGTTATAGTATTTCATCTAATTGTCATGTACTAACATGTATCCCTCTTTTTTTTTTTTACTATCCCATGGCCCTCCATGTATTAAATGTTTCTGAACCTTGTGCCCAGGACAAGCTATTGTATCTGCTGTAACAAGTGGGAGCAAACGGTACTTTCTTGGTACCGACAGTGCTCCCCATGATAAAAAGAATAAGGAATGTTCCTGTGGATGTGCAGGAATATATAGTGCTCCTGTTGCTCTCTCTCTTTACACAAAAGTATTTGAAGAGGTAATCTCGATCTCAAGCTCTTGTGCTTATCTATCACCATCAACACTTGATTTCAAGTAAAATATTTGCTGTAGATTAATATCAGTATAGTTGACAACTGTCACAATTGACAAATCGTGAGGCTGATAAAAGCTCATTTCTAATTGATTTACTCTCCTGGATATGGTTCCACTTCTTCAGGCTGGTGCCCTAGATAAACTAGAAGCTTTTACAAGCTTCAACGGCCCTGATTTTTATGGACTCCCGAGAAACACGTCAAATGTTGTCCTGAGAAAGAGCGCCTGGAAAGTTCCTGTAACTTACAAACACGGTTCAGGGGAGATTGTGCCGATGTTTAGTGGCAGCACCCTTGACTGGCTTCCATCGGATGAGGATGAAGAGTAATCAAGAAATTCAGATGATGCTCTAAGGGGGAATCAATAAGTGGAGTGGTTCCATCTCTTCCCCTTTCTCAGCATTGCAAATTGTTTCCTTGTTTTAAGTGGTGAGCTTGCCCAGCTTAGCATCTTCTAGATCAGTGAGAATAACTTATGGAAAGCGACCAACAAGGGTCTGCTAATTGAGTTGCGACTGAATTGCTTGAAAGCTGTTGTACACCTTTTATGGGTGACTGATCTGGACATCAAAGCACCCAAAATGAATAAATTTCAGCATCCTGTGTATGATTATCAATCTTACAGAACTGTGGTCACAATTTTGTCGTGTTACTACCCAATCCTGTTTGTCGTCCGAAAATTGTTGTCTAGTGAACTCCCTTTGTTCCATCAGTATGGGTAGCTACCATGTGTTCCTCCCGCGGTCATCCACATCCAAGTTGTCATCGTGATCGTCATGGATTGAAGAAAGTAGAGCTTGCCTCTCGCGAGCACTCAAAATGCCCTTCTCCTCCATCTCCCTCACCACTCTGTCAGCAACCTCCCTCTTCCCGGCCCTCGTCAGCTCCTCCACCACCGCCCTCCTTGTAATGTCATCCACCACCCTCCCGGCCCTAGCCATCTCCCACATTATCTCCTCCGCCTCATCCACCTCCCCGGCCACGGCCAGCGCACTGACGAACGCGTTGCACGCCGGCTCCGTCAGCAGGAGCTCCTTGCCGCGCATTTCGTCGAACAGCTCCCGGGCGTTCCTGGTGCGGCCCTGCGCGCTGAGGCCGTGCACGAGGTAGCTGTACGTGAAGGCGTCCGGCTCGCACCCGTACAGGGGCCGCATCTGGTGGAATATGCGCAGCGCGTCGTTGAGGTGCAGCGACTGCGCGTAGCCCCTGACCAGCACGTTGAGCGTGCGCGTGTCCGGCGAGATCCCCTCCTCGAGCATCTGACGGAACAGCGCCGACACGTTGTCCATGTACATGTAGTGGACCATGGTGTCGCCGCGGCCGCGCGACAGCAGCGTGGTGAAGAGCGTGTGGTAGGCGTCGGCTGACGGGCGCGCGGCCGGGTCAGCCGAGGCGCGCATGAGGGTGTAGACGTGGAAGGCCTTGCCGAGCCTGCCGAACTGGCAGTAGAAGTAGAGCGCGTCGCGGAGGAGGGGCCCCGGGGAGGGGAGCGATGGAAGGAGGGAGAAAATGAGCGAGCAGGCGCGGTCGAAGTCGGCGTAGAGGTCGGCCGCGGCGAGGCGCTTGATGGCGACGAGGAATGGGGCTGGGTCGGGACGGAAGGCGGGGAGGCGGAGGGAGTGGGTGAGGAGCGGGAGAAGGAGGCGGGCGTCGGAGGTGGAGGCGAGCGAGGAGGCGAGGACGGGCGGGGTGAGGCGGGAGGGGAGGGAGGCGATGGCCGCGGAGACGGCATCCGGGGAGGGCGGCGACGGGTTGAAGCCGCGACGGCTGCGGCGGAAGCGGTGCGGGGTGCGACGAGACCTGGTGGAGAAGGGGAGGTGGCCGGAGAGGGAAGCGGGGGTGGGTGCGGCACGGAGGAGGCGGTGGAGGAGCGAGGTCATCGCGGCGGCGAGCGCATTTGATTGAGTGACGACTGATGAATGGGACAAGGATACGGGTATTTTTCACGGGAAAACTGAACAGGGAATCGACAGGTGCTTCTTGAGCATTCAGGCCCAAAAGGCCGTGACCGTCAGCCCAACCCTACCTAGAGCGGCGAGTCCCTCGCGGTTCCGTGGAGTCGGAGACTGGAGAAGGGATGGCTGCCGCCGTCGCGTTGGCGAGTCCTCTCCGGCGACTCCTCCGCGCCCCTCAACCTCGCCGTGCAGTCCCAGCCCCGTACTACTTCTTCTCGCGAGGTAAACTAGAACGCCCGTCTTTATGTTTGATTTCGCCCCTCGGCTGATGCTTGGCTGCCCTCGCCTCAGGACGATGTAGCGCTGCCTTTGCCGTCAACGCGGCAGCTGCCAGGAATTCATCGGTGAGTGCAAGCGTCGACAGAAATGCAGCCGTGGAAGTCAGGCACATTCTGGATATGGTAATTTGTTTGTCCCCTTGCTTTGACCAGTGAGAAATCTGGCTTCGTTTGTCATGACTGAACTGAGTGTCTAGGGAGTAGTGTCAATTGAGTAAATGGCTGGCTGGTGTGTCAAGCAAGTTGGTGTAGGCTTCAGATGAAACCCACAGGCCACAAGAACTAGGATGAAAAGTGTTAATTGTGCCCATTTGTAGCCAGAAACATAAAATTTCAGCTACATTCAATTGGTGGGCTCTGAAGATACTGAATCACAACAGTTGTCGAGTTGGCATGTGGCTATGTGCACATTCAAGTTCAACAGATAAAAACCAGACGTCAAATATAACTATTTCTGTAAGATGTCAAAACAGAATATATTATAACTATTTCTCGTTGTTCATCCAAAAAAGGGATGATAAAGAAAAGAAGCCTGGTCCCGTAGTCACTTTGGCCTTTTCTATGGAATAATGATTGTTAACATATGTGTGCATATGTTAACTTAGTTATTTTTTTTCTTTTATTCTTGTTGGTCGTAGTTACATTTTCTTTGTTTAGTAACTTAGTTATGGAATAATGATAATTTTCAATCCGAATGAAAAGCATTTTCTTTGTGACCATAGTTACATTTTCTTTGTTTAGTTGTATTCCTCTGAAAATATATGGTAGTTTTGGTTGCCCTCTTTGGGAAGGTGGGCTACAAGTTTGAGCCCTGGAAGGTCATATTGAAAAAACTGCTAACCTGCATAACTTGGTCAGAATATGAGTTTGGGCAATAGAGGGTAGCTGTTGGGCCATACAATGGTTGAAGAAAATCTACATGTGCCAGTTTATCATGTGGTGCCCTCTGGCGCGTTCTTTTGCCAGTTTCCCAGCTCCTGGTTTTGTATGAATATTAACATTTAGCTTATGCAGGCAGAAAGGGCTTCGCAACGAAGAGATGTTTTCCACACTAATTTTCTTACTCCACCTATAATCAAGGAGGCCATGCTGGCAATTGAGAAGTTAGCAGATATAAAGGCAGTAGCTCAGGGTGGCTACCCACAGGTGAAATTTAATTACCGTCCTGGAAATTTATTGTTTGCTTCAGTTAATCTATTTATCTTGTTTCTTGCTTTTATATTCATATCTAGGCTGAGCGGTGCCGAATCTCTGTTGGACACCCAGACTCGTTGGCAAGCAACCCAGATGTAGTTGCTGCTTTGAGGTTTTCTCAGTCTTACCTTCTAAGCACCACTATCTGCTATATAAGCTGACTTTAAGGTCAACCCAGCATCTCAGGGAATTTCCGATTGGAACCCTGTTCTCATGGTGACTTTCTCGGTGCTATTCTCGGGACTGGGATAACAAGGGAGAAGGTTGGAGATATTCTTTTGCAGGTGCACTACGTTCCAATTGTTTGTGCAATGATCCAGCCTTCCAACTCTTTTATGTTCTCATCGTGTGAGATGTCTATCTTCAATTTTTGTTAGGGAGAAAGGGGTGCGCAGGTCCTTGTTGATCCAGAACTTGTTGACTATCTGACCTCTACTCTTGAAAAGGTGGGTTTGATATCTTGCAAATTGTGCTGTTGTTCTGTGATTTTGTTCTGCAATATTTCACAATTTACCCAAGCTTTATGTGTATTTATCTCTGTATAATGTTTCTGATTGATTAATATGGCGGAGAATATCTGAGGTGTTTGTTTTCCCAATGTTGAGCTTAGTGTGGTCTGGTCTCATGCATAGCACTCAGCTCTATTCATCATTCAATGTTTTTTCTTTTATATATTTTCATACTTATATCATGTAAAGAATTTCTTATTGATGCTATGTTATTATATTATGATTCTTGTTATTTTGCCTGTTGCAAAACCCTTGTAATCAGAGTTCATTTCCACTGGGATTTTATGCTACAGGTGGGAAAAGTTGGTGTTTCATGCACTCAGATTCCTTTGCTTGCTCTAGAGTATGAACCTCCAAGGTTTGTTCATTTGATCTCAAACCTTTGTTTACACTTATGAGGTGTTTTTCAAGGTTTGTATGTTATGGCCTGGCACAAGGGATTCAAAATTTTTGTTTAACTGCAGCACGAAGTCATTTAAAACTGTAGAGTCATCACTCAGGGTTGATGCCCTGGCCAGTGCTGGGTTTAAAATCTCACGCACAAAACTTGCTGCCTTGATAAGGTATGAACTTTGAATGGTTGATTGGTAATAGACAGTAGTTAGTGAGAAAAATGAACATACTTTCCCCTTAGCATCAACCATTGTGGGTGATGTTTCTTGTATTCTAATATGGAGCGGGAGCATGCCGTTTCAACCAATGTCTTAATTACTGCTGGCAAAGCTATTATTTTATGAGTCAAAAACTCTCTTTGCTTGTTCAGTGCTGGAGATGTTCGTGTAAATTGGACGCCAGTTTTGAAAAATGGAGTTACCCTCAAATCTGGAGACGTTATCTCTGTCAGTGGAATGGGAAGATTGAAGGTAAACTAAAAACATACCTGGTTTCAATATTCTTGTGGTGTTGCTATTTCCACCTAGTTCACTCTGATGCCACTAGTCTCTTGGTTTTGTTTGGGAGGCCTTTTGTCGATGTTTCACTAATATGTTGACATCCTCCTCTTTCTTGTAAATTATAAGTCTGTTTAGTTTGATGTGGTGCCAAAACTCCTCAAGGGTTGGGTAAGCTTGGCAATAATGTTCACCCACATAGATCATAATCCTGCATATAGATCCACTGATTTACGTTCCAGCACAGCAAAATTGCACCCGAATCAATATTATTTTTTCACCTCGAATCCACTTGCTGCTAACAAGTAAGCAAAATGGAGAGAGCATAGCTAACAGACTAACATGAATGAACCTTTTCTATGTGCTGAATTCCAAAGTATCGTTACTGATATGATGCTCTATCCCTTACTTCAGCCATTGTAACCATGTAGAGAATTAATCAACCAATTTCTGAAGTATTATATTAATGAAGTAAGCATTTTTTTTTGGCTGACATCGAGGTCTTAGATGGTAGGTTCTTAGTCCAGTGTATAATATTACATGCTATCAGAGATGTATGCATGCTTTTTTCTTTCGTTTTGTTGTTGCAAACTTCTGAAATTTTTCAGCTTCAACTTTCTGCATGGGTTATTTATTTTGCTTGTTCACCTTTTTTCCAGATCGGGGAAATTGTGACTACCAGGAAAGGAAAATATGCGGTTGAGTTGATTCGCTATTTGTAGTTTTGGGACTGGTCTGCAGTTTTTCAAAGTTAAATTGACGGTATGCATTTTATTAGTTCTATATGTGTCTAGAATCCTGCATTAACATCTCCCATATACTGAGTATACTCTTAAGATTCTGTGACTTTTAACTGAGGAAAGCAAATTCTTTTCAGCCGTGAGAAATGCCTTGTTAGTTTAGACTCAAGATTTCAAATATTAAGTAGTACCATGCTGCTTCTATTACGTATCATGGGTTGTTAATTGCTTCTTTGCTATCAGTGACGTGGTCTTTTTCACATTTATATGCACTATGGACTATAAACAACCCTATTTCAACTAACACTTCTGTGAGAACTTATTCCACTCGGCTTAAAAAATGTATAGACGTTTGTCTTGAGAAACAGAGAAGAAAACTGTTTCTTTTTTGCTTCCAATTTTTTGAACTAAATAACATACTCTTTTGAGTATTTGAACTGACCCAGCGCTAGGCCATTTGCATCTAAGTCATGAAGCATGTGAAGTTATTATGACAAGATGATAGAAGACCTTTTGCACTTGGTAAGATTGATTACCACTGTGCATAGAGCCCTTATATTCTAAAAGGCATCCCTCAAGGGACTTTTTTTTTTCTCTTGTTCGAATCTATTTTCCCAGATTGCAAATTCATCACAAGATTCAGTTTCCAAAGCTGCAATTTTGACAAGGATCTTAATATTGCATAACATTACCACATCTGCAGAAGCCTTTTTTTTTTCAAACAAGAATGTATGACGTAGGCACGCCTAGGTCACTTTCCTGACCTCCTGGGAGCATAACTGAAGTCCCATGGCACCGACAACAATTAAGGCTTTTTTGTCGAAATATTGAGTGATCTCATGAAGGCATGTGCTTTTTTAAAGTCAGTGCACACATCAATGTTTTTTCTTTTAACCAATTTACCTTTTCATTTGGGAACCATGGCACACCTCCTGGTTTTTTTTTTTTGGATATCTTCAATTTGATTGATATACGTCCTGCTTATACTGCTAAGCAATCTCCTGTATACGTGACTCGCAAGCACGCTAGAACCAAGGCACATGCTTGTTTGTAAAGGTTTTGTGATGTATCCAACCTTGTGAACTTAAATATGTACTAACTCTACAGCCCATGACAATGGGTTGTTTCTTCTAAGCCCAGCAATTATTTACTAGTATGCAGGAACTGTAACTACAACTACCATCCTTGCAGTTGTTTTTTACGGAGATGCCAAAGCTTCGTTGATGACATGCTCCTTCCAGCCTAGTAGATATGGCGTCTCTTTCCCAAAATCGACATATTTCAGTGTCAGATGGTAGCGGTGATTCCCAATTGTGTTTTCAACCTCCTGATCTCTTCTACCAGAGGAAACCAAAAGGAACGTCGAATATGTATGAGGCTGTTCAGTCATCTTATACCTTGAATAGTACGCATATTTGCAATTTCTGAACATTTTGACGCCGTATATATAACCCCATTTGTACGGTAATTACCCGTTCCTAGGATACCTGTACTGTCGTGTTGATTGCCTCATAATCATCATGATGGTTCATTGACAGTGTTCAGATGAGGAATATTTGTTGCAGTGATCACTTTAAAGTGGACCATTTTCAAAGTTATGGCTTCAAATGTTGTTAGTGACTATGCTAAAAAAATGTTGTTAGTGAGTTGAATCAGTGGAACAGGTGACAGTGTGCTGCACTTTTCAAAACATAATCATGCGGGTTTGGACGCTTTCAACTAATTTTGCTTTGGGCCGGCGTGATGCCGTGCTTTCTGGCGTGAAGATAATGTAGATTAGTCCCTGGTCTACACACTGAAGCTCCAGTTTGCTTGCATCCAGCTGGATGTTTCCTTTACGAAGTTCTACTTGTTCTTTAGCCATCCAGCTTGAGTTGTAACATCTACGTCCGGGATGTGCCATTTGGAGGACAAATTAGTTGCGACAAAATTGACTCCCGCTCTAAATTATGCGTAAGGTTTCCTTGGATTCTACGCTCGACATATACTTAAGAAACACACCAGCCCGGTGCTTAGCTTTTGGTTGTCCTTGTCGTAGCTTTTGACCAGTAGGAAGCTTGCGTTGCCTCCTTATCCCCAACGAAGATTTGAGTCATTTGACCAGTTCGGCGGATTCGATGCTCACGGAGCCATGGCCCCACTTGAAGGACTTTGCCGTCACCAACCATAGTGTTTGGATGTTGTAGTGTTTTCCACGCTTAACTGCTCTTCTGGAGGTTACAGCGATGTTTATACATTTATTTGTTGACTGACTGCATCTCTATGGCGTTGCACTACATGTTCGCGTTTTTATTATACGGTACTTGATTTGATCTGTTTGTCATTTTTACTTAGAAAAAGAGGCGCATTGCCCTGTTCTATTTTATCCATCTGTTTGCGGTTTTTGCAAGGGCGACGTGAATTTCTCGACCAAAATAAGAGTCAACGTAGCACCGCTCGATGAGCTCAACCTGTGGCTCGCAGGCGAGCTCTTCGACGTCTCCGTACACGTTTCGGCGACCCATTTACTGCAATAATCTGTCGCCGCCGCCGTATAGATGCTTAAGGAAATGGACGCTTGGGATCAATGGCGTGCCTACAAATTCTGCAGTTCGTCTCTGCGGCCATTAATCTGTGAACGCCGAAATATGTATGGAAATTGATTTCTTTTTCGTTATCTACGTGAAAAAAAAATCACTACATACCCATCACAAGAAAAAAACAAGAAGAAGTGCTAGTGCGAAGTCCGAATGCCAGATATGAGGCGACATGACTGAACCGGCTGCTCAGTTGTCTCTTGTTCCCATCTTGCTGTAACAAGTAAACACTGATGCCATCAAGATTCAGGAACACATGGGGTGCAAACACCGTCCTAATCTGAGAAGGAAGGAACCCCAATCACAAGCATCATCACCGGCACCCCACGTCCTCGGCAGCCGACGCCGACACAATCCAAGCCATCTCCGGCCGTGCGCCGTGTGAGGCGGGCATGGCGGCCAGCACGAAGAAGAAGACGCCCTGCGTCGCGCGCCAACGGACGAACACGGGTAGGCTACGCCCTCGGCCCCCCTCACGGTCCCCGGCTAGCTAACTGCAACATTTGGGTGCATCATGCCCTGCCCGACCCCTCTCCCTCCTCCCGCGCGCGCGGCCGGTCGACCGAGCCCGACGACGCAGCAGCAGCGCCAGCCCGTGGCGTCTTCCGGAGAGCGAGCGGCGCGCCACCTCACGCGACGGACCCGGGCTTTATCCGGCCGGTGCTGGCTGCGTCGGTTGCTGTCCCGCCGTTCGTGATGAAAACTGCAGCGCTACCACCTGCCTGCCTCCGTTGGCGCCCTCAACAAATTTTGGTCTTGGCAAAGCACCGCAGCTTTTGCTGACATTTTGTTTTCACATTGCACTGTCCCATTTTGTTGATCTGTTTGTTTTCCTCTCGCCGTATTTTTTTAATGCAAATTGGTTCACGTTATGCATGTGGAGCTGATAGTTGACATGGGGCAGTTTAGGACCGGAGCGAGTGTCCATATATTTCCGGATGGATTCGAGGGACTAGGAGTATGTGTTTCTGGTTTGCGTTTTCCACCAGACGTGTCCTTTGCCGTAATCTCTCCTTTTTGGCGTGTTTAAGCTGAGACATGAGTGCCAAGACATCCTTTTTCAGTTGACCTCACTCCCTTTTTCCCCTGTTCACAGATTTTTTCAGAAGCAAAGTACTTTTGACTCATTGATTATGTCGGCAAAAGTAATTAAAGCCGGCCTTCTCATGTGATCCACGTCTCTCTCCATAGAACGCAAATATAGCAGCGAACAAAGTTGCCACTAGTCTCTTTATAAATTTACCAACATATACTACATAATCCTGATCTTCCTTTTTTTGTAAGGAAAACTTTAGGGCTTGCAGTATTTGGGCAGAGAGGTTCATTCCCAGAACCGAACACTCGCGCTTCAAAGTCAAGCATACTAATTGGGCTGTGCAGTGATTTTAATTGAGCTGGGACTTCGTTTGCCAGTGTGAACCATACTAATTGCGCTGGAAATTGAGTCGGCGCCGTGAGCCGTACACAATTTGTGAAGATTGACGCGGCTCTGTGGAGTTTAATGGCACCACATGGCGCCCAGCTGAGGAAGGTCTTAACTTCAATTAAACCGCCGCGGCAGCATCACATGAGGTCCGGATTAGTTTATCAACAGTAACATGGGTGTCGCACCTAAAGAAAGCGCGCGCTGGCATCTGAGTGATCATCATGGTTAAAATACATGGGTTTTTGTCGAAGGGAACTCAACCATAGGGTATACGTCTACATCCTTGATCAGCTAGTACAAGATAGGCTGATCAGTTCCTGTCACTGGTTAAACAATACGCTGCTGCAGTACGACACTGATGTTTACTCCATATTTAGCTGCTATCAGAGAGCTTGACGACGCTGGTGACGGTAATTATTAGGATGCGCAAACAAGTCAATCAACAAATTAAAAGGCGCGACCCGAGTGCATGCACCAGCACCACAACAAATTAAGCCGGGACCCGGGATTACGGACTCTTCACGCAGCTTGATCCTCTCTCCGACTATGTGACTGGTTGGTTTGACTAACTCGGCCGCCGCGAGAAAGACGAGTCTCCGTGTCGCCGTCCTGTCCAAAAGGAGAGAGAGTGCGGCGGGCGAGGCTGCAGCCGGATCGCCTCGGTAAAGTTGTGGCCAGGGCGACGGAATCAGTTTTTTTTCTCGGCGGAAAGAGTGACATGTGTCGCCTCTGGACTGACCACGCATCTCGTTCTGAAAAATGATACTGGAGTACTAATTTTTTAGGCCTGTCCGCACCTATCTACAATTTATTGTGTCAGCAAACTGCCCCTTCGAATAACCCCACCAAGATCGGGAATTATCCGCACATTCTCTACTTCTAGAAGGCAAGATAACATTCAACTACATACTTAGCCATGGCCGTCTCATACCAGCACCTATGATCGCACGGAAATTCCTTAAATCAAGTTATAAAGTACCGGTCCTTATATGATGTGGCGGGTCTCCAACAATTCCAACAATAATACCAAAGATACCATAACATAACCCGCCATCATCTAAAAATATTCGTGATATAAATAAATATATCTAATAAAATACTCAAGCTTGACTAAACTTTGATTGCAATATAGGCGGCCATCTTAGTTTCGGGTTACGTGATCCTGACCGCAAAGAAGTTTACTGTAAGCTAGCTTACAGGGACAAGCGCGTACTGGCGCACTGTTCCGGTCCGTTTCCTTCTCATTTCTTCTTCCAGAAGTGAGGAGCTTGAGTACTCCTATGTTGCAGTATTCCACTAGCTAGTCCCAATCATGGGACGTGGAATACCTGTGGAGTGTGGGTGTGAGATAAGACCAGACCAGAGAGAGACCAGAGAGGCCGGTGCGAGCCAGCACCAACATGGTCCAACAAAAGCCACGACCTTTCCCGGCTCCCGACGCTTACCCTGCTGCAAGAGAACGGCAAAAGCACCTCGCCCCATCCGCGGATCCGCCTAACCGCCACCGGCCACTGCTCTCACTTTTACTACACTGAACAGTGAGGTCGTGCGGTTGAGAGAAAACGGCCGGCACGTTGAGTTCGGCGCAACCGGCGCTCGGGCGCGCCGCATCAGTTCAGTGAGGACGAGCGAGCGCTGAGGCTGACGCGTCGTCGCGGACCAGGCAAAATTAGTCTTCGCTCGAATCTGAGCCACACCACCGGGCGACGGCGACGGGCGTAGCTGGCTGCTGAACCGGTCCTCCGCCAACTAAACTGATGCGCGCGACCCCACGG
Source organism: Eragrostis nindensis (assembly GCA_012490785.1). Lineage (NCBI taxonomy): Eukaryota > Viridiplantae > Streptophyta > Magnoliopsida > Poales > Poaceae > Eragrostis > Eragrostis nindensis. The sequence goes on along the minus strand of JAAXCT010001360.1, from coordinate 89,819 downwards.
CCACGGGCGCCGAGACCGCGAATCCGGCCGTGCTCCCGTGCCACACGACTCACGCGCGCGCGGCCGAGTTCACGAGCCGCGCGCCCGCACCACCAGCGGCACGACGACCTGCCTGCACCGAGGGAGGCGTGCGTGCGTGCGGCAAGTGCTCGGCTCGCTTCCGTTCCACGGCTGCTGCTGCCAACTGGTCTGCATCCGCTGTCGACCAAGTGGGGGCGCCGGCGGGGGGGCCCATCCTCTCCATGCGTCTTCACGGTGACTCCACCGCAACAGCGAGCGACCGTGCGTGCGACCGAGTCTCGCGCGATCTGAAATCGATCATCTGAGCTGGACTGCTAACTGTTCGATCGACCAACAACAACCAGAGAGGCAGGCACGGCAGGCAGGAGGAGGAGCCCATGCGGTGGACCTCCAGTCCCCCAGCTTCCCACAATTGCTGCTTTGCTCCCGCTCCGGCGCAGATGATCCATGCTCCGACCTGCCCTGCCCTGCCACAGGTCTGCCGGAGAACTTCACGGAAATATAGGACTGACAGAGGCAGGGATCGTCAGGGGGAGCCTGGGGCTTTTGCAGGAGGAAAGGGAGAGGCGCCACCCCTCTTTGTCTGCATCCGGAACCGCTACTGGTTGGAGCATCCATCCATCGGATGTGAGAGCTTGTCCTGCAAGTGTTACCGGTGCGCTCAATTTTGACCAGAATTATTGGATTTTTGCATGCGCCCGCAAAATTACAAGGGCCGTATTTATGAGCGCTGACGCACCACCAGTGGCCTGTGGATCGCAAGGAATCAAACCAAAACAGGGAAACGGAGGAAAAAGGCAAGCGGAATTGACATCAGAGTGGACACAGTGAAACCGGTCGGAATTAGGAAAGCAGCTCTGCAGCTGGCACAGCGAGAGCGAGCAAGCTCACAAAATTAAGCTTAATCCATTCATTTCCGCGCGCGATCATGAAATCAATCGAGCTTCGATTGTACAGTGCAACAATCGCTCGCTGGCCATGCATGTCGCGGCTCGAAAAAGACGCTTCTTCCTTTCGAGAAGGGAGCAAAAATTACAGCAGCAGAGATCAAGAACGACAGCAAACACCTTACAAACTAGTAGATGAACTGTGAAGAACGAGCAGTACGGCGAGTACAGGAGCTGCGGCAGCGGTGGTGGTGGTAGTGGTACCAGTACAGTAGTAGTCGCATGTTACTGAGCTTCATGGCCGGGCGGTGAAAGGCGGGAAGATCTTGGCTCACTCGGACGGCGCGGCCATCCTCGGCGACGTGACGGGGAAGAGCGGGAGCAGGCGCGGCGGCTCGACGGCCCTCGGCGACGGGTGGAGGAAGAACCCCCGCTCGGCGATGGCCGCGCGCTCGGCCTCCTCGGAGGACGACGACGCCGGCGACCGGTTGAAGGGGTCGCCGGTCAGCGGCGTCACCGGGCTGTTCAGCCTCAGGGACGGGAAGTCCAGCACGCTCGGCGACAGGATCTCCGGCGTCGCGCCGGCCCTCCGCGGCGACGGCGGCGGGCCCATCGCCAGCGGCGCGATCATCTTGAGGTTCTTCATGCTGCTACGCCGCTCGTACAGCTTGAAAGACGGCTTCTTGGGGCGGCACGGCCCGCTAGCCGCCTGCCCGGCCCCGGCGGTTGCGGTCGTCGTCGTCGTCGCCGCCGCCGCGTCGTTCTTGCCGGGCTGCGGCTCGGCGCCGGTGAGCATCTGGACGACCTGCTTGAAGGAGTTCGTGTCGGCCTGGACGAAGGTGGTGGGGAACGGGGTGGTGTCGATGGTGCGCGGAACGGGCCGCGGGGACGGCGGCACGTTGTGCGGTTGGGCGCGGTGTTGGGGGTGAGACGGGGAGGTGGACGACGACGACGAAGAGGAGGTGGAAGAAGAAGGCGAGTTGGGGTCCTGCTGCGGCATGGGGAGAAACTGCTTGGTGGAAACCTCCATTGAGCGTCGGGTTTTGGCGCTGGTGTGGAGGAGGAAGAAGATGAGGGAGGAAGGAGAAGAGGATTTGAGTGGAGGAAGAGGGTGGGGAGGTTAAGAAGAGAGGAGGAAATGGGGAGGGAAGTTAGAGGTGCATTGCTGTTGGTGTGAGTGAGACTTTGGAGGGATGCTTTTCTCTCTCCAAAATCTGTTTCTTTTCTCGCTCTGGTTTCTCTTTTCTTGTTGGTTTTTCTTGGTTTTCTTTGTCCTTTTCCTCTTCTTTTTGCTCGGGTGTGTTGGGTAGTGTGGTGGTGGGGAAGCAAGACTGCATGAGTGACACCTCGAACCTCTTTCTTTCCACTATTTACATTACACTCCCCTCGTTAGGATTAGTGGTATTTTCTACAGGAATAAAGTTTGTCGTATTGGAAAGACCGATGTTAGAACAACCAAAATTACTGACAGGTTAGTTTTCTTTTTTTTAATCATGTGGCTACTTCATGTTTTGTTTGTTGTTCAACATCATTTCTTACGCACCTCGAACTCAAAGGTTCATAGCCTAGTAATTGGTTTAATTGGTGCACAACTCAGCTAAGAACTTACTCTATACCTTATTCGGCGTACAATCAATTTATTGATCACATTTTGGGTACTATGTCTCATGTTTGTAAGTGACTTTGCCAATGTTAAAATCTGTCGACTCATCTTTCATCTGTGTTTTTTCCCCCCAAAAAAAAAAGTTGGAACTGTGCACAACAATCAATATTATATATAGAGATATCGAATGTTTTTTTTAATACTACGAGTGCAGTGAAAAGCGAATAATTTACCGGCAAGATGCCGTGGAAAGCGAAAGGGACCAAGACCGCACAGCTTCTCCGTTGAAACTTTGAACGGAGAAAGGTCTCAAAGCTTGGCCCCGAAGATGCCGTGGATTTTTCGAGTGAAACGTGAGGAGCGCTTTAGCATTTCGGGGCTTCGTCATGGCTGGTTTCTGTTTCGGCACACGAAAGATGCTCGTGGCGTGAGAAAGGATGGCTGCATTGACTTGGACAAGCTGAGCTATTGACTGCACCTGCCGGTGGGCCACCCAATTATTCTTCTTCTGTCTTGTCCTCGGCCTCGTACCTTTCTTGGGCTCTGCACTTGCAGAATTTTTTTGTTTCTGCTCAGTGCGTGGCACCGAGTCACTGACTCGGTTAAAACCAGTTCTGGAATAGTACTAGGTTGATTTGATCGAGACGTTATCACACAAGGGAAAGGATCAAAGGAGTAAAATTGCTCAAAAAAAAACAGGGAAAGGAGTAACAAATGCAAATTTACCATTAAACATGCGATCTTGGTTCATTATCGACCTTTTCAATTCCATTTGAAATTCCTAAGCATTTCCATTTGAAGTCTTGGGACGATTGTGGAAACAGAATCGTATTCACGGTCCAAATTTAGCCGCACGATGGGCAAAAGGGAGAAAATGGAAAGCGGGTATCCAATTCCCGTTTCAACGGCTGCAAAAACGGCAAGAATTGACTATTCTCCCCCATAGCTTCATTCGGTGAGGCAGACACGCCAATTGCATGCCACCTAAACAGGAGGAATCGTATAGAAAATGATGCTGTTGGCCACTTCTCTCAACGAAAGTATGATAAGCATTTTGTATAAGTGGCTTGAGCTGCAACAGTGAATGCTATTGGACAGGTTGTGGTCGTAGTAATAAGAGATCGAACATCTCAGAAAATAAGTTGAAAAGTTGTAGTACGTAGTATATTAACCACGTCGGCCGGAGCCATCAAACCACAAGTTGAAAAGTTCATGCGCACTGCAGCAACTTGTATTATCAAACTTGTCACCCTTAAGCTCGCATTTGGATTTTTTTTTTCTTTCGAAAAGTTCTTTCTGTTTTCCTATTGTTGCCTGTTGCTTGTCCTAGCTAACGACATCATTAGGAAAACGGAGGGAGCTACACTGCTACACGGCACAGTATGATGCCTGCTCTAGGAAGGAATCGGAAGAGACAACTGCATAATCTGCATTCGATCGAAGCGCACATGCCAAGCAACTGCTACAGTACTACAATAGTACGCTGTTGATCGCCCGCCCGGTCCCGTGCCTTGTATCATGCTACGGCTCGATATATCTACCTACCTTCGGCGGCTTAAGCTGTCAACCAGGTCAAAGAGTGATATACTATCGTTCGCTTCGATGCCCGCACGACCGTCGATCGATCTCTCTGGCGAATTTCGTCGATCCCACAAGCGTGGAGCATGCACGGATCTATCCACCGCAACGTCCCAAACCCACGTATCAAAACGCTCACGAACTCGGCGTCGCCCGGCGCGCGTGTTTGAACCACGGCCGCACAGCCAGCGCGCAGCGGAAACAAGACATGGACTGGCGGCGCCGGCCGCGCGCGCGCGACCACGTACTACGGCCGGAGCCGATACGATCGAGCTGCCCGCGCGCGCGATCATTCCCGTGCGCCGGGGCCGGCCGCTCCGGCCCCCCGATCGAGCTAATCATTGTCCCCCGTCACCGAGACGTGCCACCAGCGAAAACCCCGGTGAAACACTCCATCACACCGTCTCCTACCGTAGTATTCTCCTGGTCTCGCTCGCTTTGGTCCTTGTGGACCTCACCGGTTTCTGATCTGGGAGCGCATGTCAGGGTGGAGTGGCGCGGCGGGAGTGTGCTCCTTCGGAAATGCCGTGACAGCTGCTGCGCCTGCCAATTGTAGGTTGATTCCCGGGCGCCTGTTACCCGGTGCGGTTGCACGAAAATGGGCAGCGTATTTCCTTTCCTTCCTTCAGTGCCCACTCCACCCGTCCGTCTTCTCCGGTTCGGGGCCATGAAACCTTCTTTGACCAGCGATTTAAGCGCGCAGCCAATTCCACATGCATCCAGCAGCGACCGTGACAGGGCCGTCGCTCCGGACTGGACCACGCTGCCGTCACTTTCGGCCCGCTACACACACTTTCCGTTATTTTTTTTTCCATTTTGGCGGAGAGAGGAGAGATCTACGGAGCGCTATTATTATGACTCTGATCGAATTCGCTCCCACTGAAAATGTGTGCGCTTACTCTGTAGACCGGTGGAGACTGGAGAGTAGCATGGGCCGCTGTTCTTCGGTGTCCCCGAAACCCAGCCTGATTAGCATCCTCCAATGCGGACATGGACCACGCAAGTGGAAAACGGGATCGATCACGGGATGCCCCATCTGGATCTGGTGCGAGCCTGTGGAGAAATCAAGCACCAGTTCTGCCATTTTATTTACGTTCTCTTTTTTCACCAGCTCTCCTTCACTCTGCCCTCCACAGATGGAGTGAGGAATCGCAATCAAACCCACTGCCCGGCGCCCAGACACAACCGGAATAACTGAACGTGGTAATTGATAAGTGTATACTCCGTACAAAGAACACGCTATCGGGAGCTTCAGCTCAAAGCTGCAAACCAGCAAGATATATGTGGGCTGCTCAAACAGTAGCATGGTCCTGGAAAACACAGAACCATGACAGTTGGGCTAACATAGCATGATATTCTGCTGCAGCAGGTCCCAAGCAATGGCGGACAACCGGGGGGCGAGCCAACTGAACCCCATGCCCTGCGAACATGGCGGAACAGGACACGCCACCACCCGTTGACTCTCAGCAGACAGACCGTGAAAGAGAGAGGAAGAACCGAAGAAAGCATCCTGCTGTGAAGAATCAGGGAGAACATATCAGGCCACTAGTACTCGATGCCCAGGAAGACATTCCTTCTGAAAGCTACATGAGCTTCTAGACTTGCGTTTCGCATCATTGCGGAGATTTGCATGGTTTTCGTTCAGAGAGCAATGACAGAAAAAGGGTCAACACAGTCCCAGAGGCTAGCAGAACACTTTGGCAGGTCCTTTCTACCAAATGGGACCAGGATACACTTACCAGTGAGTCCAACATGAACAACTAGGAAGCAACGGGAGATCACCCATTCCCCGACAGAATATCGCTATAGTGAAGAAAATATATCATAAAAGCTAGCTTGATATACAAGAAAAATGGGATCGAAAATGGGAAGCTTGAAAGAAAAATGGGATCGAAAGCTGGAGAAGTTGCCTGATCCCGGCAGTTTCTCATGCAGATGAAAGGATGGCAGTTGAAAACTATGGCCAGATAGATACAGGGAGTCGTCAACTGCAACCAAGAACGGTCCCGTATATTTATTAGGTGCGCAGCCGAACACTTTACCTTGTGATTGTGAGTTCATCTCAAAGACCAACTCTGGCGAATCAAATTAATGGTGTACTCACACACAACTAAATTCAATTAATGAATAAAGCAGGAACAATCCAAGAAAAATACATATACTAAATATACAAATGATTAAGCAGCACAATCAAACATTGCATTGTTACCGCTTATTAGTGAAGCAACTTAGGATATCTGTGCAGTAGCTGTGCTCCCACTACTGAGGTTGAGCACTCCCCATCTTCACACTTCCCATCTGAATAATAATATCAATACTGAAGCCGAACAAACATACAGTTGTACAGACCTTGTCAACAAGAATTTTGACACACCGCAAATAGCTTGTACTGAGAAAGATAGTGATGAAGAAGAATGTGCAACATAAAACAACCACAGCCTCCGCTGTCATCTGCAGGGGCATCCTTTAGCTCATAAATACAGGCCTCAGGAGAAGCACCTCAAGGATCTTCATTACAGGGCCCGGGAGATGTTCTTGAATTCATTTAAACAGGACAGCAAAATCTTCTGACGTTTCAGAAGAGATTGACGCTCATTCTGTATAGCATCTACTGATCCTGGTGCCACAAACATGTCCATGAACTTTTCATCATTCACAGCGAATAGCTCAAAGCCGAGCGCCAGATACAACCTTTCACGGCTACATTTCACCAGTGGAAGAAAAGATATTAGGAAATAATATTTCAAATGCGTTGGGCAATCATTTACTTGGGCGGAACAATCTACAGACAGCAGCTATATGGTATACTGAATTACTGATTCAGAATTTCAGGCAGTTCACATACGAGTATAATATTGATCAGGCAGCTTAGTCTTGCAAATAAAATTATTTCAAGGCCAAACACAGGTGAACGAGTACATATTTTTCATGGATGAAAGCAGACCGAGAATTCCTATCTTGTTATGGTATTTGATGTCCATGCTATCAGGTTAGTTCTTTTGTGGTTAGTCCTGTTGAGTATGAGCATTGTTCAGCTTGTTTACAGAATCAGTTATGAGTTGAATGACAAGTGATCTGGAAGTGAGTGCTCAGCTAACTGAAAATGTCTATTTCAATTTGTATGTTCTAGTAAACTATCCAACATAACAAGCAGATTGAGAAGCAATTCTAGCATAATACCGATGTGAACGTACCATGGTGTTAAGAATCCAGAATTCAATGCAGAGGGAACATTCCTTTCAATCAGGACTTCTCGCATTTTGGCAAAATATTGAGCAGATATTGCACATATAGCGGAGTATCCTGATTTCGAGCCCATGTCATCAACGCCAATGATGACGTTGTTATGGTGATGCCTGCTTGTATATGCTGCCATCCTTGCATGCCTTTTCCTTGGACCAACATCATTTGCAATTCCATTATCTTTCTTCTTACCACAGTGTGCCTCAGCTGGCAGATCAGGAGAAGGTGTCTCAGGCACTGTTAGCTGGCTTTCACGCAGAATCTCCTTTGACTCATTTCCTTTAGTAGGTGGTGTCATATGCTGCTGATCTCTTGGAGGCACGTTCTCCTGGGCTTCATCTAGTGCTGATCCACTGTCTGATAGATCAAAGGATGTAACTCCAGGGAAGTGATTAAACCTATTTATGGAGTTTGCTACTGATCCAACACCATTAAGAAAGTCGTTCTCATAACAAATATGGGAGTAGGGGCTTGTAACTGAATCAAGGTGATGTCGCACTATCTGCTTGCATTGCTTGGACAAATCTTTGACAAACTTGTAATATGAGCACCGGAGAGCAGCAAGAAAACCAACATAGCCATCCATATCTTCAACATTTTGATTATCTGATGCCCAAAAGAAGAAGGATAAGAATAAAAAGCATATAGAAAATAGTGCAAGTAATTACCACTGACTGTTGATTTAAATTGGCAGGAGTCGCAGGACTTGAGAATTGAGATGCTACGCAGCTTAAAGCTTGAAAAGTAGTACGTATATACTTATATGGAACATATCCATAGTAATAACACAAATACACAATAAACCAGTAGTTAACCTGTAAACTACCATGCTTATGAGGAAAGATTGATCATTAGTCATCGAAACACTTGCATTAATTGAAGTGGGATGCAGATGACTAACTTCATCTCTGGTGCAGAAAAAATGCAATCCATACATTTTTGCTTAATGAATGTGTCAACAAAGGCTGCATCGCTGTGTTTGGTCGTAATACACATCACAAAAGTTTACGATTAAAGGCAGCAATAATTAGCTTTCTCATGAACTAAACTGTGACGCTGTAAACGTAGTTAGATAAATGAACTCTAGCAAAACAGTGTCAGAATCTTACATTGTGACTCCTTATTGCGGTTGCGCTCCATAGCGAGGTCAAAGAGACTCTGTAAGACAAATGCAAGCCGGTCACAAGCAGTATCTATAAGAGGAGCAAGCCATGATCTTGCAGCTGCACGAGCAATCTCAGCTGCTGCCTCAGTCAACCCACTGCTTCCACCTCTTCCAGCATGGGCAAGTAGTATGTTTGCAACCTATTGGCAATAGTATCACAGATGTTAGCATAGTTCATAAACTTCTGTGTGACTGTATACATAGTTTCAAACTAAAAGGTACCTTTTCCCTTGATACTTGTGGACACTCCATCGAGTATGTCGCACAACGGAATTCATTCATCACTCTCTCAAAAGCTGCACCACCATAAAGCTTAAGAGTGGAGTTAGCAGGTTTTACAGGCATGCTAATCCCAGGCCAGCTGCCAATACCACTATGCATTTGTTCCTCATCTGTAGTTTTCCCCCATATCTCTGGAGCTGGATCAGCTGCTCCATCAAGCAATGAGCGCTTTAGTGCACAAAAAGAAGTGTAAGTTAGTTCGAGTTCATAACTGTCAGTAGCAGTAGAAGAGAATGTTAAGTAAGCTGGATTGTGTATTGTTTGCAATACCAGATGGGTGCAAATAGAAGCAGCATGAAGCATTGCTGATCTCCGGAGCTGAGAGACATCAGATGTTGCTTGTAGTTTGGAGTCTAGTCTCGCTAGGTCCATTGATACTTCACTGCACCGCTGCTCTAACAATGCCAGGGTGGCTGGAGCTGCTTCTTTGTACCTCTTCTGAAGTTCAGATTCGAGGTACTTCCTGAGGCAGCTGAACCCAATATATGGCCCATATTTCTCTTCATTGAAACCCCCTTTCACGTTATCTCGCAAGTGACGTAGAACATCAATGTCAACCTGACAGATCTGCCTCCGGAACTCTTCGTTTGAAATTGTTCCACGATCCTTTGGAAGAGCCACGAAGAACGGGTGGATGTTTTCCCCAAGGTAGCCGCTTGCACTCAAGTAACTATCAACCTCCCACCGCTCTCCAAATTCCTTCAAACGATCAAGGACAAGTAAATTTTTCATAAGGCACAATACTGATGCAATAAATTGTTCTCACTGAAGGCAAGCCAATATTGTGTACTGAACTGCTGACTGTTCGGCGGGCATACCTTGAGGCGGTTGTCGAACTTGGATATGACTATCATGGTGCGCCTAAAAGTGGGATCAATCTCTCTCAACGTGTCGAGCCAGATGGAAGAGCACCACTCGACGCTGCTCTGCTGGAGGAACAGAACGAGGCGGTGTGGTGGGCTCGCCAGGGCCTTCACCATAGACTTGATCTCCTCCGGCGTGTTCTCTGGCTCACCTCTCTTAGCCTGTAGAAAGCAAACAATACCATCAGACAACTGACCATCGTCGTTACTGAGGCGTGAGGAAGTCTCCAGTTCACCTCTCTGTACCTTAAGCACGAAACCTGGGGTGTCGATGATGGTGAGGTTGGGGCAGTGGGCATACTCGGCCCTCATGACGATGGGTTTGGATGAGACGGCAGCCTGGATCTTCCGGAGGTGTGACTCGGTGCGCTGCTTGATGAGGTCGGCAATCGCAGTGGCTGCAACCATCGGGCTCCCGTACTCCTCCGAGTCCTCCTCCTGCAACGGGCCGTACCAACAAGCAACAACCCGCATCAATCAGCCGCTCGTCGAGTTCACTAGTACTCCTAAGACTCGATCTGGGGGAGAGTAAGAGATAGAAGTAACCCTAGGAGAGGAAGTGGAGCACACGCACCTGGAATCGGCATCTGGGTTCGAGGGCGGTGGAGTCGTGGACCATCTGGAGAACGAGGGGGCGGCGTGTGCCCATCTCGACCTCGCGGACGTTAAAGCGGAAGCCGAGGAGCGCCTCCAGGAGGGAGCTCTTCCCGTCCGACTGGCCTCCAATCGCCACGATTTCCGGGATGGGGAGCTTCTCGCCGAACGCAACCGCCGCCGCCTGCAGCCGGTTGTACGCCTCGAACCGCGCCTTCGAGTCCGCCGCCGCCGCAGCAGCAGCTGCCGTCGCCGCATCCGCGACCGCACGGCGGGTGGAAGGGGAAGGGGGCGGCGCCGCTTTGTGGCTCGGGGTCCGCACGGCCGCCGGCGACGAGAGAGCGTTGGCCGCCATAGGGTGCGAGCGGCCGCACTCGGAGACGAAGGGTTTGAATTTGAAATGCGGGGAAGGATGGGAATGGGATGGCCGGATGGGACAGGAATGGGATGGGAGCCGTTCGGGGTGGCCGTTATATTTAAGGAAGACATGGGCTGCTCAAGCGCGCGGAAGTTTTCGGCCCAACCAAGCCATTGATTACTCTACTGCTAGACGACGATGATGACAACGTTAAAGTTTATCTCAAAAAAAAAAGACAACGTTAAAGCATTTTTATATCTCAAACAAGTCAAAGTAAATTAAAAATAAAACATATACAATAAAAACCAACAAGGCAAACCAAAAAAAGAAAGAACAAGAAAATAAAATACAAGAAAAAGAAAATAATGAAAATGTAAAAGACCAAAGAATTCATGTAAAAGGAAAAATCAATGTTTCAGCACGTGAATTGCTGCTTTCACTCTCTCCTATCCATAGTTAGCTCCTAAACAATATTTCAAATCTTCATGTCCCTCTTCACAGACTTTGTTTATGTCAAAATTGATCAACCTCTGCCTCACCTCTGCCTCTCTTCGCATTTACGGAACATTATATTATCCCGCACTCTAAATTAAAAGAAGCAGCAGCAGCCGCCATTGATGAGACTCTAGGACTTGATAATCAGAGCCGTCGGATTGAGATTACGAGACAGTTGATAGCCATCGACACCACGAGTGAGAAATCATGTACTACTCACGACGCTCACCAGGATGGAAAGATGTCACTTCTAAGAAATGTGAAATTGAAGGTTGCAAACCTCAGGCTGTAACATGCTAGCAAACTAAGAAAACGTAGAATACATCAGATTCAAGAGCCAGGGTTCGTGATGTAAGCCAGGGTTCTTGAGGAACAAACACTAAGATCAACGACAATAACAACTAAATCTCAAAAGTAAAAAACAACATAATTACGGCTAAGACTGATGGTCTTCAAGACTGGTTCTGCACTAAAGAGACAAAAATTGTTGTGTTGGCATCCAAAACCCTAGTATCTCGAGCATCACCTGAACTTCTTCATCCTCCTCAGCTCACGTGCTATTGCTTTTTTCCTCGCCTCATCGTCAAGCTTTAGTTTCTCGGATGACGTACCCCTCAAACTTTCAACATTCCTTGAAGCACCATTGCCCTGGTTTTCTCGAGGCCATTTTCCTGGTGGATCGACCATGCTTGAGGTAGTGGTACTGGTAGGAGTCATAAACACGCTCTTTTCACAGCTGTTGTTCCAAGAAGCATTGTTACCCTGGATTTCTCCAGGCCAATATCCTGGCGGACCAACCTCTGTTGGAATGGTGGAAGGAGTTGTTACCGCCATCTGCTCAGTGCTGGTATTCCAAGAAGCACCGCTGACCTGGTTTTCTCCGGGCCCATATCCTGGCGGACCGACTTGTCTTGAGATGGTGGAAGGAGCCGTTCCCAACCTCTGCTCGGTGTTGTAATTCCACAAAGCACCATTGACCTGGCCTTCTCCAGGCCCATATCCCGGCGGACCGGCTTCTCTTGAGCTGGTACTAGGAGTCATAATCACTCTCTGCTCGGAGCTGGTGTTCCATGAAGCACCGCTGACCTGATATTCTCCAGGTCCATATCCTGGCGGACCGACTTCTTGTGATATGGACATGGTGGCAGTGGCAGCAGTCATAAGAATTCTCTGCTCGGAGATGGTATTCCATGATGCACCATAACCCTGGTTTTCTCCAGGCCCATATCCTGGTGGACCAACTTCTATTGAGACAGTGCTAGGAGTCGTAATCAGTCCTTGCTCGAAGCCAGTGTTCCATAAAGCACCATTGCCCTGGTTTTCCCCAGGTACGTATCCCAGCGGACCGACTTCTCTTGAGATAGCAGTAGGCGTTGTAACTACTGTCTCCTCGCAACTGGGATATTGATTGAGAATGATATCATCATTGTTACCTTCGTTAAGATTAATTTGAAGCATCAATTTCTGAGAGACCATGTCATTTCTATCTGCGGTCAGATTCTCCATCATCCCATTATTGCTTTCCTTCCCTTGTATGCTATCTACAGTTGTGCTATCATTTTTCTCAGTAGTTTGGTTTCCTGGGTCTTTTCCTTTTTTAGCAGCAGAAACACTTGAATAATGACGAGTACTTGAAAACCATCGACGGACCTGTCAACAGAAACTCTACTAAGGCAGACAAAATACAATGGTATCCACATGAAGTATGAAACAAGAAATTTCAAGGATGAAGAACGAATTCCACAATTTTATACCTGAATAAATGTCAGTCCTAGCTCTTGTGCCAGACTTTGTACTGTTGAGCGACTAGGATATGGATCTTTCTCAAAATGTACCTTCAGTTTCTACAAGAAAAGATGTAGCACCCATGACATAACTGTGAATTTGACATCACAGAAAGTAACTGCAAAACTGCTACTGGAATCATGATATATGAACTAGACCTGACCCTAAATTTAAGGAGAACTAAAGCCATTTAATTTGACCATCTATCCAACCAAAGAAACTAACCACTTTTTTTTAAAAAAAATACAAAAGTTGCCACCCCACCAATTCTCGCTGGGAGGCACCCAGCTCTAGCTTGCTCTCTGTATCATGCTCTAGCTGTAGCTTGCTCTATTGTATGCTGTGTCTGTGTTGGCGGTGCAGGGAGGAGGAGCTCCACTCCAGTGTCCCTAAGGGAACCTCCCTACGGATAATCAAGCTTTTGCTAGGAGAAAATGGAACAGTCCAATCTAAAAAAGCAAATCATGAAGCTACCAAACATGGGTGTGGCTAACAACCTCCAATCTAAGTAAACAATCTCCTCACCCTCGGATGCCAGTATGCTTTCCTTGGGAGAGCCCCTACCCTGAGTGTAACGAGCTGTCACCGCGTGTCACCACAGCTCCCTTACTGACCACAAAGTTCATGCCACGGGCAATGCATTAAGTCTGAAGCTTAATTGACCAGCAACTGGCCGAGCCAGGCACTGGAGATTGACAGCGACAAGCACTACAGACTGCCATGGCTGCCTCAGCCACGGTGTCAGGGGATGAATAGATAGAAATGGTATGGACATGTCTGTCTTTTACGGACAGTAAGATTAAGATTTCAATTCTAAATTTTCAGTGCTTGCAGAGAGATGTATCGTTTTCACAAAATGAGGCATGAATGCAAATGTGCGATTTGGGTGGCAAATCCCAAATTGGGTGTTCTGGCAATATGGTATTCTACCTAACTTGTACTAAGGTACACTGTTACTGTTACCTGGTTCAATTTACCAACGCAAAATGGTCCTGACAAAAATTAAGACAATCGACTAAACAGAAAAAGAATAATGCATGTAAAAAAATACCTGAGTAACGAGAGGACCAAAATGATACTTCTGAGCTTTGCCACTACTTCCATTAGAGCAAGGGGCTTCAGTTTGCTGCTCATTTACAGAACCATGTAGCCGCTCACTGAGAGGTGTATGTTCATTATTCTGCTGCCCAACTGGTGCTCTTCTAGAGAGTCGTTTTGCACGATTAGATGCAGCCAGCGAATCTGTTTCAATGTCTTCTAGTTCTTTTTGGGATGTGCTAGTTCCGGACCACTCTTTATCATCACTTTGGTCAGATGATTCTTTCCCATGTGACTCCTTTAGTTTTCCACATGAAACAAAATGGAAGAGAAACAAGTAAGTCCAGGGCATGCATGCAATAGTTGCTAATTCAAGAATGAATGCATGTACCATAAAAACCTACAGTCTCGGTCTCCGCTCTGGAAAGCAGCAGGTCTTCTTTGTTTCCTTCATCAAGATTATTTTGCATCATCTCTTGCTCATAAACCAGGTCATTTCTATCAGCAGTCAGTTTTACCAACACCTCATCATTGGGTTCTCTCACTTGTGAGCTATCAACAGTCGTACCATCATTATATTCAGTAGTATGGCTTCCTGTACGCTTTCCCTTTTTGGCAGCAGCAACTCTAGAACTATGACGAGTACTAGCAAACCATTTATCAACCTGTTAACATAACTATATTAAATCAGGAGAGATAAATAGCAATCCCAACAAAGCATGCGACAAGAATATTTTGCAAGGAGGAAGAACAAGGGCGGCAGTTCATACCTGAATGAATGTCAGTCCTAACTCTTGAGCCAGATTTTCTTTCGTTGCACGACTAGGATATGGATCTCTCTCAAAGTGATTCTTCAGTTTCTGTGATTGAAAAGTAGTGAAAATGACATGATTTCGATTAGTTTGAACCCAATTGGTTGAACTTGTTACCACAAAACGGTTCAGTTTGATTAGCCAGCAGAACCAAAGAGAGTTTTAAATATTCTATACCTGCTTAATTGTAGGATCAAAACGCCGAGTTGTGCTATTGCTACCATTAGAGCGAAGAACTTCAGTTTTATGCTCACTAACAGATCCATAATGCCGTTCACTCTGAGGGGTATGTTGATTAACTGGATGCCCAGCCGATGCTGTTCTAGAACGGCGTTTTCCAAAACGAACGGAGCTATCTGTTTCACTGTCCTCTAGTTTTTCTTTGCCAGACCACTCTTCATCGTCACTAGAATTAGATGATTCTTCTCCATAAGCTTCCTTCAGATTTACAAAAGAAAGAAACAGAAGACAAGTAAGAAAGATGAAATATATCATATCATATATTGATAGTATGGGAAAATGAAAAAGAGATAGCATACATCATACAGCTTTTTGTAATCCAACCGTTCAACTTGTCGCCTGCCAGAAACTGGTAGCTCCACATCTTGCTCCAGCTCCATTTCCATAAATGCATCGTTGCAACTTTCTTCATTAACATTAGACAATGGTGATACCGAGACTTCACCCTGACCACTAGATTTAGCAATCTCGGCACAGAAATCATCAGAGTCAGATGTGAAATCTGATTCTTCTGAGTGTGATTCGTTTTTTTGGTCTTCACTGGAATCTGGACCTGCTGGATCGAAGTCATCATCCTCTGAGTCCTCCGACGGCAAACCAAGGTCATCGACTGTCCCTGAGTTATTTGAAGAATCAGACTCCGTCTTTAAAAGGTTTATAACCCTCAATAGAGATTGCCCCTCAGAGAGAGAGAGAGAGAGATAAGAATCTAACCTTTACCATCATTCCCTGCATCAGATCTGACATCATTCCCCATGCGCGCTTCGGCCAACGGAGGGTTGTAATCATTGTCTTCTGAATCACCCAGTGGTGGACCAGATGCATCAAGTTGCTTAGAACCATTTTCAAGTGAAGCAACCTCAGGGAAAACTTTCTGCAGAGATTAAATGAAGTCTTGTGTTGAAATACAATTCAGACTCTTATCTCGATTGTGCATTATTTACTACTAACAAGTTCTTAGCACGTTTTACCTCCCATGAGTCATGAATAGATAGTTTGGTTCCTTGAAGTTCGTTTAGTGCATCTACACAATCTATTTTGCACACGCATGCAGGACAAAACCATCCTTCATCCCCTGGAGGAACTATCAATAAAGAAGATAAAAATAAGCAACACGCGATAATGATTTCTACATATAGGAAAAACGAAAAGATGTAACGGATCTTACTGTCTTCAATCAGTAAAGGAGGGTTCAAACAGTTCTGGTGGAACCCTCTGTCACAGGCTCCATCACAAAGAATGATGTCATTTTGTAAAGTAACATCCTTTGAACCACATATGGCACAGAATATCTGAAAGATGAAACAAACTATCTTCACCTTAACATGACAATAAGGGTAAATAAACATACGAGAAATACAAATGCGAGAACACAACGGAAACTTCATATGGCACAGAATATCTGAAAGATGAAACAAACTATCTTCACCTTAACATGACAATAAGGGTAAATAAACATACGAGAAATACAAATGCGAGAACACAACGGAAACTAAGATACGTGAAATGTCAAGAAAAAAACTAAAGCTGCCTACATCTTCGCTGAAAATTTCTCCTGCAGAATCAAACAAAGATTCTTCAAGCTTCCCCTCCGATAGAAGCAAATCCATATTCCGAAAAGCTTCTCGAATCTTTATTTTGCATCGCAGGATTTCTGCCTTAGCTCGTTCAAGCTCCTTCTCAGGTCTTATCTTTTCCAAACTGCATATTTTTTGTTTCATAAAAAGTGAAATAAGAGGAAAATACAAGCTTCCACAATATATATTGATAGAATTACTACTGGAACATGAATTATAAGGAATGGTACGATCCATTGTATGATAAATGATCTAAAACATGGAAAATAGCTAGTAGGTAACCAAGAATAATGATCCATTCTGTTTTCGTATAACCATAATATGATTTTCTTTTGTTGCTTGTGGCAAAACAACAACAGATAAAATGGGAATACCAACGTAAACATTCGGTAGAACTGAGGATATGCATGCACAGCCTATCACACCTAATACTGACTAATTTTATCCTTTTTGGAATGAAAAATGCTGCAAGCAAAAAGAACCAAAAACAAAACACTGATTCCAACAAGTGAGAAAAATGCATGAAACATAATCATTCGAGCCTTGAGTGACAAACCTTTGACCTTTCCAACCTTCACTGGAATAAGCTTGAATCAAGCTTTGTTCATAGTTCATTCGATTCAAAATAGATCTAACTCTTCGACAAACTTTTAAGTAGGCCTTCTTAGGACTGCGCTCCTGTGAGGACCTGCCACCGTTTCTTTTCCTCACAGTTGGTTGATCAGATGTACTAACATTTTGTGGCTCAAAACATGCATCGTTCTCCTTTTTTGAAGCAGAGCGAAGTACCCTGACACCAAGCTTCTGACTCTCTCCATTTGGAGGCGTGCCACTCTTTCTTTTTCTTGTAGCTGGTTGGGCAGCAGTGCTATCATTTAGAGGCTCATTAAATGTGTCGTTTTTCCCTTCTGAGTTAGAACGAAGCACCCTGGCACTGCTCGGGGGGTATCCCACCTTCAAGGGACTGCCAGTTTTCCTTTTCTTTGCAGATGGTTGAGCAATAGTACCATTGATAGACTCACTGCACCCATCATTCTTGTTTTTCGAAGCAGAGCGAAGTACCCTGACACTGTTATTGGGATGTCCCACCTTTGAAGGAGTAACGCATTTTCTTTCATTTACAGCTTGTTCACCAGCTGTACTACCATTCAGAGGTGCTTTGTCCTCATTTTTTGAGGCCGAGCGAAGCACCCTGACACTGTTAATGGGACTTGCCGCCTTTGAAGGTCCACTACCTGTTTTTTTGTTTGTAGCTGGTTCAACAGCAATACTATCATTCAGGCTCTCGCTACATGCATCATCCTTATTTTTTGAGGCAGAGCGAAGCACCCTGACACTGCTAATGGGACTTGCTGCCTTTGAAGGTCTGATACTTGTTGTTTTGTTTGCAGCTGGTTCACCAGCAATGCTGTCATTCAGGCTCTCACTACATACATCATCCTTATTTTTTGAGGCAGACCGAAGAACCCTTACACTT
The DNA here is from genome assembly GCA_012490785.1 of Eragrostis nindensis. Lineage (NCBI taxonomy): Eukaryota > Viridiplantae > Streptophyta > Magnoliopsida > Poales > Poaceae > Eragrostis > Eragrostis nindensis. Next base: position 71,801 of record JAAXCT010001360.1, on the reverse strand, counting down.
TTATTAGGACTCCCAGACGAACTGCCACTTTTCCTTTTTCTTGAAGCTGGTTGAACGGCAGCACTGTCATTCAGAGGCTCACTGCACGTCGTATTATTCTTGTTTGAGGCAGAGCGAAGAACCCTGCCACTACTATGTGCAGATCTCAAGGGATACCTCTTACTTGGTGATACTTTGGAGCCTTTCTTTCCCATTTTACTGTTTCATTACAGCAATTTTTGGCTCATAAGAAGATCCTGCATTGTTCCTAATGTCAACATTGTCCTGGATAAGACCAGTAGTTGTTTCAACCATACAAAATGGCAAACACAAATGAGCATCCTCTACTAGAGCTGCTTAGGCCATTGATCTCAGGGAAGCCTCAATTACAAGGTGAGTTTATCCAGTCACGTGCAAAGTGTACCAAGACCTACAGACACAAAAGTGGATATACTTATTGATGACACCAACAAATACAAGAATGTAATAGTTTGTGTGTGTAATTGTTTGTATCCGCTCCTTGACGTCTGGCCCGACAAGGCACAGTAAATGCCCTTTTACTCCTTCCTAATATAATGACGGTTAACTCTCCTGCTGGTTCGAGGAAGAAAAATAGTTCACGGGTAATGCCTATGTTCTCGGTCCTGATTTGAAAGGATATATTGTTTCCCTCGTAGCTCACAATAGAGTTCAACAACTAGTGATTCTTTCGTTGAGGAAGAAGTATACGTAAAGATGCATGGGACTATTGGACAATAGGATAAAGCAAACCATATAAATGTATAAGTGGAAATGTGATGTGTTGTATTCTTTGTGTCGATAGCATGAGGATGAGACGCTTAATCCAAGAACAATTCACTTGAGAAATAATCACTTAATCCTAATTGTAGTTGTTCCGCTAGTACATAGTAGGTTTGGTATAAATAGTCTATCAGCACCCAACATGCCGCAATTTTAATAGGATAAGTTCAAACTAACAGCGGCGAGGGTTATGCCTGACGTACTGCTACCAGACATCACCAAGGCCGTATTCCACAGGCAGGAAAACATGCCCTCCTATTTCTATAGTTAGCCATAAAAAACCCGTTCAGCTAGTTCCAATCGCTCCCCCACCCACCAAGATCTGAAGCACGCCAAGTTAACCACCATTCACGCATTGTAGCTGCTAATCACCTCCCACCATGAGTCACAGGAAGCTTGCAACTGCTGTAAAGAAAACAAGCTGAAAAGCAACTATAGTAGCTGTTTCAGCACTTGAAAACCTTGGATTCGCGGCAAAGACTGCATTTACCACACAAGATTAGCACCTATGTGGGAAAATGGAAGAATAGAAGTCTCAAGCCGTAGGGGTGCAGCTGGTAGGAGATAACGAGGATTCACTAGGGTATGTACGGCGGTCCGGCGGAGGCAGAGTGGTGCTGTAGCTGCAACTACCGGAACGAACACCTACGACTGGCTGCAGACCGGCGACACCGCCCACAGGGGAGGAGATCCGACGGCGACAAGACATCGAGCGAGGGGATTGCAGGGCCATTCACCTCGTCCGGCGGAACGGGGAGGTTACGGCGACGGTGAGCTTGGACGGGCACTCACCTCGGCGCGGCGAGCCTCCCTCCCGGCGATTTCGCAGGTTCCGGACACCCTTTGGCCTGCGTCGCGACTCGCGAGAATGCGGTGGTGGACTGACGGTCTGACGCGCAAGGGAGCTTCTTGCGATTCTCGCCTCTTCGCCTCCTTGGCCTCTGGAGAGTTGGGTGTAGCGGTCTGAATCAGCGGGGAAGGCCCGCTTGGCAGCCGGATAAGCTAGCGGCTTTGAGTTATTCAGAATAGTGGCTTTAGACCGACTCCAACCCGTTACCCATAGGTGACCTATACTCAAAATAGGTAGTAAAGAGGTAAAAACTGCTCTCTAACAGGTGACCTAAGGCTATCTCCAACGGTCAAGCTCACTCAAACCCATTTTGCGTATCAATTTTCTCCAACATGCCACACCCAAAATTCCTTATCTCCAACGAGCAGACGCAAAACCGAAACCTTCTTCCTCCTCTCACGCTCCCACCGCCACTGCCGGCTACCGCGCCGCCGCTTGCCACCGGGCACACGCTCCCACGCCGGCGACGTCTCCCGCGCCCCCACGACCCTCTCCCGCGTCGCCGCGGCCACCCGCGCCACCGCGACCCCCTCTCGCGTCTCCGCGGCCACCCGCGTCCCGCGCCGCCGCTCTCCGAGGTCCGCCGTCGGGGAGAAGAAGCCGAGGGCCGCCGCGCCGCCGCGCTCGACCCCGACGACGACGGGGTCGAGCTCGGCGAGGAGGCCGGGTAGGGGAAGGAGGAGGGGGCGACGCGCGCGGAGGCTGGTGCTCGAGCTCGGCGGCGCTCGAGCTCGGGGACGACGCGGACGGGGCGAGATTGGGTCGAGCTCAGCGGCGCTCGAGCTCGGGCTCGCCGTCGACTTTGAAGGCGATGGGAGGAGGAAGGGAGGGGGAGGGCGCGGTGGCTCCGGAGGGAGGGAGGGAGGGAGGGGGAGGGCGCGGCGGCTCCGGAGGGAGGGAGGGAGGGAGGGGGAGGGCGCGGCGGCGGGAGGTCCTGGGCAAGCTTCTGTTCGTCGACAGAAGGAGGAAGATAACGTTTCGATCCATCGAGGATTGGGTCAGAGAGCTGAGCCGACGCATTCCTGGGTCGCCGGGGGGGGGGGGGGGGGGGGGCAAGGAACAAAATGGGTACGCCATTTGGGTGCTCCGTTGGAGACGTGTTTCTCATGTTTTGGCACCCATTTTGCGTTTAAGTGACCCAATAGGTCTCCCGTTGGAGACAGTCTAATGTACATATCTATTTTAGGAGAGATGGAGACGCCGCCCCACAAATGGATCAACTCACGCCGCCACCCAGCCGCTCGAAGTGCAACAGGTCATCGTCAACCTCCAGCAGCCGCGACGGCGGGCCGCCGCACACCCCTCCCCCACCATCCTCTCCCACATGTCACTCCTCCAGCCCGCCGCGCGCATGCTCGCCGAGCTCTCCCGCTCCCAGGACGCCGCCGCCGGGGACGACACCACCACCGTCGTCGCCCTCGCCGAATCCCTCCTCCGCCGCGCCCAGTCCCTCCTCTCCGCCGACGCCCACCCCATCGCCGCCGCCGACGCGCTCCACCGCCTCGCCACGCGCGCCGTCGAGGTCCTCCACGGCATGGCCAGCCCCATCGAGCTATCCGACTGGGATGCCCTCGTCAAGTCCGCCTCCACCGCCCTCAACTCCAAGGTCGTCTCTCAGTACTCCAGCCTCGTCTTGCCCCTCGCCGTCGGCGCCGCCTTGTCTGTGGTGGATCCGGCACACCCGGACCTCCTCCGCGCACGGCAACGGCGGCGTGGGGCGGAGGAGCGGAGGAGCTGCGCGGGGGCGGCGCGGGGGAGTGGTGGGGGGCGGGGGGCGGGCAGGAGCGGTGCGGGGGGGGGCGGAGCGGCGCGGGAGCGGTGCGGAGGAGCTGCGCGCCGGCGGCGGCGATGACGACCTATTCTTGGACACTGGTTGGAGATTCACGTTTTTAGGTATCGCATCTTTAAGCCCAGAGACACCTATTTCATGTTTTGGGTCGCCGATTTGGGTATACACGGTTAGAGTCAGTCTTAGGTGATGCTACTTAACTCTCACAAAAAGAGGAAATATTTATTGAAACAGCTTATCAGTAGCAAGTAGCAACATAGGTACATAGGTATTCAGATTTTATTAGGGAGAGGGACTAGTCAGATAAGCTAGTTAAAGCTTAGGCTATCCAAGTAAAAACAATGCCTTTAGTTTTTTAGGCTTTTTCTTTTTGCAAACATTTTTTCACTTATCCTTTTTTTAGGCCTTCAAGTCAGTCGTACATCCTGAAAATGTCCAGCCTGTTCGGCTGCCTATTTCGCAGCCAGCTTCTTTGCAGCAGCTACAGTGTTCCAGTTATTTCTTCAGCAGCCGCTACAGTATTCGCAGTTATTTCTTCAGCAGCCGCTACAGTGTTATCATCCTGCCGAACAGGCTGGTCATCAAAGAGGAGAGCATTCATAAAACGCTGTTTATAAGCAGACTGATACTTCATCTCATAAACTTATCTTAAGACATGTATAATGACTATATTGCCCTTCTCTTTCTAACACAACTACACACGAACAAAAATGAACCACACAAGGTTGGACTAAAATCATGGTGGACCAAAATTCGTGAAATGTAGTAATTGTACAAATGGATCATGTGGTTTCTTTTAGAAATGTCGTCATGCCAAAATCATGTAAATAATGCTATTATTAGTGTATTGTTCTTTGCTTAATTAGAAAGAAAAGGGCAACATGATCATTGACCTATCAATGCTATGAGGTGTAGTAGTTGCCTGCTTGCAAGTGATGTTCCCATGCTCTAATCTGAACGGTCACCTTTATCGGTGCTATTGACTGAATTATCTCCTCTTTAGGAGGGTTTCAGCAAAAGGGACTTCCTAATCTTGAAAGTGTCAGAAGTATCAAAGGTCGCACTGATTCAGGCAATACGGGGTGTGCATGTGCAAGCACGCACACAAAAAATGTGATTTATATTTGAAACACTATCGGGATAAATTGGCCCCGAAACACATTGCTCGGAGAATAAGCCTACCAAACGCATCTTTTGATTAGTGTAACCATCTAACATTGATCGGATGGCTTGATAATTACGAAATACGTAACTCGTTCGCCGCTGTCGAAACATCAAGCATTGTATCATCTGATTCCACATACTCTGGTGCCCTTTATGCCCCGGTGTATGTATCCATTCATGTAATCATGTCCACGCGTCAAGCTAGTTGCAAAACTACATGTTTATTCTGTCCACCAACATAAACTGCTTCGATCCGGGTATTAGTAGTGTAACTAATTAACTAATTTAGCACGAGGTCTATCACACAGCTGAGCCTCCAAAGGTTCCGACACGATGCAACAAAGCGATCTCCACTTCATCTCTCTAGAGCGCACAGAGCACCAGAGCCCCTAAAACCCCAAACATGGCGCCGACGATCGCTTCGTCCAACCGTGCCGCGGCCGCCGTCGGCGGCGGCGCCCCCATCGAGCTGCTGAGCGACGTGACCTCGCCGCCGATGCCCGGAGCCTGCGCGTACGCGGGCGCCGACGAAGCCCAGAACGGCGGGGGCGCGGTGGAAGAAACTGCCGGCGGAAACGCCATCTCCCGTGAGTAGCCGGCGGGCGGCGCCGGGGCCACGGCCGCGGCCGGCGGCATCATCGGGCGAGGCGCCATCACGATGATGTACAGCTTCTGGCCTTTCTGGCACCGGTCCTCGTCGCCGCTGATGAAGAAGAAGGGGCCGGACCGGTCGAACCTGAACACGGAGCCGCCGGCGCCGGCTGCCTCGAGGCGCCGGACGGGGCTGCGCGTGTTGCACGCGTCGAAGTCCGGCTCCGTCACCAGCAGCACCGAGTTGGCGGCCTCGTCGTACGTGAACACTGCGCGGGAGACAAGAAAGCAGGTTTCGATTACTCAACTGCTGGTGTGCAAAGAGCCAAAGATAGATCATGCATGGTTAATTGATTAGTAGTAGTAGTGATGTGGTTACCGATGGTGTCGTTCACTTGGAACCGGTTGCGCTCGGCCCAGTGGTTGTAGCTCTCGGTTGGGTCGACGACCCAGCCGTCGCGGCCGCCGGCGTAGAACACGTACGCCTCCGACGAGGAAACCAAGCCCACGACGAGCACGAGCCAGCAGCAGGCCGCCGGTGACCACGCCGTCGAAATCCTCGTGGCGGCCATGATGCCTCGATTCGCCGAGAAGTCCCGGCGACGTACGCGATTGGAAATGGATTGGCTACACGCGGGTCGTGGTAACGTGCAGAGGGAGCGCGCCGCCGCCGAACGAGATGGTGTGTACGGCGGCAGAGGCGGGTTGGCCGCGCTTATATAGGCGGGCGAGCGCGCGCGCAGAGCTAGTGATGTGGTTGCTGACCGCGGCAAGGCACAGGTGGAGGCCGCGGAAGGAGGCTGGGGCTATGACTCTGCATGAATCCGCGGAGGCGCACCGCTTCACGGACTCGGTTGTTGAGGTTGAGTTGAGCTCGATCTTCTTCACTCGGTCTTGGCCGTCATGCGCGCGCGCGGCTACGGGGCATCCTAGGAAGGCAGTTTTGCTAGCATCTCTCTCCATGGCCGCCGATTGCACATCCGAAAGTCTGACGCGCGCATTGCACATCCGAACAATCTCCATCTTGTACCTATGAATTGCACGGTGTAGGAAAGAAACTTCAGTTTGTGATCGCTTATACACCTTTTTCAGGTGTGAATACATTTGCTAGTCGTTGAACGTGTTACTACTTTTTTGCTCAAGAGATAAGCTCCCCACGTGTATCACCGGCCCACCGCTGATCGAATGTCAACTAAGTCAACACACAGGATATGCAACTGCCTGGAGCAACTGATACTGAACCTTCATCTTCTGTTGAGGCAGTAGTCGAAATTCTATCAGCATCCATCCTATGCTGTCAGCAAAAATACCGTGCAAAGAATTAACGATAAAAATAGTTGAGCTGCTAAGATGTCTTTGCAAACAATTTCAGTCTCGAATCTGAAACACGTGTAGCGGGTGAGACACATGTTACAATTTAGACCAGAAATCCGGAATACAAACCTGTAAGCAGATAGGTGGTAAGTGCGGTTTCAGCATCAAAACTGGCTATCAAGGAATGGCCGAATTCAGATGCTTGCATTTTGAGTTTCAACATTCAACACTGGAGAACATAACATGCTACCTTATAGTTACCATTGTGAACATATGTGAATCTGGGAGAGGCTGTATTCTAAATATAATGACTGAATGAACTGCTGACACATTAAAAGAAAAAAGACTCAATTAGAAACTCGAGGAGATGAAATGAAATATGTACAAAAGGAGATACGTTTTGGTGTTTGCAACACTGGAGCATATTAACTGCACGAGGAAGCTAGTAACAGATCTTCAGGTGGAAAATGCACACATAAAGATGCACATTACTCTTCATATTTGACATCACTGCAGAGCTAAGGGCCAAGTAATAAAACTGTTTCACCTCAGCTAGAGTGCATTCCTACAACGTCATAACTGAAAAATCGAAACCATCTCTCATCAACATATCAGAGAGAGAATGTTTTACCATTAGTTGACACCTTGACCTATCTATAGAGGCCACAGTAGGAAAATTTAACTGCAGTGCTGCACAAGTTTCAATATGATACTCAGTGACAGAAATCTCCATTGGGGACATTAAGAACCATTCAACACATCCAAATTTTGTAGGCATCAATGTTACGGCAAAATGAAAGTGAACAAGTGACCTGTGCAGGTTTATTTGGACTTCTGGAGACAATATTCCACAAATTTACTAAAGGAGTACTTAGGCCAGAAAGGAAAAATTGGATTCGTCCTAGGATTTAGGCAAAGTCCTGTGACCAAAAGATCATGAGTAGCTAGAAGGATCATATCCCAACTTGCAACAAGGATCCAGATCCAATTCCAATGATTCAGAGATTCAAAGACAGATAAGTATCGTTTTTAGATAATGGAAAGAGTTTCCGGCCTCCACGTTAATTGGACAATGCGGATACCCTGAGTGACAGATAGGTACACCTTTATGCAAAATTTTATCTAGATTAACAGAGAATTTACATAACAGATCAAATTAAAACCTCACTGAACTACCTTTCCGTATAATCCCCTCTATTGCATAAGAACAGCCCAAAGCTATCTAGATAGTACTGTATCTACATACCATTAAGTCATCTCATCAGGATAGTGCAGTTTCTGAGTTCTGCATATCAGCTTCCTCTCCAATCCTCCAGTTAATTTAAATTTCATACTAAGCCAGACAATGCTGAAATGACCATCAGCCACCACAACTTCCTCAACTCAAGTGCTTCTCAATCCAATCAAACATCTCGTCGATATGTAAACTGGTCATCTCGTGATAACGTAGGCAAGGTTCAGCTCTTCCTGTATGTGATCAGCCCATGGAGAGACGTCCTCCCAGAAACCTCTTTTCACCAATGCATCCTTCCATGGCGTTACCCTGCCATCCTTCCTCATGTACCCTTTCTCATCAATGAATCCTTCCTCCTTGAACGCATTCCAGATCCTTTCTGACAACCCACGGTTCAGCCCATGTATCCTCTCCGACAGCAGCGTGGGCGTCAAAGGAAGCTCAAGGCTCTGAAGCTCCTTCACCTCAACGCCATTCTTCCTCAGCAACTTCGAATTTCTTTCCACCAGCGCCGCCCTCCGCTTGTCCTTCGGCATGTGAAAGAACATAGTGGGCGGGTAGGCTCCCGGCAGCGCAGCAGCTGACCCGCCGAATGCGCCCTCGGCGATCATAATCACGACTGAAGCGAGTCTCATCTTGGCCGCGAGCTTGGAGACGAAGTACCCGCCGGAGGAAAGCGCCGAGGGCGACTACTGGAAGACCTTCGAGGCCGTTCTTGGCGGCCCAGGATTGGATCACACTCTTGGCGGCGATGACCTCACTCCCCAGCGACCAGCACTCCCCGGCGCTCGCCACAGCCAGCAACGCGAACCGCCTCCCAGCGCGCGGGCCGTGATGGCGACGTCCTCAGGCAGGCCGACGCACTTGGGGCAGCGCGGGGACAGCGGCCAGAAGTTCTCCGGGCGGCAGCGGCAGCCATGGGCGATGAAGAGGACCGCCCTCGCCGGCCCCGCCAAGGGGAGCTCCCAGATGGCGCGCGCGCCGTCTATGGACTCCACCGTCGGGGAGAAAAGTGGAGGCTCCGATCCACTAGACCCGTACGACCGGGCGGCCGTCTGGGAGTAGAGGAACAAGGCGGCAGCGGCAAGCAAGAACAGAGACAGCGACCCGAGCGGGGTAGTCAGACTCAGAACTAACCGTCTCAGAGAGTGAGGCGGCAGAGACGGCTTGCTCGACCGGAGCGCGGCAGGACTCATCCCGCTCATCTGCTTCGCCGTGTGTCTGTTTCTCTGCCGCGGGGAGGGGAATAGTAGGATAGCACGAGTGGCGTGAGATCTCGCCGGAGGCAGCAGTGGAAGAAGACCGGCGACTGATGGGCTGAAAGGAAAGATCGTGGAGCGAGTGTGGGCTCATCTTCTGGAAATATTCATTGGTATGGGCTTTGACAATCGGATTCTTCCTGGCAAACAAACTACGGCCCAGAAAGAACTTCAGCAAATCATTTTCCAATTGAAAATTAACGACCTACTACGTGCAACGAGATTCGCAGTCATTTTCAAATGTACGTCCATCCTGATCAGAGAAATCGACTGTCCGAAATATTATCACTCCGAACAGGACACCGGTGAGCTAACTGATTTCCCTTGCGGAAAAGACAGAATGGTCAGATCCTGATCCGATCCGATGCAAAATAAAGTATGCTTCGCCCAGCCCACAGATTAGCAGCTAATCAGCACACAGTCTCTTCCACTGATCAATTGCTGCCTAGTAGGATTCAGCTTATCTTCCCCATGCCGTCCACATCCTTTCTCCGAAGTGGCTGCATTGTCTAAACCTTTTATCACCAACAATGTCGCGTCATCTTCGAAAGAGATGGCCCAGGCCGACGGCTGTACACGCGTGCATCTACGTTTCCACACTCCAGAAAAACCGCCAATGGTGCGTGTTTTCTTTAAAAAGGAAATCGTACGATGGATATCCGAGACTGCGAACAGCGACTTGTACAGGACACCGGCCAGGCTACTGCTGCTCTGTTTCCGTGTGCGGTTTTACTCCAATCATCTGACCGGAAAGGTCAGCATCTGTTAGCTTCTTTTCTAAAACTTTTTTTTAGTTTCTTCATAAACTAGAAAGGGCTGTCTAGCTGCACCCGGGTAGATCTGGGGCAGCCAGCACCTGGGCAATCAAAAGAGCAGAAATACCCGGAAACAGTCAAAGACAAAAACCAGGTATTTAGCAAGGGTCAGCACCCGAATTTTAATGTGACCCAGGTATTTTAGAGGCTACCGGCACCTGGGTGTCAGGGAAGTGCCAAAAACACCGATTTTTGCTGCAGGCAAAACCAGGCATTTCTAGAACATCTGACACCCGAATCTTCAAACATCAGATCAAAATCTAATGGCTTACACATGAAACAAGTATCAAAGCACAGATTCTGCAAACTCATACCAACAAATAAATAAATAAGCAATCAATCTGCCCATAATATTCAATTATTCTCAAATTCAGGGCGTCAGAAATTTCTATGGATTGAGAAATTTCGTCTAGAAATAAATTTTTATAGACAACTTTTGTGAATAAAGCCAGGGCATCAGAACCCATTCCAACAAGGCTACCAACAATCAGAAATGCCTATGGTGACCAGTGAAACACACCAAAGTTTAAATTCAAATGAGGTAATTAAAACTATAATTACACCTCACTGATATGGAAGTTACATATACTAGTATACTGGAACAAAGGTAATGTTTCCATGTAACTGAGTATTTGGTACATGATTTTCGGGACTTATCTCATTCACACAACTACTATTTTGGAATAGTAGTGCAGATATATCACAAAGGACAAAACGAAATTTACAAAACAAAACTATTACAGATGATATTTTGAAATTCAGAAGGAAGGCATGAATGAAACAAGGTACTTTTTCCTTTTTCGGTATCCAGCTCCATGAGCAAGTAGCGCAGCGAGGAGAGAGAGACTACTTGACCATTGTGGATGAAATACCTGAATGAAATAAGTGCAAAATAGCAAGAAATGAGTTTACTCAAGTAAATCCAAACAAGTGAAATCATGCAGCAGCTTATACAAAAGTGCATGTACAGGAACAACAAAACAATTTTTTATTACCAGCGAGAGAGAAACGTAGAGATACTTGCACGCAGCTAAGTCGAAGAGCAAAGCAGCAGCAAGTGAAACAATGATTAAGAGCTTAATCCTAGAACAATGATTAGTCAAGTAACAGAACAAGACTAACAAAAAACAATCACACATTTCAGATCAAAGCTTGGTTTCAACAACATTTTAGGCTCTCGAATTGTCTGCTAGCCACTACGCTTCATTGACATCAAGCTTGAAAAAAAAACATAGCTATTATAAATTCGTAACAGGCCTAGTAGAGTAGTGCCAGTAGCCCAAGTAGAGACCAGAGGGGGTAAAAAGGAAAGAGAAATGAACAGTCACAATTCTTTTGAATCAGCATCTGGAGTAGGAGTTAGATACTGAAATCCCAAAATCAGAGTGAAATAGTTTCAGATTGAGAGATAACTACTCTATTCAGTTAAATAAAGGAAAAACATAGTGGGAGGTTTTCAAAACATACCTCAGTTTAGTGGCAATGGATTAGTGGGGCCAATGTTAATCAGCAAATGGAGGAGAAGCAGGAGCTCAATGATGAGCTTGACCCTGTTGAATGGTTCTCGAACAGCGACACGATGGCCAAAAAGATTAGGGGGCCTAATCCTATCTAGCAAAAAAACAGATATTCATAATTTCAAAAGGTATAAAGTTGCAAAGGAATTTTGGCCCTATTCTAAATTTTTTATGGCATAAGATCTACAAATGAATTTGTGGGCATCATCCAATCTCACAAAGGCAAAATTTCAAACTAAAATCCTCATATACAGTTAAAAAGCACAGTATGTACAGTTAAGAAATAGGGGTAACTTAAGTATGTGAGAACTGTACTTAGATCACAGTATGTACAGAGTACGGCTTAGAAAGAAACATTTCATACATTGCTGGAAAGGCAGAGTTGACATCACCTCTTCAATGAAGCCAACATTGCCAGGAAAGCTTCATGGGTCATCAGATTTTTTATAGACCAAACCAGCAAAGTTTGAGGGCCTTCAACAATTCCAAGGTTCTCAACAGAAGTCATGGAGATGCGAGTTGTTGTGAACTTGTTGATGTAAGGAGCAAATCTGGACTCAGGCTGGTTCTTCCTTAAAGGGCTTCCAGAAGAACCACCTGGGTACGGCGCAACAGCTTTCCCAGACATCCTATCATAAAATAACACAATGAAATGTAAGAGAAATAGCATGATTTTTTAATGGATAACAAAGTAACAAAGGGTTCTTGTGACCTGATGCAATTTCAAAAAACCAAAAATACAAAAGTTACAAACATTTATTATGGAATACAGAGTTACAAAATTATTATGGGGCCTCATCCAACCCCACAAAACCAGAAAATCAAATTTCAAATATTTATTATGGTCTATAGATTACAGGAACATCTCAACCCTACAAATAAAACATATCAAATTTCAGAGATTTATTATGGATAACAAAATAACAAAGATTATGGGGAAACGATCCAATACCACAAAGTCAAAAACTCGAACAAAAAATGTTAATTACAGCACTATTACACAATCGTTACATCTAAACGAAGGTGTAATTAAGGACCAGGCGCACTGTACATTGTACAACTTACATTTCGAATGTGTAAAAATGCCAAAGCATCTAAGCCTAAAATAGAACCTATGATAGCATGATTAAAGAATGTTCCCTAATGACACTCAAACAAAAGCTGAAGTAGACATAACTAAAACTCATGAAGACAAACTATAAACTGAAGATAATTGTGCACGCTGGTTCTTAACCCCACTTTAACAACCTACTGTATGATATTTTAAAACTCAACACTATTCTTCAGATTTATTTATGAAAAATGAATTAATAGTTCTGGGAAATTACACCTAAATTTTACATGTAAAAATAGGCTAGAGCACCTGTATTCTCTTCTAAACCTGACCCTAAAATTTCCAAACTAGCATGAATAACAAGAACTAAATCAGACACACATTATATAGGATTCAGAAATAGTAGGATTCGAAGAGATTCAAAGGTCAGGTCAACCCTGGAAAGTAACAGACATGGGAATCAACCTTAATCGGCCATCTCCAACTCATCACTATCAAATCAAAATGAAGCACTTCGCCCTGCCATGCATCTGCATGAGCATGAACTCGCCGCAGTTGAAACTATTAAATCAAAATTAAGCAGTTCAAACAATCTTAGGCACCATGAAGTAACCAAATGATTTTTAAAATTCAGTTGACAATACAGATGGATTTATTATAGATAGCAGATTTATTTATGAAAAATAATTAATAGATTCTGGTAACTTATCTCAATCCAACAAAGTCGGATTGTCAAAATAAAAACCGGTACAGTTCAATATCACAGAAATTACACCAAAATTTTACATGTAAAATAGGCTAGAGGGCCCGTATTTTCATCTAAACCCGATCCTAAAACGATAGTAAAAAAGGACAAATGTGTTTGGACCCAACGTATTAATTCTCATATTGGCTGACTGCAATCTATATGTTTCAAAGGCAACCATCCAAAGCTGTTTAGAAATTTTGTATGAAGACAGAGTATTTTATATGTCCTGTATGAGTCTAAATCAGCAAATACAATGAACGGATTGTAGCATAACAAAGGGACACAGGGAAAGGATATTTCTTAGTCTTAAATGAGTGTACATCCGCAAATTAAAAAAAAAAGAGAACACTAAAAAACACCCAAAGCGTGCACTAATTAAGCACCAAGAGATTAATTGATCATGTACTAGTATAGAATAGGCAGGCAGCTAGGAGACGGGAATATTACAATTGACGAAAAGTCAAGAATAGTAACTGAAAAATAACTCGGTGCTCGACTAGCACATCGACCCTCAGGAAATACAGCACAAGCAAAATTGTAACATGCACATGTTTCGAACTGCAGAGAAAAGAATACTTGCTGCCACAAGTCATACATGCAGGTATACTAGTATAGGAAACAACTATAGGATTGATTAAGCAAAATTATTTAGCCATTCTCTAATCGATCTAGGGAGAAAAGACAACAACTGTAGGAATTAGATGATTGCAACGCAATTGACACTGGTTACTTTAGTGAAGTGAACAGGCAGAGCAGAAACTAAAAGAGTCGAGCTACTAAAAATCATGACTAGTGGCGATAGGCAATTGACAAGCTACAGTAAACATCAACTAACTAAGATGGAGCAACAAAAAAAAATATTGCTAGGAATTTGTAACCAGACATACAAAAGAAACTACAGACTTATGAGCTACCGCCTACAAGGCAAGGATTACAGTAAAAACAAAGGATTCGTGCTGTTACGGAGAATGCTAATGAATTTTGTAACAGTTGTAAGCTCCCAAAATAAGCAAACTTGCCTGGTGCTATTCTATCACTGCTGTGGCAAAATCCTAGGCTACTGGCAACACACAAACATCTTGCAGGAAATGCAGTACCTGAAGAAACATTCTTACCCATGGGATCTCCATGTGAGAGTATCAGTTCTAGTCAGATCATCCGTCGATAAAGTTCCCTGCGCAGCCAACAAACAGCACCACATGCTCTCCAAGAAATTACAAGAAAAATCAAACAACCCGCAAAGAAGAATACTCCAGCAGTTAGTGCAACCCCATTGGCACACAAAATCTGATACAAAATCATTGACTGGGGTACACACAAAGCTATAGCAAATGGGGAATTAAATCGCCCCTATAGAATGAAGCACGAACAGACCACAAATGACACAGATCGATATGGATAATTGAATCACCACTGTAGAACGAAAGGCAAACATAGCGCAAAATAACACAAATCTCTCTGGGGAATCAAATCGCCCCTGTAGAATAGAGGATGAACAGAGCAGAAATGGCATGAATCACTACGACACCACCAGAATGGGGTCAAATCGAATGAACCAAGCGACGAATCCAGAACGCACAAGTCGAACCCTAGCTACACTACGACTAACACCACCAAATCCTGCTACAGCGGGAAACAAATTGCATGAGAAATCGAACTACACCTGCTGATTGAACCATATCAACGAGAAACAAATTGCATCGAACTCGTTAGTGGCGAAATCGTAGAACAGTATCCTCCTAACGCATCAGAATCGACGGGCAAATCGTTTGAAACGAATGACCTAACCAACCAAAATGCTTAGGGACACCAGAATCTAGAAAAAACACAACGAAACCTAGCGAAACCAGGCCAAACGCCTGCAAATCAATCGACATCGACGAACATAGAGCAGGAGAAATCCACACCAAATAGATCGATCCAGCGGCTCAAATCGAAGAAATCAGCGGAATATGAAACACCAAACTCAAATCAACATGTACAGCATCGGGAAAACATGAGCAAAATCAACTAGAGACGGAGAGGAAGGAGAAGAAGGACGAACCCTAGCACCGGAGGAGGAGCGGGAGACGAACAGCGGGAGGCGAAAATGAGGAGGCGACGAAATGAAGAAATGACTTTGCGCACGGCTATTTCAGGCGGGGCCCACCGGTCGGCACCGAGACACACCGAGTCAACAACCAGAGTCAAAACGCGAATCGCAAAGCACATCCAACGGACACAAAATTCGGGTGACAAAGGAGACAGATATGCCCGGGTGGAATTTAGCAATCCCACTAGAAAACACCCTGTTGTTCTGTCTTGCCATGCATGTGCGGTTTCGTGTGCTCTTCATTTATCTGACATGAACGGAGCAAGCCTCGCGGTCGTAGCATATTTGCAGAGTCGATACGTGTAGCGTCCCAGGTAATTAAATCACCTGAAACTCCGTGTTTATCGTACTTGCCCCAGGATCAATGACAAGTACACACAGTAATTACAGTGGAACCATAGCCATATCAAAATTTAACTCAAGTTTATTTGAAATTTACAAAATATTGGCTCAACGGCCGACGAAATACCTTAAGAAATAAACACAGCGGTAACATAAAGGAATTCAAATCTCCAGCGTGTGCCCCGTGTTCATCCCACAGGCAATTGACTGGAAGTTGAACTCCTAGAAAGAACGGCATCGTTCCTCATCGAAATCCTCGTCATCTCTGAAACCAAGTTATCGGAGGCAAGCAATGCGGGTGAATAATAGCAAAACTATAATTATATGCAAGGCCAAATAAAGGAAGGTATAATATGGTAAGTTTGCATAAATGAGCAAATGGCAATCTAAACTTGATTAATGAAATAATACTAAATTAAATTGCTTGAATATAAATTGCATAAAGGTAAGTACAAGTAATTATCATATAAATAAAGTGACATACTTGACTTCCATGTCAAGTTCCTACAACAATCATCAACTATACCAATTCATGTGTCAATAATTATCATGATCAATTTTAATCCCAACCATTCTCTAAACAAAGACCTATCATTAAGGAGCTTGAGACCGCAAGCACGGCCATTCGAATGGATTATGACTCTGCAGAGTTTGTACGCTGTACCCATGGACAGTGAGTGACCGTCTGTGGTGTTGCAGGCACCGTGCACTCACGAAGTGTGCACATCGGTATCACGCATGACGTTTTCATTAGCCGTTTGCTAACCTTGCCTTCCCTAAATTGTAATAATCCCTCCGGACCTACCAACTAACATCCCAGAGGTACAATTTTCCCCTCCTTCAAATATGGATAGTTAGGCAGGAATTAAAAGGGTACAATTCATTGTGTCAGCAAACTTTGATCCCACACGTTTAGTAATGGGAGCCCCTTCGAATAACCCCATCAAAATCGGGAATTATCCGCACATTCTCTACTTCTAGAAGGCAAGGCAACATTCAACTAATTACTTAGCCATGGCCGTCCCATACCAGCATCCATGGTCGCACGATATTCCCTAAATCAAGATACAGATGTACCGGTCCTTATGTGATGCGACGGGTCTCCAAAATCATGATTATCAAACAATCATTAATCCAATTTAACATTATCACATCAAAACCCGTCAACATCTAAATTATCATCATATATCATCAACAATAATTTCCCATCAACATAATCCGTAAATTTAATGATTATACATGTACTTACATTTATACAAAATATAGTTATTCATTTTAGCAAGCTTAATTAGTAATTAATTATACCATAAAGCTTAGAGCGTATAACCATTATGGTAACCCATCTTATGGTACAAGGGATTATGATTGGTCCAACAAAGGGATGGAATCCTTAGGTAGTATCTACCATTTCCCAAATGAGCATTTTTAGTGATATAAATTATGCACAAATTAATCCTACAAATTAAGCACTTAAATGCACTTGCAAAAATAGGATCAAAATGATCAAGGGGTGTGCTTGCCTCGCACCTTTATATACATAATTCATACGACGGTCTTCAAGTGTCAATCTTCCCGTGTTGCAATCCTTCGACGATTCTCTCACGTACACATCAATCCACGATCGACCATTGTCGGAAGATCCAAATAAAGCCATCCAAGAAGATCCAATAAAATCTACAATAATAAATGCAAATATTTTGAATAAAAACCCAAGAGCATGATCATGGAGTGCATTTCATGAAAATAAATATGTACTCGGAGTTCGTACGAATGGACCACGCGTTATCGAATTCTATCGATAAATAAATAGAAGAGGGGATACTAGGGTTCTCGCAATTCTATTTACTTTACGGTGATCACTTACTATAAGATATATTCATGGCCTTATATAGGCCATATTCACCTAGACAAATTATTTACAAGTTATTTCCTCTTAAAGAAAGTAAAGTGTGGGATTATGCATGAATCTTTATTTATAAAGCTCCTAAGTGGAAATGATGAGATGCATATGTTTTATTGATGGTGATTGCGTGCATATCTATTATTTTAAATCCATAATTATTTCTACTATTAAACATGATGTTGTTCAAAGAAATATGAGCAACTATTCCTAAGGTGACTCGCATGTGAAATGAGGCTAAATGTTCCTAATGCATATAGAAGCATTCCTATGGGTTAGAATTCCCTTATATTCTCTCTAAATGCTTATGTGCCTTGAATGCATACATATGGCATAGTCAAGAATGTTTTGCAATTAAACTAAATTACTTAAATTTAGCATGTCCAAAGGATCCATATCCATTGTTTATTCTTATAGGATTTAGATATCTAAACATGATGCTATTTACATATATAACTTGAGCATCTAAATAAAGCTAAAGGATATGGAAATGCAAACATAAACTATATGCATGGAGAACATACATGTTGCATATGTATATTCCAATCTAAATCTAATTATTAAGGTTTCATTATTCTTTACTAAATAAATTTCTTAATCATAGTATAAACTAGAGATGTATCCCTATGGTTAAATTTATCATGGCTAGAGGGTAAAGTTACATGATACAAATGAATCTATATGCACATGCAACAAACCAAATACTTATATAACATGCTCTAGGTTTAGTTATTATATATTAGTGGATAAATGATCCTAAATATATTAAGGGTTAGCCTAATATTTTCATATGGTTGCTTAACTTTTAATTATTCAAACTATTACTTGAAATAAACCATACATAAACATTCCTATGGGTGAAAACAGAGGAAAATTACTCATGTTCACTTATGGTGATTGTATGCATATCTATTATATAAGTATCTTATTTATTCTTATAAAAAGAATGGGTTATACTTATAAAATAAACTATCAAATTAATCTAGCAATTTTATTTACAATTCATTCCTAATGATCAGTACCAAAAGTCCTAAAAATTGTAAAGAAATTTTCTAGTATTTTTACCAAATTTTTCCTATTATTTTTCCTATTGATTTCGAGCTAAAAACGATTAAACCAAAATTGGCCAATCGTAACGCACCACTTGTCGGCTCGAGGTTAATTCAGTTCAAAGCAACTCATGCACAGTAACCGGCGGCGGGGAAATGGCTCGCCGGCGACGAACCAAGGCCGGACGTCGACGACATGCGAGCCTATGAGATGCGCGAGCTCAAGAGGAACCGTCCGGTGGTCGTCTCGTCGCCGGAGACGCCCTGTAGCAGCGGCACGGCGGCGACCTAATCGGCACGGCGGCAGGGTGACATCGCAATGCAGAAAAGGCAGGACGGCGACGTGTTCACGTGGCCATTTACGAGACTACGAGGTGCAGGAAGGCTCACCAAGCTGTCGGTCGAGCTTCTAATGGTCGGAGACGGCGGATCGACGGTCGCCGGCGGCAGGGCAGAGGAGGAGATCGGTGGAAGAGATCCTACGCATGTTCCTTTGTACAAAATCAAAAGCAAATGAGATCATCTAGTCCTAGGGATGCTAAAGGAACAAGAAGTAGCCGTGGAGCTCACCGGACGAGCTCCAATTCCGTCAATGGCGGCGGTGGCTGGAATTGGGGAAAACCCAAAATTGCTCGGGTTTAAGCAACGACTGTGGATGAGGTTGGGCTCTAGAGGATAAGAATAGCGAGAAGAAGCCGTTTGAGGGGTCGGTTGGGGTTTATATAAGGAGTTGAGGCGGTTCACTCGCCGGGACCTGGCGGTCAGTGAGAGCAAGAGGGAAAGAGAGAGATGGGAGGGCTCCACAAGGGCTTGGCTTCCACGAGAAGGCGCGGAGACGGGTTGAGGAGCTACGGACACGTCGTGTGGCTCCACAGGGCGCGCGAGCGCGTGGCAAGACGCCGGTGGTTGGGCGGCGCCGGCGGCTTGACGCGAGGAAGACGACGGCAAGAGGAGGCGGTTCGCGAGCAGGCCGAGCTGGGTGGCCTGGGCCGAGGCGGTGACGAGCGGGCCGAACAGGTAAGTCTCTTTCCTTTTCTCTTTTATTTTATTTTCTAAATGGGCCGAGCCCGGGATGAAGCCCATGATGAATTTAAGAGTTTTCTATTTATACAACGGCAGAAAGCTTCTACTATTTTTCTCCCAAAGCAAACGTGCTCTAAAAATTCTGAAAAATTTACAGAAATTAAGTTTCTGTGATTGCGACCTATGGTGAATTTTGGGGAATTTTTGTCTAATCCCATTTCCTTAGAAAATTCAAACAAAATTCTGTGCAACATGAAATGCATTATATGCATGAGTTCAAAATTCCAGAAATGATTCAATTATAAAATTCAAATATGAAGATCAACTCCAAATATTTGAAATTCCAAATAAGAGCATCTCAGTTCAAACCACAGCAAAATATTTATGAAGACCAAATTGAGTTAGTTCGTTATTCTGTTTAGAAACTTTTCATCCAAATCTTTCGTAGCTTAAGTTAATGATGAGTTGATTTCTCAAAAATGACGGCCTAGGGGGCCGGGATGTTACAGTCTACCCCCCTTAAAAGAATCTCGTCCTCGAGATTCCGCAAAGTGTTAATGTGGTTAGGTTTTGAAGGTAACTCTCCATTGCTTGTTAATCTCTTCATCGTAGACATGTCACACATGGGGGACGATTCTTGTGCACTTGTTCCGCTTCCTTGAAAATTTTCCACAAGTAGTACTCCTATTCGTTCATAGTTAGCAATGGATGTTAGTGATATTTGGTTACAAAGGTGAATCTCCAGTCATTGTTAATTTCTTCATCTTCAGCACGGCATATGCGGGGATAATCTTCACACACTTGTATTATTCCCTCTTCGATACGGTTGATTTCTCGAAATCTTCTTCCTTGTAGTACTTCTTTCCTTCGCATTCATCGAAACGTTGTTTCAAGAAGGAGGGACTTTCGAAGAAATCTACCTAGCGTTCATTAGTATTAATTAATAAGGATGGTGAAAAACTTTTCTTCGGCTCAAAGGGGAGTTAGAGGGTGTGATCAAAAGATTCGTCAGAGTTAGATACATTTACGTCCTACCCCCCTTAAATAAATTTTAACCTATTATTTATAAAACATTTTAAATGCTATACACAATACATAAAGTTAGTTCCTTTATCTTCGAGATTTTTGTAGCAATGAGTCATTTTCTTGTATTCTCCTCGCTTCCTCTTTGACGTAGTTGCTATTTTCTTGTCTTTGAGGTATCTTCACGAAGTCCCTTCCTTTATCTTGAGGAAATGCTTGATCTTCTACGGCGATGTTAGATGAAAACTCCGAATCTCCTATTGATGTCCCTCGTCACTGGTGTTATAAGTGTTAGCATTACATTTTTTTTTTTTTTAACTTTTATCGAAAGTTAGCAAGCACCTATATAATCAAAGAAGAATATTTTATTTTATTTAACACAATGCATAAAGGCTTCCAGAAATAGGTTCAGGAGTAAGAGAAACATTTAAGGGGATGCTTATACCAAAGATACTATGATATTTTCAAAATCACAAGGAAGTTTTGATGAAATAATCTATTGAAGAATGGTGTCAAGAGTGGTAAGCTGACAATCCAATGGAGTTTTAGGATCATGTAAGCAAATAAATTTATAATGGTGAAACAAAACTAATATGATTGGTTATGGAACAATTTTGAATGTCACGAGTCCCAATTAAATGAATAAGGGAATTTTTTTTTTTTTTTTTTTTGTTCAAGGAAACATGAGGATTTCAAATCGTAAGAATGTTTTTATGAATTTCGACCTACCAAAGAATGGAAGTCAAAATCAATAGGCTAGTGTTTCAATGGAATTCAACCTCGGGAAAACGGATGAGTTTACAAAGATAAAGTAAAATCAATAGGATTGGTTTTTAAATGACTCGAATGGCATGTTGGTCATCGAAGGGTATATGAGCACAACATTTGTCATCCGAGAAGAATGGCAACCAATCCTTACATCCAAAATTACCTAATGGGAACATCAAGGATGGTTTAGGAATCTCCTCCAAGGTTTACGAGGCAAGTTCTTTAGGACAAGATCAAAACAAATTTTAGAACAAGTCAATATGGATTTAATAAAATAATAAGGGATTCTAAATATATGATCAATGCGACATATGACAATATGGGCATGTGTAACAATGTGATACAATAATTATTAAAGTATGATCAACGAATTGGTCATAAATGATAGAATGACTTGATATTCTAGTAAGGATGGAAAACAATTCATGACAACAAGGTTTTTTTTTTTTTTTTTTTTCATGAATAGTATAAGGAATTATTCCAAAGTTTTCAAGATGATTTCCTTAGAATATACAAGATCAAAGAAATTTCTAAAATCAGGTTAGCATAGAACAATAGGTTTCTATGTTTCGTGGATCATGGAGGTTAAGGTTTTCATTGAAGCATATAAAATTCAAGATGGATTCTAGAAACTACATCAATATAAATCAAGTGATCTCTTGGCTGAACAATTCAAGGAAAATATTGTTCTCAATTCAAGGGTATCAATGGGTATCAAATCGATGGACATCGAATCAATAAAATAAGGGAATGATATTACAAGGTAAAATAATTAGACAAAACAATTAGGCATATAAAGACAACATTGAAATGCTTTTAGAAGGTATTCAAAGATGGTCATACCTTCAATTTTTACCAAGTGGTGAACAAGATAGAAAAGTTAAGAAATGAGATGACATGATATTCTCATTTTCTTTTTTTTTTTAATAGAAGATGACAATAAGATATGTTTATTCAAAATAAAGCAAGGAGGCTTAGAGTAGCAATTAGACCTACCTTGCAAATGATCATAGTTAGCAAAACTAAGATCTTAAAGTAGGCATGATTTTCAAATTTTAAGCAAATTGCTACTAGAAAATCGATAATTAGTAGGATAGATAAGAATTAAAATCTTGAGATTTTCCTCATGGATCAAAGATTATAAAACTGATTGGTAGTCAAGTGAGGAAATATTCTCATAAATGATAGGTCATAGAATTCAACAACGATGATTAATTAAAGATCATGCTTAACATGATTCATAGGGAAAGATGATTCGATTAGTGGCAAAACTTTCGCGAATGCGAAACAATATGATCATGGGCATTTATATGAATGTGAAGGATATTCAAGTTTTAAAAAGGATGGAATGCACAAATATTTTATGAGTAAAAGAGAAATTGACTGACTTGGAAACAAAAGATAATTCATGGAAATTTCATATGGTGGAGAGGTGCAAAAGAGCAACCATGATAAAAGTCAAAGAGTTTGGGAACAAGGATATCATGGTTATAGAAATTAATTTTATCCTTCTTTTGAATAATGAAATATGATTATTGATTTATCAAGGAATAGTAAAACGGGGTTTGGCAAGATATTGACGAAAATTCTTCATACTAGTAAATGTTCAAAGGAGGTTAATTGAATAAAATCATCACGCTATGCAAAACGTGATACAAGGTTCAAATGGCATTAGGCGTATTTCCGTCTGGAATGAAAAATGATGGGAGTCAAATTTTTAATGATCTCACATAAAATGATCAAAGAAGGCTAAATTATTTGCGAAAGAAAGAAATAGGATATGGCTTTGCTGTAGGTATATCATGTTTGAAAAATAGATCAAGGAGAAATTTAGTACACTCCATAAGTATAATATATACAATTAGGGGGTTAGGAAGCATAAGCTAGGGAGTAGTTAGCAGCGTTGGAAAGTTACGAGTTAATATGATGTTATCTAAAAGGAAAGAGTTAGCAGAATTTAAACTATTTATTTTAGCATCTGATTTATGCTTCCAAAATAAAACACCAAAATCACATAAAGCACCAAATCGAAAAGAACAAGCAAATCGACCGCAAATGAAAACTCCGGGATTTTTGAAAACAATTTTCGTCTTATTGATTATATTCATAGGTCTTTATGGCATAGCACTTTTAAAATGCCATATAATCCTACCTTAATATTTTCTTTCTACGGCCTATATATCTATACCTCCTAAGAAATTTTGAAAAGAATAAGAGAAGAGATCCTAGTATTTACCATCCATTCTCACTACATCTTCTTTCTTGTCTCTTGATAGTAGAAGAAATAAGATTAGGAAGAAAATAGAATCAATGTCAAGATGAGATACCAGAGAAATTATTTAGGATCAAGGTTGAGGAAAAGAGAACAATATTCTTCTTCTCCTTCATCTTTTCTCCTTAGCTAAGAAAGAGATGAGAGTGGGTAAATAATTTTCTCAAATCAAATGAGAATATAGATGAGAAAAGGAACTAAGATTTAGGAAAGGTAGAGAAAAATCCCTATATTTTCCTTAAATATATTTGAGAATTTTGAAAATATGGCTTCAATTTACTAATCTAATCTAACGATCGGTCTATCTAGGGTCAACCTGCAGTCAATATAGCTCTGGTACCACCTGTAGCGTCCCAGGTAATTAAATCACCTGAAACTCCGTGTTTATCGTACTTGCCCCAGGATCAATGACAAGTACACACAGTAATTACAGTGGAACCATAGCCATATCAAAATTTAACTATCAAGTTTATTTGAAATTTACAAAATATTGGCTCAACGGCCGACGAAATACCTTAAGAAATAAACACAGCGGTAACATAAAGGAATTCAAATCTCCAGCGTGTGCCCCGTGTTCATCCCACAGGCAATTGACTGGAAGTTGAACTCCTAGAAAGAACGGCATCGTTCCTCATCGAAATCCTCGTCATCTCTGAAACCAAGTTATCGGAGGCAAGCAATGCGGGTGAATAATAGCAAAACTATAATTATATGCAAGGCCAAATAAAGGAAGGTATAATATGGGTAAGTTTGCATAAATGAGCAAATGGCAATCTAAACTTGATTAATGAAATAATTACTAAATTAAATTGCTTGAATATAAATTGCATAAAGGTAAGTACAAGTAATTATCATATAAATAAAGTGACATACTTGACTTCCATGTCAAGTTCCTACAACAATCATCAACTATACCAATTCATGTGTCAATAATTATCATGATCAATTTTAATCCCAACCATTCTCTAAACAAAGACCTATCATTAAGGAGCTTGAGACCGCAAGCACGGCCATTCGAATGGATTATGACTCTGCAGAGTTTGTACGCTGTACCCATGGACAGTGAGTGACCGTCTGTGGTGTTGCAGGCACCGTGCACTCACGAAGTGTGCACATCGGTATCACGCATGACGTTTTCATTAGCCGTTTGCTAACCTTGCCTTCCCTAAATTGTAATAATCCCTCCGGACCTACCAACTAACATCCCAGAGGTACAATTTTCCCCTCCTTCAAATATGGATAGTTAGGCAGGAATTAAAAGGGTACAATTCATTGTGTCAGCAAACTTTGATCCCACACGTTATAGTAATGGGAGCCCCTTCGAATAACCCCATCAAAATCGGGAATTATCCGCACATTCTCTACTTCTAGAAGGCAAGGCAACATTCAACTAATTACTTAGCCATGGCCGTCCCATACCAGCATCCATGGTCGCACGATATTTCCCTAAATCAAGATACAGATGTACCGGTCCTTATGCGATGCGACGGGTCTCCAAAATCATGATTATCAAACAATCATTAATCCAATTTAACATTATCACATCAAAACCCGTCAACATCTAAATTATCATCATATATCATCAACAATAATTTCCCATCAACATAATCCGTAAATTTAATGATTATACATGTACTTACATTTATACAAAATATAGTTATTCATTTTAGCAAGCTTAATTAGCAATTAATTATACCATAAAGCTTAGAGCGTATAACCATTATGGTAACCCATCTTATGGTTACAAGGGATTATGATTGGTCCAACAAAGGGATGGAATCCTTAGGTAATATCTACCATTTCCCAAAATGAGCATTTTTAGTGATATAAATTATGCACAAATTAATCCTACAAATTAAGCACTTAAATGT
Organism: Eragrostis nindensis; assembly: GCA_012490785.1. Lineage (NCBI taxonomy): Eukaryota > Viridiplantae > Streptophyta > Magnoliopsida > Poales > Poaceae > Eragrostis > Eragrostis nindensis. Next base: position 46,346 of record JAAXCT010001360.1, on the reverse strand, counting down.
ACTTGCAAAAATAGGATCAAAATGATCAAGGGGTGTGCTTGCCTCGCACCTTTATATACATAATTCATACGACGGTCTTCAAGTGTCAATCTTCCCGTGTTGCAATCTTTCGACGATTCTCTCACGTACACATCAATCCACGATCGACCATTGTCGAAAGATCCAAATAAAGCCATTCAAGAAGATCCAATAAAATCTACAATAATAAATGCAAATATTTTGAATAAAAACCCAAGAGCATGATCATGGAGTGCATTTCATGAAAATAAAATATGTACTCGGAGTTCGTACGAATGGACCACGCGTTATCGAATTCTATCGATAAATAAATAGAAGAGGGGATACTAGGGTTCTCGCGATTCTATTTACTTTACGGTGATCACTTACTATAAGATATATTCATGGCCTTATATAGGCCATATTCACCTAGACAAATTATTTACAAGTTATTTCCTCTTAAAGAAAGTAAAGTGTGGGATTATGCATGAATCTTTATTTATAAAGCACCTAAGTGGAAATGATGAGATGCATATGTTTTATTGATGGTGATTGCGTGCATATCTATTATTTTAAATCCATAATTATTTCTACTATTAAACATGATGTTGTTCAAAGAAATATGAGCAACTATTCCTAAGGTGACTCGCATGTGAAATGAGGCTAAATGTTCCTAATGCATATAGAAGCATTCCTATGGGTTAGAATTCCCTTATATTCTCTCTAAATGCTTATGTGCCTTGAATGCATACATATGGCATAGTCAAGAATGTTTTGCAATTAAACTAAATTACTTAAATTTAGCATGTCCAAAGGATCCATATCCATTGTTTATTCTTATAGGATTTAGATATCTAAACATGATGCTATTTACATATATAACTTGAGCATCTAAATAAAGCTAAAGGATATGGAAATGCAAACATAAACTATATGCATGGAGAACATACATGTTGCATATGTATATTCCAATCTAAATCTAATTATTAAGGTTTCATTATTCTTTACTAAATAAATTTCTTAATCATAGTATAAACTAGAGATGTATCCCTATGGTTAAATTTATCATGGCTAGAGGGTAAAGTTACATGATACAAATGAATCTATATGCACATGCAACAAACCAAATACTTATATAACATGCTCTAGGTTTAGTTATTATATATTAGTGGATAAATGATCCTAAATATATTAAGGGTTAGCCTAATATTTTCATATGGTTGCTTAACTTTTAATTATTCAAACTATTACTTGAAATAAACCATACATAAACATTCCTATGGGTGAAAACAGAGGAAAATTACTCATGTTCACTTATGGTGATTGTATGCATATCTATTATATAAGTATCTTATTTATTCTTATAAAAAGAATGGGTTATACTTATAAAATAAACTATCAAATTAATCTAGCAATTTTATTTACAATTCATTCCTAATGATCAGTACCAAAAAGTCCTAAAAATTGTAAAGAAATTTTCTAGTATTTTTACCAAATTTTTCCTATTATTTTCCTATTGATTTCGAGCTAAAAACGATTAAACCAAAATTGGCCAATCGTAACGCACCACTTGTCGGCTCGAGGTTAATTCAGTTCAAAGCAACTCATGCACAGTAACCGGCGGCGGGGAAATGGCTCGCCGGCGACGAACCAAGGCCGGACGTCGACGACATGCGAGCCTATGAGATGCGCGAGCTCAAGAGGAACCGTCCGGTGGTCGTCTCGTCGCCGGAGACGCCCTGTAGCAGCGGCACGGCGGCGACCTAATCGGCACGGCGGCAGGGTGACATCGCAATGCAGAAAAGGCAGGACGGCGACGTGTTCACGTGGCCATTTACGAGACTACGAGGTGCAGGAAGGCTCACCAAGCTGTCGGTCGAGCTTCTAATGGTCGGAGACGGCGGATCGACGGTCGCCGGCGGCAGGGCAGAGGAGGAGATCGGTGGAAGAGATCCTACGCATGTTCCTTTGTACAAAATCAAAAGCAAATGAGATCATCTAGTCCTAGGGATGCTAAAGGAACAAGAAGTAGCCGTGGAGCTCACCGGACGAGCTCCAATTCCGTCAATGGCGGCGGTGGCTGGAATTGGGGAAAACCCAAAATTGCTCGGGTTTAAGCAACGACTGTGGATGAGGTTGGGCTCTAGAGGATAAGAATAGCGAGAAGAAGCCGTTTGAGGGGTCGGTTGGGGTTTATATAAGGAGTTGAGGCGGTTCACTCGCCGGGACCTGGCGGTCAGTGAGAGCAAGAGGGAAAGAGAGAGATGGGAGGGCTCCACAAGGGCTTGGCTTCCACGAGAAGGCGCGGAGACGGGTTGAGGAGCTACGGACACGTCGTGTGGCTCCACAGGGCGCGCGAGCGCGTGGCAAGACGCCGGTGGTTGGGCGGCGCCGGCGGCTTGACGCGAGGAAGACGACGGCAAGAGGAGGCGGTTCGCGAGCAGGCCGAGCTGGGTTGGCCTGGGCCGAGGCGGTGACGAGCGGGCCGAACAGGTAAGTCTCTTTCCTTTTCTTTTTTTTTTTTTATTTTCTAAATGGGCCGAGCCCGGGATGAAGCCCATGATTGAATTTAAGAGTTTTCTATTTATACAACGGCAGAAAGCTTCTACTATTTTTCTCCCAAAGCAAACGTGCTCTAAAAATTCTGAAAAATTTACAGAAATTAAGTTTCTGTGATTGCGACCTATGGTGAATTTTGGGGAATTTTTGTCTAAGCCAATTTCCTTAGAAAATTCAAACAAAATTCTGTGCAACATGAAATGCATTATATGCATGAGTTCAAAATTCCAGAAATGATTCAATTATAAAATTCAAATATGAAAATCAACTCCAAATATTTGAAATTCCAAATAAGAGCATCTCAGTTCAAACCACAGCAAAATATTTATGAAGACCAAATTGAGTTAGTTCGTTATTCTGTTTAGAAACTTTTCATCCAAATCTTTCGTAGCTTAAGTTAATGATGAGTTGATTTCTCAAAAATGACGGCCTAGGGGGCCGGGATGTTACAATACGTGTGCACTGCCGTATGCTATACTCACACTCGAACAATTTAGTCTCATGTAGCTTCAGATACAATGAACGTGCAGTTCACAAGAAATCTATTTTGCAATCAATTACGTAGCTGAAGGGTACGAAACTAGCTTCCAGTGCAATGCACCACTGAGTTTAGCTAGATAGATGAAGTCGTGGTCTGATCCATCTACTACTAGCAAAACGGTGGAGTGTAAACCATAGAACTGATACGTCTATCACTACGTACGCTAGTACAGTATTCATGCCTGGCATGCCCTGGTCAAATTTCCGATGGTATCCGCCCTTACTTCATGTCGATCGAGGTGATAACTCTATCCGCCGGTCAGTACTCGTCGGAGCTACTGAGGAACCCGGTCATGTGGAGCACCGCGTTGCGGACGGCGCGCAGGTCCCGGCCCTTGAGCGTGCGCCCGTGGCCCACGCACACCGACGACGCCACCCTCCGCTCATCCGCCGCGCACCGCCGCGCCGCCAGGACGTGCGGCGGCACGATCGCCGCCTCCTCGCCCGAGGCTCTTCTGACGATTACGCGATCGTCGTCGTCGTCGACGATGATGTCGTCGTGGCTCTGGCTGCGCGCCCGCGAGTGCCGGCCCGTCGTCGAAAGCGCTTCCGCCGGGATGCGCACGGGCGCCGACGATTGCTGGTGCACCGCGCGCGCCGCGGTCCGCGGTCGCTGGTGGTCCGCGTGGTGGCGGTGGCAGTCGCTGCGGTGGTGCTGGGCCTCCGGCCACAGCACGTCGGCTTCCTGGAACTCTTCCATGTCGCGCGCGCGGCTACGATCGATGGCTAGCTAGCTAGCTAGGCTGGGTGCACCGCCGGCTACGGCCTGCGGATTTGGTTGGCGCGCGTTGCTGGATTTATAAGCTGGGAAGGGGGGAGGGGGCTAACCGACGCATGGCGTCATGCGGATCGATGCAGCAGTGGGGAGTGGACTGCAAGCATCGGGCGGCGCTGCTCGGCCCGGCCGCTCACGGTTTCGTGACGGTGCAGGATCGGCGAGGGAGGAACCATCTGGTGTGCCGAGTAACCTGACGTCGCCGCGCGCCGTTGTCCGTATATATATGCGATCGAGTAACTAGTTTCTTGTCAGGACGTGATCGGCGTGGAAATGCGTAGAACCCTGACGTTACATTCACGAGTCATGCGTTGCTAGCTGATGATGCAGGTGATCATCGGACTCTTTGTACCGGGATCGGGTTGCAGTAACTTCCTGCTCGTCAGTACGTACCTGAACCCAATCTGCTGACATGGTAATCCTGAGAGAAATATAAGTTCAAGTGTCTGAAGTTCCCGGTGGTGGTGATTTCGCAATCATATGCCGCTGCCGTGCCACCGGGGTCATGCGCATGGATGGAATCCGGACCTCTTGACGCAGACGGAAGCTACTGTGCTTGGCCTGCAATTGTTCCGCAGGGCGGCGCGCACCGCTCGCTGCTAGTAGTAGTACTGTGTCAGCAGTGCGAATCACGTCACGACCAAACCGAAGAGTCACGCTAATGCCCTGTTACCGCAATTTGTTGAGCCAGTGGTGCGTCCATTTGGTTACATGATCTTGACTCTTGAGCCTGGCCAGCAGGCATTCGAGGTTTATTTCGGCCGATCGAGGAGCAGTGGCGTAACGCTTCAGGCGTTTGGGTGAGGGTCTGGTAAGAATAGGGCGTTGCAGATTCTAACGTTCACAGAGGACAGACGGGGCGAATGGTCCAGCAGGTGAGTTACCAGTTAGGCAGTTAACTACCAAATAGTAGAACCCAACACGAGTGTCGTATTACCATGTACCAAACTGTTTTGACCGGAACAGCTTTCTAGCCAGTGACTAACATTTCAAATGCTCCGTCTGGCCTCGCGTAAAATATCCCTATCAGAGTGGAATCAGAGAAATGTCTTGCATTGCAAGGACGGTCTAATGTTGAGTATTGACCCAACGAGTACATACATGCTACGACTTTGTGCCAGCGCCGGCGCGGTAAACTGCTGCTTCAGGCAAACAAAGATTTCGTTCGCGACCACGCAAGGGGAAGAGAGACGGAGATGCTATATCTTCGAACAGGTTAACAGCTGTACGTAGTCTGTAAGCGTCAGCTGCAAATGTGCCTGGATTAAGCTAAACTCGATTCTCTGAACGTACCTGTCTTGGAAACTCCGATGAAGGCAGGAATATAAAGTAGCTTTTGTTCGGCCAAATGTCGCGTTCTTTGTTCATTCTATGTACTAGTTCCACAAAAAGGTGGAAAACAGCCAATACATATCATTTGTGCGCTATACGAGGAGCAGGAGACGTTGAAATTACACATGACTTTGCTTCTCCACATTAAACGTTCAAACAATTTTCTGTCATGGTAATCGATCAAAAGAATGTACACCGGAATGTGAAAGTTCAAACACCTAATAAACTCCTCGTTCAGCAGCTGGATCGCCCTAATAATGATCTTCCAGGTCCGAACATTTCTTCACAGCTCTGTCCCAGCGGAATCCATGCCACATGGAGCACACGACTAGCTCGCTACAAACGACGCTCCATCGCGCCGCCCGCGCGGCGTCGTGCGGCAGCGTTGGCCGGTATGTCGATGGGAGACGACGACACGCCCGGCGCCGCCCACCCCTCGCGCCTCGGCGCCGCAGGCCTCACGTGCCGGCCGGCCCGCCCAAAGCCACCGCGGAAGCCCCCGCCCCAGCGCCGGGCCTCGTCCACCGTGTCCGGCCACAGCACGTCCGCCTCCTGCCACTCCTCGTCGTCGTCGTCCGTGCCGGGGCTCGCGCCGGCCATTGACGACGACCGATGGGCGCCGGGGAGGAAGAAAGACGACGGCTCCTCGAGGCCGAACGCCGGTGTGCACCTGTCCACGGAGGCCGGCAGCAGCTCGTCCTGCGGCGTGTCGTCGGGCCACAGGATGTCCGCTTCCTGGAACTCGCCATCGCCCATGGCGCCGTCCATTCCCCTACCCATCTCCGTCCGGCCGTGGCCAGGGCGGACGAGGTAGGTTGTGTTTTATATTCGTGCGCGGCGAGGCGAGTGGGCTGCGCCATTTGGCTTGGGACCGCAAGTGACGTATACGTAGGGGGCACTCTTCCTCCGGGCCTGATTTTGGAATCTTGGCGAAGATAGATGGCGGATCATGTGAGGTTACTTGCTGGCTCTTGAATGAGCTTGCCTAAAAGTACAGCTCAGCGGCGCCGGAATTCGTTGCCTGCTTGACGTCAGCTCCTGGTCAGGAAAGACAGGAATCTGCAAGAATCTGCAGGGCAACGGAAACCGTTGTTTGATCAGAAATGATGAGCAACTTGTTCAGATGAGTTGTGTGGCGGTGCGAAAAAGAAACATCAGAACTATCTTGGTCATTTGTACTGGGGATGTCAAATCCGGTAGGAAGGTCGAAGGAGATTTTCTGCTGGTACTTCATACAGTACGATTAGAGAAGAGACGACACATTTGCCACTCTAGTTTTGTAAAGATGACGAGGGGCCGAGGGGGGAACATTTCGGGACTGCCTATATGCAGGGCGTCCTACGGTTTACATTTGATAGATCGGCCCAATAGTCCATTAAATTTAGGCAGCTCAGCCAAATCAGAGTGTGAACATTTCGAAATAGAAGAATTAATATTTTTGTAGTTCTATTTCAACATTTTTAAAATAAAATTAATATTTTTTAAAAAATGTTGATATAGTGTAAACAAAATGTTGACATAGTGCAAACATGATGTTGATATAGTACATTCAAAATGTTGACAAAAATTTCAAATTTTAAAAAATTGAAAATATTCATATTGGATCTCATTTTGTAGAATTAATTGTAACAAACACGTAGGTTCAAACGGATTCAAAAACGGACTTACGGTTTAGGAGAAAAACGCGTTTAAAGTTTGAAATTCGTTTCTTTTTCTCCACCTCCCAACCCGCCCCAATCAGAGTGCGACACGTGGCATCTTTTCAGCCATCCCTTCTCCACTCGCGCGAATCTCAGCTGTTGCACGAATCTCAAACACTGTTCTACTAAAGCTTAACTATAGCCCGCCCTACGTATAGGATTCATCGAACATTTCTTCTGCTCAAGATGAACTGGACTGCAAATTTGATGTCACCATACGGTGCCTGGGCCCTCGTGGGCCTTTTCAAAAGCCCACAGCTACTGGGCTTGTACACGCTTCCGACATTTTATGGTTTCCGAAAGCCCAAGAACTGAAGGCCCATGCGGAACGGAGCCGCATTTGCCCTGCAGCAGTAGCTAGTACAGGCACAGTTAGCTCAAAAAAAAGTTAGCTAAAAAAAAGAAGTAGAGCCGCATTTGCACTGCAGCAGTAGCCAGTAGTACAGGCACAGTTAGCTCAAAAAAAAAAAAAGTAGTACAGGCACAGCACTGCCCGCAAGGCCGCAAGGCATAGGAAAAGCAGCTTGCTCCGCAGACCATTTTGCCTGGCGCCGCGTCGTCACTGTTTCGGCACCCACGTCGCCGGCATATCAACACCTTCCACGAGTACGTCGCCTTCAGCTAAGTCCCCACGCGTACGAGTCCTCAGGCCTCCTGCTCGTTTTCACCGGCAGAGTATTACGCGTGACGGAGCGAGCTACCCCCGCGCTCTATCTATCGCGCCGCTTGCACGAGCTCGCGAATGAACGATGCGTGGCCATGGCAAAGCCGTCTGCACAGGCCCCTCACCCCCGAAGCGGTACGGGCGCGCGGCGGAAGCCCCGACGGCTGTGTTGATTTTGCGCGGCGCGCGGGACTCCACGTCCAATTGCCGCACGTTTTCTACCCAGCAGAGCAGGCACCGGCAAAGTTGAATCCCACAGTCCGCGCATCGCATGAAGCGTTCGTTCTTCTACAGCCAACCACCGCACCGAATCGATGATCGTTCGGTTGCCACTGCCATGCCAGCCAACCAGACGGGTTGATCGCGTCCACCCCATTCATTAACTGAAGCCACAACGCTATCTACACTACCGATGTTCTGATCGATCTGCATGTGGACTGTGGAGATGGAGCGTGGGGAACTTTCCATGCACACCGCACTGCCGCGCATTTACGTACGACGCTGCTCCCACCAACAAACCGTGAACGCCTCAAGTGGATCTATATCTCTATATACGCCGTATTCAATTGTTCCACTTTATTAACTGAAGCGGGAGAGCATGGTGAGAAAGTGTCGTGTCAGCTGTAACGCACCGGGACCAGCAGCAAGGCATCGCCACCGCCGGCCGGCTCGATCGGAGAACAGGTCAAGCCAGCCATCTCTACCAAGACGGTGCAATAAATCTCGGAGACAAGTTCGTGAGACAAATCTATCAAAGGATGTGCAGGACACCTTAGCACACACTACAAGAAACCTGGGCTTCTATGACAATTCATTTTTGTCACAAAACATGAAAAATTCGTCACGAATCGAGCCCTGTGACGCATCTGTGACGTTTTTCGATTGTCACCTATCATGCGTCCCTATACAAGCTTTGTGACCAATTCAAATTTTTCGTCATAATTTTTAGTGACGAATCCTGCTTTGTCATTACTTTATGACAAATCATTTTTGTCACCAAAATGGTAAAAAATGTCATAATTCACTTGTAGGCTGCAGCCATTTTGGGCCCAGCCTGCTATGAATTTTTGTTATTGGGCTGGTACTGGACGCCCAATTTAGTCTTGATAATAGGCTCAGTCCATTTAACTGCACCAGCCCCAGCCCATTTCAGGCTTGGACTTTGAATGCATCTGACCCATTTAGTAACAAAATTCAGCCCATATCATTGATCTAAATAACAGAAAAATTCAGCCCAACAGCAAAAAAAAAAAAAAAAATAGTAGTCAAACAGGCCCATTCAAACTTAGTGTCAACACATTACATACAACCCAAATAAAATGTCCAGTACATCACAGCCCAAATGAGAAGAGGTCCAGTACATCACACAAATTACATGAGGTCCACCACATAACAACATATCCAAAATAAGGCAGACAGCCCCAACAGCAAGTCATAGAAAACACCCTACAGTTAAAAGATCCTGTCTTCTGCTGGATCACAACTTTCTCCCGATTAACTTTGTTTTTCACACACTTCTCCTAAAGAAAGGCACATTTATGTGAGACAGGAAACATGAAAAGCAAACAAAAAACACATATATAGGTAGCAGGATGTATAGGGCAGAAGTAACAGAACTTAATTAAGCAATGTGATTAGTTTGAGTTAATAAGACCATGGAAAAAAATAATACAGTACCAGTTGAGTTGCTGGAACAGCAAAGAATTCCGGAATAAATGTCGACTATACTACCTGTTGGTGTAACTTGTCACCCTTCAATATTTGTAACACTAAAATGCAACATATAATTCCGGAATAAATACTAATAAACCTTGGAAATGGTAGCTATTGTAGCATTCATCTCAAGATATCTGACAAATAAACAGGTCATCCTAATTAAATTTGATTGTAGTCCGGGAAACAAATGCATGATGTTAAACTGATTATACTGTGTTTCTTATGAGCTTATATCAGCAGTACCTTGGGTATTTGGGAGTGGATCAGTTTTCTTCCTGTGCCGCTCTTGCTTGCTGCCACATACTGCAAATTACAGAGACTCAAAACATGAGGCAGAGCTGAATCGGTGTATTTTGATAAAATTTTTTTAACAAATCAATATGCAATAGTTATAGCTCGAAATAAGTTGGGGCATGGGCATACCATAAACAACTGATACCTGAATGTAGTTTCACAAATTGGACGTGCTATTGTATGAACCTGTTAAAACGGAATCATTCTTGTCTTTGAAGGCATATCCTGGAAGGAACCGTTCTTACCCATTACCTGCATGATGGCGTTTGTTTTTTTCAGCTATAAGATTGGAAAATCAAGGTAGGTAAGAAAACCAAAAAGTATATAATAATAAAATGTATATTTCAGATTCATACGACTAAATACAAATGTTGAGATTCTAGAATATGGTGTCAGCAAAAAACAAATCGAAAACATGGGACAAACTGAATCAAATTGATCGAAGGATGCACCAAGAGATAAGACGTAAAGCTGGATGGAAGAAACCAACCAATCATTTCATGCTGACATACAAAAAAGTAGTCCTAGATAGTATCAATGTCCAACATATAGATGCGCACTCAAAGGTGTGACCAATATGAATATTGCAAGCAGCTGTAGATTATCTTATTCAGCACAAAACTCAGGCATAATCATTTATACAAACACAAACTGTGGCATCCACATTCTTATTCAATCATGGATAAAAGTTCAGAAAATTGAGTAATCCATTTTTGCATCATGGAACTACAACCATCACAGCTAAGCACAACACTACAATCGGCCACAAAAAGAAAAAAAAAGGTTCTTTACTGTAAAACACATTTACCAACAAAATCAAAATCAGCCAAACAAATTTGTATTATTCAAATATCTAATTTTTCAAACCATAGATAAATCCTCAGCAGGAGACATACCATAGATTATTCATCCGTATGTGCAGTTCCTCAAACAGATGATGCTCCAGTACGGATCCTAACTAAGGGCACGAACAAACAGTACTGCCCTTGGATCCATGGCCTTCATCAGCAGGGAAGGAGACTCCTGGGAGTATAGAACGACCCAACAGTTGTGGAGATCGGAAGGCAAAGTACATACCTGGCGCCGGAAACGGCAACCCCAGGGGGCTGGAGCGCGGCTGACCTGGGTGTTGCTGAACGGGGTCCCCATCGGTTGGATCGAGGAGATGCCGCGGGAGCTCGCTGTGAGAAGAAGCCGGTGAACGGGGCCGTCGCCGGTTGGAGCGAGGAGATGCCGTAGGCGCTGGAGGAGAAGCGGGGAAACGGAGCCGCCGCCAGTTGCAGCGAGGAGAGATGTCGCGGGCGCTCGCTGTGAGGAGGAGCAGGGGGCTAGGCAATCTGCGGCGCAGGAGGGTGTGGAGCAGCCGCTGTGAAGCTGCTGACGAATCGAGATGGATCGGCGGTGGGAGCTCAGCAGATGAGGATGCCGATGGAGGCTTCGAGACGAACACAACGTGGATGAAATCGGATGGACTGCGCGGGGTATAATCCGACGGCTGGCAACAATTGCTACAGGGTAACAGTAAAGCACAGTAGAAGCATGGGGCCCGCCGTCAAAACTAAGAATCTATTATGATGCCTTGTGTTCACAAGAGACTGATAGCGTAGTGGTAAAGACTTATGTTTCTCAGGCGGGGAGTCGCATGTTCGATTCCTTGCCTCTCAAAGCGACGTCAGTTTTTTGCAATTTAACTTTAGTGAATAGAACTGACAAGCGGGTCCCACTATACAGTAGATAGTCTTACTCGCTAACAGCGGGCCAAACGTGACAGCAGATGGCATGATCATTTTTTAATCAAAAAAAAAAAATACATGGTGACGATTGTAGAGAAATTATGACGACTTCTATGGTGGTCACAATTTAGCATGAGCATGGTTTATGACGTTTTATGAGAAAACTTTATGACGGACATCCAAATTTCGTCACTAAATATTCTACCCACTAAATATCGTCACAAAACGCCAAGACTTTATGACGAATATGACTTTTGTCACCAGAAAATCGTCATAGAATCCCAGATTTCTTGTAGTGACAGTCCGTGATTGGATATTTCCGATGCTTGCTTGCATGTGGGGTGTCTCTGCGTGGGATGACACCTTTGCATTGCATCGATCTAACACTGTGATGTGAGTGTGCGTTAGCTTTTCCGTTTAACATCAAGAATGAACAGAGTAGTTCCGTCAATAAAAAAGAATGAACAGAGTTGTACTGACATGGCTGTAGGGATTGGGAAGCTCTGATCACTAATTAAGCATCAATAATTGTTTCCAACTTCAGCCCGAAGAATCAATGATGAAAGTAAGTGATGCGGTGTGTATGCACATCGAATAACTTGACCTGAAGGTTTCATAGGATGTTGTACACATTTTCCACCTACTTAAAACGTCTATGCGACCCAACATGTATGATTGTCACACACACACACACACAAAAAAAAACACCGTGTTTTCCGTCCGGAACCCGTGCACATTCTTTACAGTCACTGGCTGCATATCTGTACCGCAGGTTTCTCACATCCCCCCACGGTATACATTCAGGCTTGCTCGGACGGCACACGGCACCATACATTCATCCGTTTACACACATACACACACACACAAAAAAAAAACATACATTCATCCGAGGAGCAATGCAAGTTCCCGCGGTTCTTGTGTTGGTCTGTCTTCTTACCAAATGCCATCGACCAGTCACCGGCACAACGCCAATCGCCAATTGAACAGAAGGGCATTAACCAATCATACTCGTTCAGTGACTGTTCTACGCACTTCGCATCTGACAGCCGGCCGGCCAGCCGGAACTCTGCTCTGGTACCCGGAATTGGACGCCGACATGCGGACGATTGGGCGGTAAAGTAAAACCAGCCCCCCCTGTCTTCGCAGAGTCCCGCCGCGTGGTCATCAATCAACTCGGCCCCATGCATGCACGGCGGTGCGGCACGGTCCCAACCACGACTGCTCCAACCATCCATCACCACGCTCGCACGCAAGTATGGACGCGTGCAGAGGTGCACGGTAAGTAACTGTTCGCTCCTTCACGCGCTATACACGGGGCCCTACTACCCACATGACGGATCGAGCTAGCTGAGATAGCAGCATGTCCTCCTATAAGTAAGGGCTCGATTGTGTCGGCCGGCGTGGTCGAAGCCTCATTACCCTATACTCCCAGCTAAACCTCAGCGCGCGTGGCAGCTTGCTAGCTGGGAATGGGGCGTGCAACAATGCGTCGGCTCCCGGCGGCGCTGCTGCTCGTCGTCCTGGCCGCCGCCGCCGCCGTCGCCGTTGTGCGGGCCGCGCCCCAGGTGCCGTGCTACTTCGTGTTCGGGGACTCGCTCGTCGACAACGGGAACAACAACGACATCGCGTCGCTGGCGCGGGCCAACTACCCGCCCTACGGCATCGACTTCGCCGGCGGGCCGACAGGCCGGTTCAGCAACGGCCTCACCACCGTCGACGCGATATGTAAGCTCGCTACGTGTTCCCTCTCCTTGTTTGGTCTCTGTTAATTATATCTCCTCTCTAGTTTGGGTTTGATGTATTTTTCTTTTAGAAGAAATTAATGAGGTGTAGTGTTTCTCAACAAGATTGAGGTGTAGTGGTTCTAGCTCCTCTTGATCGAGCCAGATACAATGTAAGAGATCGCGTAGATAAGGTTTGCGAGTTCCCTCGTGAGGCCGATGTGCACGCTTTGAATGAAGTGTCCATTCAGAGTTTCAGATGATGTCATGCCAATCTGAGTCCCATGATGGCGACCCTTCTTGAGGCCTTGGTCCCGGACCCTGGCTTACGCCGTAGGAAGGTTTGTTGACGACGTTCTTCCCATTGTACGTACTGCCTAGGGTGGAGTAGCGATCTTTTCTCTGATCTGGACTTGCAGTTACCTTGGCAAAAGTCGGGAACACACTACCGGTGTCAAGAATCTTTATTTTTTACGCGAGTTGGTGTCAATAATCTGCGAGAACTGATGCTCGGTCATTAATTTCTGGCTTACTTCCACCAAATTTTGAACCAATTGAATTGCTTACACAATGCATGATTGATTTGTCCTCTTCATCAGCTCGGCTTCTGGGCTTCGACGATTTCATCCCCGCCTACGCCGGCGCAAACAGCGATCAGCTACTGACCGGCGTCAACTTCGCCTCCGCTGCCGCCGGGATCCGGGACGAGACCGGGCAGCAACTGGTACGCACAAACACCTAGCCGGCCTAGCTAGGCCTCTCAACCATGTCCTGCTCCCTCTCTTGAAAGTTGAAACAAGGGTGAGGTCAACTTTGTTGATTTGATTTGTTGCAGGGCCAACGGATAAGCTTCGGCGGTCAGCTGCAGAACTACGAGAACGCGGTGCAGCAGCTGGTGAGCATCCTGGGCGACGAGGACTCGGCGGCGAACCACCTGAGCCAGTGCATCTTCACCGTGGGCATGGGCAGCAACGACTACCTCAACAACTACTTCATGCCCGCCATCTACACCACCAGCCAGCAGTACACGCCGGAGCAGTACGCCGACGTGCTCATCGACCAGTACTCGCAGCAGCTCAGGGCAAGCACTGCACACCACCACTAGCTAGTTATTTACCAGCACAATTAACGCTATAGCTACAAGTGTGATCGATCGGTGGCTGATCGCGTCTTGAAAATTAACATTATTAATTCGTTCAGGTCTTGTACAACAACGGGGCGAGGAAGGTGGCGCTGATGGGCGTGGGGCAGGTCGGGTGCAGCCCGAACGAGCTGGCGCAGCACAGCCCCGACGGCGCCACCTGCGTGGGCCAGATCAACGGCGCCATCGACCTCTTCAACCAGAAGCTGGTGGCCCTCGTCGACCAGTTCAACTCGCTGCCGGGGGCGCACTTCACCTACATCAACAACTACGGGATCTTCGAGGACATCCTCAGGGCGCCGGGGGCGCACGGCCTCACGGTCACCAACCGCGGCTGCTGCGGCGTCGGCAGGAACAACGGCCAGGTCACGTGCCTGCCGTTCCAGACGCCGTGCGCCAACAGGAACGAGTACCTCTTCTGGGACGCCTTCCACCCAACGGAGGCGGCCAACGTCCTCGTCGGCCGGAGGGCGTACAGCGCCGCGCTGCCTTCCGACGTCCACCCGGTGGATATCCGCACGCTCGCGCAGCTCTAGGTGTAACAGATATATGGTGGTCGCGTAAATCGCGAGGGCCAAGTTTATATATTATAGTGTCTTCCCTTTATTTGTTTCTTTTCCTTCTCGTGATTGTGATGAGATTGTAAGGCTACATGTTTTCTGATGCGTTTTTGTGTACTTCTGCCAAGATATATGTGCATCTGAACTTAAGAGGTTCGGGTTTGCTATTTCTGCAGATATTACATGCTGGTAAATGTGAAAAGTCCTATTCTTCCAGACGGCCGGGCCCCTGCTGCTCCTTGCGGCCAGCGCTGGTAGGTGAAGGCTTTTGGCACCAGAAGCAGTGGTCGTAGAAACCATACACGTTCGTCAGTGTGCAAACAAACAAAGGTAGTACAGATCACGGCGCTATGCTGTTAAAAAGACGTGGCAGGTTGGCAGTGAAATGGCTTCTGAGAATGTGCATCACACATGAACGCAACGGATTTATTCTCTCCAAAAAAAAGTTTACAATAGAGCTCTACCGACATACTGCACTTACACAAGCTACCTTGACTTGTTACTACCAACTAATGAAAAGAACGATAAACTGAAGTGAGCAATCTGTACAATGGGGCTCGAGAGTTCTTACAGTGCCAAAAAAATCTTGAACCTCATTGGGGCTCAACGGTATGTATGATGTACAGCAACAGTTACGATCGGCAGGGAATCAACCAGCTTCAGAACCATTCTTTTTTAAGAACGCCACAATATGATATACAGTTGAGTTGATTTTCTAACAATCGTGAATATGATCCTCCGAACGAAATCAACAGCCCAGGCGGGGGCCAGTGGTTAAAAATTGGATCGTGATGAACGTGAACTTCCCTCATTGCGATCTTTCTTCCACATTCCTTCAAAGCTCAAAACATTTGAGAGGTCTAACCTGTTCAAACACAATCAACATAAGAACATTCTTATCTGGAACTGTTGATCTTCAGCTAAGACTTCTTTTTTTTTTTTAGAGAGAGAGAGAGAATTCAGCTAAGACATTCATTGCTCACCTTCCAACGGTTCTTGTGAACTATTTCGTTTTGGATAGCAGACAACTTATTGATGATTACATTAAAATCAGGCCTGTCTGCAGGATTTTCACTCCAGCATTCTTCAATCAACCTGTAACAGTGTAATCAAACATATCAGAAAATCCGTATCAAATAGAAGCAAACTCATCATTTGTGATCGTGTATGTAGGAAATATAACGTAATATAATATATCCAAATATCTAAGCTTTTTTTGCTAGAAATTCAGAATGAGAAACAAGCCTCTAAGTGCATACTCTCTTAACCCGTGGGCATAATGCTTTGGAGGAGCTCTAAAAGGTGGCCTTGCTTTAGAACTATGCGCCTTCTCAATTTCATGATTTTTCTTGTCACGAAATGGAAGACATCCTTCAATCATCTGAAAAGAAAGTAAAAAAGATTAGTACAAAAGATGACATACTTGCACTTCTATGTAGCTTGAGCAGGATCCAGACTTTTATGTTTAGATAAAAATATAACAGAATGCCAATGAGATAAATGTCCTAACAGTGTAATTGCGTAACATACTCAATAGTACAAAACTATGAAGCTAGCAATATCTAAAGCATAGAAATGCAGAACCACTAAGACTTGAGTTTTCTTTGGCCAGATTTGGAAGCTTCCATCCTTTTCAATGAAAATCTACCTAGTCCTTTCTAGGCGTTCTTGATGAAAAAAGAGAGAAATACACAATGCTATAATGAAAAGTTGACAACACTCACCTCCTGAAGTATCAAAGCAAACGAGAAAACATCCACTTTGGTATCATACTCTTCATTCCGCAAGACTTCTGGAGCTACATATCTACCTGTGATACCAAGATTATCAGTATAAATAGAAGGTAAACAAACAAAAGATGAGTGCAACTTTTACAGACTTGTTGTGACCAACAAAAGAGTTCGCTTACAAGCATTTCCTGGAGAAGTTACTGCTCTATCTTCTCTAATTTTTCTCCTCCATTTTAGCATCTTACACAAATCAAAATCTGCCACCTTCAGATGTCCAGTGTCATCCCTCAATATGTTGCTGTTACCATGTATAGTATAAAAATCTTTTAACAAACCAGGTATTTGAAGGACATCAAGTGATATGTAACAGATATGTGCAAGTTTCAAGGAAGATAGATAAACAAAAAATGGAAGTACTCACGATGGCTCAAGGTCACGGTGGATGATAGCTTCAGGTTTATGGCCATGTAAGTAACTCATTCCTCTGTTACATTTCACAATGTGACACAAGTTAGGTTTATATACCAAAAACAGCAGACAAAGAGAGTGCATCATATCCAGGTTATGGCCAGCAGACCTTGCAATATCAAGAGCTAACTTCACCGCATATGACGGGGCCAGCGCTCCTTTCGTATTCAAATGAGTGCGCAAATCACCCTGGAAATGAACATTTTGATAAATTTACCTTAATCAGATCTATGCGTTCCGATATTCACGAGCAGGCATATTTACAGTTTGCTTCATGTAACAGAAATAACAACTCTGTAAATAAAGGTCGACATTTGTTGTGTTGAGATCATATTGCCTGTAGTTAGGAAGTCAACAAAAATGAATTGCATACACAGTGCCGACTTGCACTGATCTATTGCGATGCATTTTGCCAAAAAGAAAGAAGCTGCTAAAACAACTTGGTAAATACTGATTGCACTTTCCCACATTCTCGATAGAACAAATATTGCCTGAAGGAAAGAAACAGCTAAACCAAGGTAAGTAAATATCGTATATTGTCAGTCAAGCATGGAACCACATTTTTTACTACTCATCTAATACAAGACCAGATAACCAAACAATAAGAAGGCCTAGGTCCACACCTAGAAAGGTTAGCCAGCCAAGGTCATTGATTGATATAGCGACTAATAAAGTGAGACAAATACACAGAACAATGACCATTTGAACAAGTGCAGTGCCCTAGAGACGAACCTTGCGCATAAATTCCATGACAATCATCATTGGGCTGCTTTGTGTTACAGCACCCAGAAATTGCACGACATTTGGATGCCGAATAAGTTGCAGCACGTCAAGCTCGTTCCTGAATGCCTGCCTGCATTGGCAGAAATAAAGCCATCTAAACTGTCAGGAAAATTCAACATGGGGATGAAACAAAGCCATGATGGACCAAAAATAAAAATAAAAAAAATTAACAACTCAATGGAACCAACCCACACTTTCTCGTCGTCCATTAGTAGATCGTCCAGCTTCTTAACAGCAACTGGAATGCCCCTCCATGTTGCTTTCTGATACGTACCCTGAGAAGCAAATGGAAACAACACGATTTTAGCAGAATAGCATCTGATGGAGAAATACAACGGTTTTGAAAATTTCAGTAAGGAGAGTAGAATTCTAAATTATGAGCTCCATAGCATACTACTGGGGCAACTAATTGGAAAGATGTGCTAGAGTAATTCATAGAAGGCCCATAGAGAAGGAACGGTAAGATTAATGCATACCTTAGATATATCCTTGCTATTGGTGAAATCAAGCTCTTTTGGGTCAATCTCGTACTCAGGAACTTCTCGATCGTTGTTCACATGCATAGGAGCAATCTTCAAATAAGAAGCGAACGTTCAGAACACCTGAACATAACAGCGCATCAGGCAGGAGGCAACACATGAACAGCGCAGTACCTTAAGCTTGGAGCCATGCTTCTCCAAGATCTTGATCACATCATGGTTCTGGTAATGCATCGCATCCGCCAATGGCTGCCAGTAGTAGCAAGTAGCAAAACTCAACTAATGCAGAAAGTCACAACAAAACATACATGTACGAACAATATTATCTCCAATCCATGTGCCACGTGCCAAACAAAGAGCTGCAGCATGCTCGCGTATTCGATTCTCGAAATTTAGTGTATCAATTTTTCCATCTAATACTATATACATTACATAGAAATTCAAAAGCATAGTCAGATCGTCCTCTAAGAAAAGAATTCGAAGGTCCCTATCCAACGCAAGCAAAAAGGAACAAAAGCAGAAGCAAAAGTCAAAAAACAGTCGCACCGTGCTGCCCCACTGGTCCTCGACGGCGGCCTCGGCGCCGCGCTGGAGGAGGAGCTCGACGACCTCAGGGTGTCCCTCGCAAGCGGCGATGTGCAGCGCCGTGCGGCCGTCGGAGTCGCGGAAGTTGGGGTCGGCGCCGGCGTCGAGGAGCTCGCGGATCCCTTGCGCGTTGCCGCCGTGGGCCAGGTACATCAGCTGGAAGCTCATGACGCCGTTCGCCTCGGCCGCGCGCCGCCGCAGCGCCCGCACCAGTATTGCCGCAGTCGGGAGCAAGCGACGACTGCTTCCCCAGCCTAAACCGCGGCGTCGTGGCCGCCACCGCTGACGCGGGGTCCTTGGCCTCCATGGGGAGTTGGCGACCGCAACTCTAGGGTTCGGATCAGAATCTGGATCGGTGTGCTTCGTCGGTGAATCAAGCGGCGCGGGGAGGGGGCGGCGAGCGCGTGCGAGGGATGATGAACGAATCGATGGAGTTTGGGAGGAACTTGGAATAAGAGTTGGAATAACCACTGGGCTCGGCTGGCGTGGGGGCGTGGGCCATAAGGAAAGGCGGGCGGCGGCTGAGCTGGCAACAGTCGGCCAACGAACTCCGCGGTATGAATCGAAATCGAACCAACGGCCACGGGGTAGCTCAGATAATGAGTAAATGACAGGTGGGTCCACTCGGGTGCGGGTTTTCAACGGGAGCGGATTTGCCGGTTGTGTTTCGCTTTGCGTTTTCCTGGAAGCAACTTGTGATGCGCTTGCGTAAAAAAAAAAAAAACTTGTGATGCAAGCATCCACTCGTGAGTGGACTAATTAGGAGCCACCACTAATGAGCGTGCACTTTTTAAAGAAAGTTTGCGAACATTCTCGGTAAATTAGGTGCAACGATTTCTATTTTTCTGGAATTATGTATAGTACTGTACATAGTTTCTCAAGCGTGTTGAACTATGTAGTACTTCTGACAATTGTAGATTATGTATTTGAATTATTGACTTTATTTTTCCCGATATTGCAAACGGACACTGGGTTCCAAAGGTAAACAAGTATTTTGAATATGGAAGATACCCATACTTCACACCTCGCATGAAAGAGAAAAAAATCTCAAAAAAAAAGAAAAAAAATGTGCATGGAAAATTCCCATTTGATCTTGTGCAGTAATGTCTCTTCGTGAATCTACGCGTAACGAACTAAACATTGATATACAGTGTTAGATATATATTGACAAGGGTCATGATTACCGAATATGTCTGCTCTTTTATCTTTTGATGAACAACCATATGTGCTCACTTGTCTATATTCTTTTTTTTTTGGCGAGGATGCTCACTTTGTCTATACTCTACTCATTCCGTTTTAAATTGTTGACGCAATTAACTTTTAAAACGTAACAAAAAAATTAATGGCGTCAACAATTTAAAACCGGAGGAGTATACGATATGCTGCTGTCATAAATCTAAAACGTGCAGATATTTTCTCCATAGCGGTGGCCAAATCTGAAATTCTAATTAAGGTGTGGCCTGCCTGCCTAAACATAGGTTATCACAGGGATCTAAAGAGAGATGATCCAAATCAAACACCTAAGCTACGAGACAAGTTATGATGTAATAGAAAAGGACATGTTGGAGATTCATATATTAGAGCGTTTAGGTAGAAAGCAAATTAGATTTGCCACTGTGGTATCTTGTCACTATATCCCAAACAGGATAAGAACTTTTAGGCGCAGCTGACGTACTAGGAGGCAGAGATATAGGGTGAGAACTTCCGTGATACAACGCGGAGCCAACCACGGCGGCGCGCGGCAGAATGAACCGTGAACTTGCAGGCATTGACGTGTCTGGTTTATCTAGAAGCAGGCCTAGATCTCCTAAGAAATTGTTTCGTTGAATACGCGCAAGATATGAAAGGGACTGGTTCTATTCTCGGCTGTTGAAGATATAAAATGACGGACGGTGCAAGGACAAGGTCCTCATGGCCTCTTAAGTTCATTAACTCATACTATTCTAGATGGTTGCGAACTTCAAATCTTCGGTTCATACTTGATTAATAAGTAGCCAGCAAGTCTCCAAATAGTCTACAAGTAGTACTCTCTCTCTCTTTTTACAAGTCTATTCTGCTCTGTAAACAGAAACGTAGGAACTGATGAACCTTCAGTTTTTTAAATATTCTGGAATTGAACAGAAGGAGCATCTCAGGGAGAATATTATTGTTTGACATCCGCCACTTTCAGCAGGTCTTTGCCCCTTGCATGCATCATGCCTGTCGGGGCCGTCTCATGTCTTCGGAAACTGGCGAGACCACATTAGCTGCTACCTCTCTCCAGAGCTGAAAGGCCGTTGCTTATTGCTGATTTAGTCACGCTTACATTTTCGAGCCGCAACACCTTTTTAATCACATTTTCGAGCCGCAACACCTTTTTAATCCCCGCATGGCCACATGCAATGTATTTGGTCGAATTAGCGTATTGGGCAGCACACAAACCGGAAACAGGGCTTTGGAACAGTCTAAAATGTAACTGAAACTCTGAAAGCGTGTACCCGCTGAATCAGCTTCTTCCGCGGCCACGCCATCACATGTTTCTTCAGACTGTAGCCTTGCTGCACATGTGTCTCCCCGCCATACCAGCGGCCTCCATCCTGAACTCTGAAGCCACCCCTGCGACATCGAACCACATTTGAATGAACGAAAAAACTATGCAACTATTTCGCAAAACGAACAATCACTTAAAACACTGCGTGCTCTAAGACACCAACAGCATGCAACTTGGGTGTTTTCTCCATTATTCTGAACTAGAAAAATGCCATGGCAAAGCAGGAGACAGCAGTAAAAGGCTGTCCAGTACTTACAAAAGGATCCAAGATGAGCAGGATGAGCACCTTCGATACATCACCAAGGGTACAAGAAGCCGAGGTACTCTTGCCTGAAAGAAGTGAAGAGAATAAAGAGGCAGGATGCAGATTCACGGCACAAGTTGTGCCACAAAGCAATATGTATCTTCGATGAATCCCCTGTGTAACTCCACTTTTCTGCTTCCCCAACACATAAATTGAACCACATAACAACTTTGTTATGTCTGAGAAAGATGCTGAAGAACCCTAAAAATTCACAAATGCACGATGTCAGAACAAATGCTCCACATGCAAATGTCAGTATTCAGTAGCTAGTTTGGTGTACGAGAGATGTTGTACCAGGCATCATAAAGATCCTGGGACCATGGACATTTTATGGACCAGCACATGACAAATCAACAAGATGAGCAAATTTGGTAAAGACGCCAAATTTAGCCTCATCTGAAAATACTGGAAAGAAAACAGATTTTCCCCCAACAAAGCACTAAACCCTAGCCAATGACTTCTTCAATACATGCCATTGGGACAGACTGCAACAGCTTATTACTTGGAAGTGGAGGGTGGCACAACTGTTCTTTGTTTTCATTTACAAGACAAAAAAGTTCTGTAGATAATATTATATGAAACTATCAGATACTCGTTGCAGTACATCAATCAGATCCGAAGATATCTGCATATCATGCTAGAGCACTTTCTTATTCAATGTGATTAAACATGTAAACTATGCTGACAAAGAAAATTAACAATTTTCATGTTAGATATGCATGATAGGCAAATATCAACATTTTTCACCCCAAAAATATGAAAAATACCTATAGTGGAACGTCAGTGTTATAATATCGATATCTTCAACAAAAAGATGAATATTGTTCACTCAATAAGGATGCCAAAAAGAGAAAGGAATGTTCAGATTGTTCAAATTTTTAGCTTTTGCCTTTCGGAAAATGTTACCTTCAAGGGAAAAAAAATATGCTTCCACTTTTCAGCTCTGAAAGTGATCACAGACTAGGAAGAACAGCTATTCCTTGGAGTATCATATTACCATATAAGATATTGTGCTCAATCATTCAACCACAACCACACCGAAGTGCATTGCAGACATAGAATCATAAGAGAATAAATAGAAGAACTTTATGTAAAGGCCGAAGATGAATACAGAATAATGTCTAGTTCGTCACACAAAATTCTGTAAGAATAGAAGTTGATATACAACACAAAATTTACACATGAACTTAAAATGTCCAGAAGGGAACTATTTCTGAATCCAACACATTCATGTTCTCATATTTTCTTTTGCTGCCATCCAAACTATAGTGTTGACTAACGTTAAAAAAATGGTAGCTAATTCAAGCTGGGATGATGAGCTCGTCTGATGCATGCATTCAAGTTTCAGCAATGTAACAAATACAGAGGACTTGCATATGTTTCTCCAGTACTCTACAGTATTTGCATCTGATCTGTTTCCACCCCCTACTTTAAGGTACATAGCATATTACACCCTCCATGTGAAAAAAGAGCTACTAGATTCTACTTTTGCGGAATGGGAGGAAAATAGATTCCTTATCATGAAAAAATGAAACTGGTAGATGTTGGAATGCACAGCTTGAATAATTTCATATGCCAAAAAAAAAACTTATTACTCTGAAAACCTGCACAGACGAGCTCTTAGACAAGCTGCCGTATGACAAAAAAATTGTATAAACACATCCAACTTGATACCCGAAATTTCATGAACTGATGGTTCGACGGACAGACCTGTAAGCTATTTTGGGCACGGGATAACCAACATTAATATGGAAGCAAGTAGTACGGTACTAACTCCAATGAACAACAAATTCAAATATATAGAAGAATGGCAGACCCTAAACTAGCAGACAAGGTAGAACATGATCAAACTACTCCACCAAAATGCACTAGCATTCAAACTTAGTAGTAGTACCGAGCTTGGTTAAATAGAACCCCTCATAAGACTTCAGTGTCACCGTAGTCTTCAGAAACTGCCTATGATCCTCGTAACAATAAACCTCTTTTCTCTTTCTTGAAAGCTAGCAACAAATTTTGGATAATGAATTTCACAAGGATCTGCAACAAAGTAGACAAAAAAATCAACACAAAGAATTGAAACACCCCCTATCCCCGATAATTTCCCGAAAGATAGAATTGATTATTATTAAGTGTTACTGTGGTCAACAGACTTGTTTTATTACTAGGCAATACTGAAAAATTGTGGGCAATGTTAATGGGAAAAAGAGGGTGTATAATCCCATGTGCCACTTTTTTAATAAATATCCAAAGAACAATGCACCAACTTTATTTGTTGAGTATGATATACACATAGAAATAAAAGCTTGAGTTGGACAAATACAAAGTAAATGTAAGTAGAGGTTCTTGCTAAATACACTGTGTTGATAAAGGGATAATGGGCACAATGCATTAACATTAGTTACCCACATTTACTACATTAAAGGACTATATATTGCAAAAGGGAATAGTCAAGTAGCCAACTGCCTGCATGGAACTTCCAGGCTTTCTCCAGTATGCAAAAACATGCTAGCAATGCAGAGACTTGGGAGTAAGAATCGGAGAAATTTTTGCCCAGACATGAAACTGTTGGTGTATGTGTATAGCCCATGTTTAGAGGCCCATCTAGAGGCCCATGTATAGGAGTATATATCCCACCCTTCTAGGGTTTGGAGGAATACAAGCTGTATTATTTTCAATATGGTATCAGAGCTAGGGTTTCCTCTCCTTTTCTGTACCTACCAGGCTTCATCACCGGCTCCACCTCCAGGCTGTCGGCGTGCAAACCTCCGCGCGCTGGTCTCCGTCGTCCTCGACCCCTCGTCCACCTCCTACGGCCGCTGGCGCGATCAGGTCATCCTCGCCCTCCGCCGCTACGCCCTCGACGACCACGTCCTCACCGACACCCCCGTTCAGGCGCGGGATGGATCTGGCTGCGCCTCGACAGCATCGTGTGTCCTGGATCTTCGGGACCGTCTCACCAGATCTCCAGGACCTCATCCGGACTCCCGGCGACACCGCGCGCCAGGCCTGGCTGGCTCTCGAGGGCCAGTTCCTCGACAACGCCGAGGCCCGGGCTCTTCGGCTCGACGCGTCGTTCCGCACCTTCGAGCACGGGGACCTTTCCGTCGAGGAGTACTGCTGGCGGATGAAGGGCATGGCGGATGCCCTCCATGACCTTGGCTGCCCGGTGACTGACCGGGTCCTGGTCCTCCATATCCTGAGGGGTCTCAAACAGCACTATGACCTCCTCAGGACCTGGATCCCTCGGCAGCGGCCCTTTCTTACCTACCAGCAGGTGAAAGATGACCTCAGCTTCGACGAGATCACCCGGGGCCTCGCGCCTGGCTCGTCCACCACCACCGCCCTCGTGACCGCTCCACCGGCTCCTACAGCCCTGCTTGCCGCTTCACTCTCGCCACTCCTTCCCCCGGGCCAAGCGGGGGTGGGGGTGGTCGTAACCGCCGTCGCCGAGGTGGGCGGGGGATGGGTCTGGTGGTGGCCGTGGGGGGCGGCCGTGGCACCCCCGCAGCGACTCCTGCTCGTGACGGTACTCCCTGGCCATCCTTCACCAACTCATGGTCAGGCGTATATCGATGTGGCCGTTCCAGCCTCCAGGAGGCGGGCTCGTCCTCCGCATCAGCCCGTGGCCATGTTCGCTGGCCCTGCTTCCCAGGTGCCCTGGACTCCTCCCGCTCTGGCTAGCCACCTCCGTCCTGGCCGGGGGGGGGGAGGGGTGGACTCCACATGCTCAGCCCAGCCAGCCTTCGACCTGGCCAGGGGGGGGGGGGGGGGGACCAAACGGCGCTGGCCCAGTCCTTCAGCACCATGCAGCTGACACCGCCTCGCTGTGAAGTGGATCGCAGACTCGGATGCTTCGTACCATACCACGCCGGATGCTGGTATCCTTTCTTATGGCCCACCCTCCCCACCTTCTTGTCCTTCCGCTATTATGGTTGGCAATGGCTCTTGTCTTCCTGTCACCTCTGTGGGTACGGTGCCTGGTTCTTTTCGCCTTCCTAATGTTCTTGTTGCTCCTCAGATGGTTCACAATCTTCTTTCCATTCGCAAATTTACTGCTGACAACTCCTGTTCTGTTGAGTTTGACCCCCTTGGTCTTTCTGTGAAGGATTTGGCTACCCGGCGTCAGCTCCTCCGATGTGACAGCCAGGGTCCTCTTTACACCCTCCGTCTTCCTGCTTCCGCTGCTTCATCGCCGCCTTCACCTTCGTCAGCAGCTTTTGCCACTACACCTTCTTCCACGACTTGGCACCGCCGGCTTGGTCATCCCGGCCGCGACGTTTTGGCTCGACTCTGTCGCAGTGCAGATCTCTCTTGTACTAGGACTTCTGATGAGTACATTTGTCATGCGTGCCAGTTAGGTCGTCATGTTAGACTTCCTTTTTCTGTTTCTTCTTCGCATATGAGTCATGCCTTTGATCTCATTCACTGTGATCTGTGGACTTCTCCTGTCATCAGTATTTCTGGCTATAAGTATTACTTGGTGATTGTTGATGATTTCTCGCATTACTCTTGGACTTTTCCGTTGCGCGCCAAGTCTGACACCTTCCCCACCCTTCTCCACTTCTTTGCCTGGGTGTCCACTCAGTTCGGCCTCACCGTCAAGGCCGTCCAGTGTGACAACGGCCGCGAGTTTGATAACCACACCTCCCGCGACTTCTTCTTCTCTCTGTGGCGTTCACCTGCGCATGTCTTGTCCGTATACCTCCGCCCACAACGGCAAAGCTGAGCGGATGATTCGCACCACGAATGATGTTGTGCGCACCCTTCTTCTCCAGGCCTCCCTTCCTGCTCGCTCTGGGCCGAGGGACTCCCACACTGGCCACCTACCTTCTCAAACCGCCTTCCTTCCAGTGCCATCACTGCTCCCACTCCCCACCACGCTCTTTTCAGCACCCACATCAGTACGATCACCTCCGTGTCTTCGGATGCGCCTGCTACCCTAACACCTCCGCCACCGCTCCTCACAAGCTGGCGCCCCGCTCGACTAGGTGTGTCTTCCTTGGCTACTCCCCTGAGCACAAGGGGTATCGCTGCTTTGACCTTACCTCTCGCTGGATGCTCATTTCCCGGCACGTCGTGTTTGACGAGTCCGATTTCCCTACTCCACCCACCTCCACTACTCCCTCTTTCGATCCCGAGCTCGAGGTCGTGTTCCGACTGACCCGGTGGTCCAGCCACCTGTATCAGTGTACCCTATACCTGCAGGTCTTCGGAGCACCCTGACACCGCTCCCCGTGCCTTCAGCCGCGCCACGCACGGCCCCGGCGCCCTCTTAACCGCGCCACGCGCGGCCCCGGCGCCTTCTCCCGCGTCACGCGCGGCCCCGGAGTCTCCTCCCGCGCCACGCGCGGGCCCTGCACGCTACGCCCAGCCGGTGCTAGTCTACCGGCGCCGTGCGGTGCCGGCCCCGGACCCGGCGGCTCCGGCGCCTCCCACCTCCACCACCACCGGAGGTGCCCGCGCCCAGGTACCTCGGGCTCGCTCTCTCGGCTCGACCGGAGGTGTACCACCCGCCGGTCATCCATCGGGATCCTGACCACATTCATCCCATGGTGACACGGCGGGCGGCGCGACCATCTCCGTCTCTCTCCGCCGCAGCGGTCGAGCCGGGGGTCTCTCCGCTACCCTTCTCTGTCCGTGAGGCCCTGGCGGATCCTCACTGGCGTCGGACGGTGGAGGAGTACGCGGCCCTACTTGCCAACTAGAAGTGGGACCTCGTGCCGCGTCCGTCTGGTGGCAATGTGGTCACGGGTAAGTGGATCTGGACGCATAAGCGTCATGCTGATGGCTCACTGGATAGGTACAAGGCTCGCTGGGTTCTCCGGGGTTTCACCCAGCGGCCTGGTGTGGACTATGATGAGACCTTCAGTCCGGTGGTGAAGCCGGCCACAGTTCGCACAGTGCTCTCCATTGCTCTCTCTCTCTCTCAGTCATGGCCTGTGCATCAGCTGGATGTGAAGAATGCGTTCCTGCACGGCACCTTGTCTGAGACAGTCTACTGCAGCCAGCCAGCGGGGTTTGTGGATTCCAGTCGTCCTGACATGGTGTGCCGCCTCAACAAGTCCCTCTATGGTCTGAAGCAGGCTCCTCGCGCTTGGTACTCCAGGTTTGCCACGTTTTTGGTCTCTCGGGGATTCACTGAGTGCAAGTCGGATACTTCACTGTTTGTTTACCGCCTACCGCCGTGGCTCTGAAATTGCATATCTGCTGCTGTATGTCGACGACATCATTCTTACTACTGCGTCCAGTCAGACCTTGCTCCAGAACATCATTCAGTGTTTACAGCAGGAGTTTGCTATGAAGGATCTGGGTGTGCTCCATCACTTCTTGGGTGTCACTGTGGAGCCTCGTCCTTCTGGCCTCTTCCTTCACCAGCGGCAGTATGATCTTGATATTCTGGACCGGGCAGGGATGACTGACTGCAAGCCGTGTTCCACTCCTGTCGACACTCAGGGCAAGCTATCTGCCGACGTGGGGCCTCCTGTGGCTGACCCGACTGCCTACCATAGTCTTGCTGATGCCTTGCAGTATCTCACTTTCACCAGGCCGGACATCACATATGCCATACAGCAGGTCTGTCTTCATATGCATGATCCCCGGGAGTCACACCTCGCTGCTCTGAAGCGGCTCCTGCGCTACATCCGTGGCATGGTTGACTATGGGCTGGCTCTTGACAGGTCTCCCTCCACTGAGCTCGTCGTCTACACTGACGCCGACTGGGCTGGCTGTCCGGACACTCGCCGCTCCACCTCAGGCTACGCTGTCTTCCTCGGCGGCAACCTTGTCTCCTAGTCGTCCAAGCGGCAGCCGGTTGTCTCCCGCTCTAGTGCTGAGGCGGAGTACCGGGCTGTAGCTAATGGCGTGGCTGAGGTGTCCTGGCTTCAGCAGCTCTTGGCGGAGCTTCACAGCCCGCTCCTCAAGAGCACCTCGTGTACTGCGACAACGTCAGCGCCGTGTACCTCTCCTCCAACCCGGTTCAGCATCAGCGGACGAAGCACGTGGAGATCAATCTGCACTTTGTTCGGGACCAGGTTGCGATGGGCCAGGTTCGGGTTCTCCATGTCCCGACCACCTCCCAGTTTGCGGACATCTTCACCAAGGGTCTCCCCTCCTCGACTTTTTCGGAGTTTCGGTCCAGTCTCAACGTAGTAGGTGGCTAGTTGTGACTGCGGGAGGGTGTGTACACTTGTGTGTATTTCTTTCTTGTCCAGTATTGAACTCCGCTGCGCCGGTAAGTTCAGACTGCGGGGGGGTGTTGGTGTATGTGTATAGCCCATGTTTAGAGGCCCATCTAGAGGCCCATGTATAGGAGTATATATCCCACCCTTCTAGGGTTTGGAGGAATACAAGCTGTCATTATTTCCAACAGAAACAAGCTCCACTCTGTGGCAGCATGGCATGGCATTATTATCACAGCTGTGGAAAAGGGGACTGTGACTACCACCGTCCCTGCTATATAAGTAGTCCATGCTTGGACCTGCCTTCTTCAAGTCGACATTGAGCGAGGCAATAACGGCCAGAAAAGACTGGTGATAGGTTACCCTTGTTCTCCAAGAAATGTCTGCTGTAGAACCCTTGGTTCTAACCCATGTCATAACGGATGTGTTGGACTCATTTACGCCAACTGTCTCCCTCCGAATAACCTACAAAAATAGGCTACTTCTGGCTGGTGCTGAGCTGAAACCATCTGCAGTTGTGAATAAGCCAAGAATCGATGTCGGGGGTACTGATCTTAGGGTGTTCTACGCACTGGTGAGCAAAGACATATATGCTATCATGTGGAAAAATATGCTAAGCCTTATAAGTGCTGACAATATAACTCCGTCAATTGAGAAAATTTCAAACTCAATTCCTTGTTTCAACTTGCTTGTTAATCATTCTAAAAAGGTACTGATGGATCCAGACGCCCCAAGCCCAAGCAACCCATCACTAAGGGAGTACTTACACTGGTAAGCCTACTGCAAGTTTCCCGTGTCTATTCTGTTACCAGTGGCCTAGATAGCCAGTTTGTTGACCTGGCAGAGTGCACAATCTGAGTTCTCTTTCATCTACTTTCCAGATCATTATGTTTAATTTTAATGCTCTTGTCTTAATATCTGTTGTGCCGTGTGTATGATGGTGATAGATATACCTGGAACAACTGGAGCTGGTTTTGGTATGATCTCATGCAGACCTTTTCCATCTACATTCATTTTTATTCAGCTGAACTCTGTAGATTGCAAACATCATCAGATTTGTTGGCCACCTTGCAAACTTCTTTGTTGTTACAGATCACTTCTTTCAATAAACTATAAAACAAAAAACCGAGTTTTATATGATGCCAACTTTCCTGGATAGGAACTCAGTGACAACATGGTATGGAGTACACAAAAACATAGATAGTAATATTGAAGTTAATTGACATCCAAATGTGCAAAAATAAGACACTTTAACACTCTAATCCTTTAGTCTTTGAAGATGCTAGACATTGAAGAAAACCTTTGTATTCCAACCATGGCTGCAAATATGTTCTACCAAGTCAATTTTACTGTCATCTGAAGGTTAACAATCAATTAAGCAATCACAACTTAAATTATGCAGCCAAATGAGAACTTAAAAGTAAAACCTAAATAGGACCTACCTTAGGATAGGAATTACAAGTAAACCTATCACCTCAGAACAAGAGAGTTCACGAACATATCCAACAAAACAAGATACTGTCGACATAAGCACCACTAAATTCTAACTATAGATATAATCTTAAAGCCCTCTTGCAGGTCAGGAGCTCATGTTTTATGAAAGACCAGAACCACGATCTGGCATCCATCGCATGGTATTTGTGCTGTTCCGGCATCTTGGTAGGGGGACAGTTTTTGCACCAGATATGCGACACAACTTCAATTGCAGAAACTTTGCACGCCAGTACCACCTGGACATTGTGGCTGCCACATATTTCAACTGTCAAAGGGAAGCAGGTTCTGGTGGAAGAAGGTTCAGGCCCGAAAGTTCTTAAGGGGTGATATAAGATTAGGCCATTGCATGGTCTTTCTATAGTAAAGTTTCCGAAATAATGTGCATGATAGTATCAAATGCACTGTAATATCTGCACACGCAGCATGATATATAGCTTTAACTACCATCGCATATGTATGGAATCAATAGTACCTATTGATCTTCTGAAGAAGAGTTATTTAAGTTTTATTAATTAGTAGATGAAGTCTCGTATGAGCTTAGAACAGAGATTGTTTTCGGTTATTCTACTGTTTTTTTAATAAGTTTTGCAGATTCATGCTAGTCTTGTTTGCTAGGATTGTTTTCGGTTACCAGGATGGAACCCCTGATATTTACAAACCAGTGCCAAACAAGTGAAACACCCAGCTCGAATACAATCGTAGTCGAACCACCGCTCACTCGCTCAGCGTCAAACCGCCCGAAAGCCATCAAAATACATCTGGTCGATTGTCCGAGCGTCCACGTAACACAGCTATAAAGGCTACCATGCTCTGATTCTACGCAAATTTAAACCAGACCTGAAATACGTTGGCATCAATATGACTATCTAAGCACTCAAACTTTCGCGCAGTCCAGCGACGATACTATCGGAACACAAATGCATTGGCTAATTTCGTTCCAAACTGTGACAGCTTGTCCGCTTCCAGATGGGCGAAATAAGAGGAACATTAGAGGCGCTACCTCACGTGACGGATCGAGGAAGATGCAGATTCAGTGGCGGAAGAAGCCTCCCCGGGCAGCGGCGGCGGCGGCAGCGCGACTGGTGGATGGGGGAACACGGGCGGCGGCGTGGCTCCGACGGGAGGGCTTCATTTGGATGGATTCGGACGGGGAGTCGACGGGCTGACAAACCCCTGACGAGCCTGCTACCCGAGAACAGAACACAGCAGTGCGGCTTTTCGCTGTTGCCGGCGGCGCGTACACGCACCGAAATACGGAGTACTACAGATACACTGGACAAAACCGACGGCGCGTAAACGCCCCGAAATACCGATACACTTCGGACAAAACCGAGTCTATGTTACCATCACACACATGTACAATTACTTTGCGCTCAAATCTCGGTTGAGGCCTCCTCCGAAAAGGGGTAAATGGTGATTCATACAAGTTTTATAAGAAACTAATATGTAGTAGTATTAGTAGCAGAAGCATTTTTGCATAAAGGATTGAGTTTTTAGATATTTTTAAAAAAATTCCTATGAGATGGCGAAATTTATAGAATTTATAATAGGGGCGTCATTTTCCACCGCAATGCTACATGTACCTTGTTTGCACCCACATATTTCATTGAAAAATAGGGCAGGGATGCTAAAAGAAAATTCGTGCACTACGAGATGCGGCAGACGGCGGCATAGATATATGATAGTCAATTTTGGATTTCCTATTGTTTATTGTCGTGGATTGATCTTCGGCAGGAAAGTATGTACAACAATCAAATCATGAATGTATGATATCCACAATAATATGACAATATGATACGAAGCTGGGAGTTTAATTGTTCAAGGAAAACTTACAATATCATTTATTAAAACGTATCCCCCCACAACATCCTGTATATTCTCATTATTTATGTTCATAGCTCGTCACACACTAGAAAATCCTCCTGATTTTCTTTAATTATTCATAGTTGAACTCTAACATGTACGATTACATGCAATTTCTTATTGTTGGACAATATCTTCATCACATTGAATGAGACCACCTTATTTGCTTGATATGTAGCATTTTATCAATTTTTTATCAGGTAAATAATATGTAGCATTTTGTCATAAAGGATTGAACCTCATTTTACTTGGTAAAAGATATTGAATTTGTTGATGTGTGTTGGTATGTGAAGAAATCGATCTCAATCAAGTACGAGACAAAAGCTCAATGTCCTCAATCCTGTGAATATAAAACAAGAATAGCAATTGACTCGAGAGAGCGGACAATATTTTTGTAAGATCACATGATAGTTAAAAATCAATAAATATAAAAATATGTTAGAAACTAAGAATGGTTATAATCATCACAACCACATATCTTCGCTTGAAACGCACAAGACATGACAAATATATTACCATCAAGCACATCATTTGATGGTGTCTTTTAAGCAAAGCATAGTAGATCATACTTATAAATGTTAAGGAAAACTTTATTTTACTCTTTTACAAGCTGGTATAAGAGCAGTAGCCAATTTTGAGAGAAAAAGACCATCTATTGTAGTATTTTTAAATTTGCATTTGAAAAGTCTATAATGTCTGAGCCATTTCACCAAATTCCAAAACAAGAAAGTCAACTATTTGTTCTATACCATGCACTTCATCAAAAGAGAACAAGACACCTTTCAAACACACAGCATGACAACATTGAAGGCATGCTTTGAAATATCTAAGCATGACAATGTTGAAAGCGGACATTAACGCCGGCAAATCACCAAACGGAGAGACCGCTACCGAAACCAACCGGAGGAAGGAAGGGGAAAAAGAGAAAACCAGTCAAACCCAACCACCTCAGCAAGCGGCGTCTCTTTCCCCAGTTCCCCTCTCTTCCTCCGGTCATCCCCAGAAACCGTGTCCCCCTCTTTCTTCGCTCTTTCTCTCTCCACGATCAACAGCAGCTGCGGCGGTCAGAAGCTTCTCTCGCGACAGTCCCCCAACCTTCCTGCCGGCGTCCCCTTCTCGCGAATCCGAGGCGGAAGCGGACGAAGAGGAGCGAGGAGCGGAGGGGGGCGGGCCCATCAGGGATGAGCCTCGCGGGCTCCGCCCTGGAGGCGGCGCTGCAGGCGGTGGGGCGTGGTCTCGATGCCGCCGGCGACCATCGCCTGCTCTACTGCAAGGGCGCGGGGAGGCTCGTGGCGCTCGACGAGGCCCGCGCGCGGGACTTCACCATCGACTGCGGTGGCGTCCTCCCCGGAGTGCCCTGGGACGTCGACGTCGAGCAGTACCGCGGCAGCCCTGAGCGAATCCGTCCCGTCTCCCCAGGAGCCACCGGCGACGAGCCCTTCGTCTGCAGCTTCGAGAAGGTAAGCAGGGTCGCTCCCGGTTGGGACCTTTCGATCGGATCGCGACCGCGTGTACTGGAAGCCTCGTGATGTGAATCCTATTCGATGTCCTAAACTCTGCGGCCGTGCTCTTCGCGTTATCTGACAGTGATGCGTTTGTTGATAGATGGCAGAGTATTTCAACAGGAAGGCAGGTTTGCTGGAGACAGTACCGCTGGGCAACTTCAATTCGCTGTTTAGCTTCACTGGATCGTGGAAGAATGATGCGGCAGCCACGAAGGCCCTTGCGATTGATGGCTATTCTGTGCCACTGTTCAGAGTGAAAGTAACGAGTTCTGAACTGAAGCTGCTTGAGAGTATTAAGCGTGCGATTCCATATAGTTGGGATCCATCAGCATTGGCTAGGTCAGTAGGTAATCTTCTTATTTGATTCTGTCATCAGGATGCACCTCCTTAGTTTCCCATTCTCTTAAACTCTTTGGCTAGTCCTTCACCTATAGCTGAGGGCCAATCTCGTTTCACTTCTCTGCAGCTTTATTGAGAACTACGGTACCCATATTATTACGTCTGTTACGGTTGGTGGTAAAGATGAAGTATACATAAAGCAACATTCGTCGTCTCAATTGTCAGAGCTTGAGTTCAAAAATTATGTCAGAGAAATTGGGAAGGAAAGATTCTCAGATTTGGAAAACAAGTCAAGTGCCACTCCTATCAACTACAGTGAGAAGGTTAGCAAATTCCTTCATATTGAGCAGAAGTAATCCCCCCCCCCAAAAAAAAATCTGTAACGGTTAATAATGACACGACCTGACAAAACTATCATGATTGATTTGCCTGGATGATTATGCAACTCTATGTTTACAAGGCTAATTTCTGCAACATATTTTTTAATTAAAATTTAAAAGTTCTTTCATGAAACATGAAGTGTTTCTAGTAAATCTTAGCTTTCATGAAATAACATGTTGTGAATTCGTTACTCGTGAACGCTTGAAATGTTTCTAGTTGAGTTACTTGATACTACTTATATAGTGTGGCAGTGTGCTTCTATGCATTCAGAGGTGAAAGCAGGATTCCTGAGCGCTTGCTAGAGGAGGGTCATGTAGCTGATAACAGTAGTATGTATGCACTAAATTTAGTTAACTTGCTAAGAGAATGTCCTAATCTACGTAAGTAAGCATCATTAGTCGCCACAACAACCTGCCTCCCGTGAATATGTAACATGTAAGCCTAATACAATGCTATTTAATCCCCTACAGGATATGACAGTAATATTCAGAAGGAGGGGTGGTTGTGATCTTGTTCAGAGTTTTAGTGATTGGAAGGGAACCGTTCCCTCAGCACCAGATGTCATAGGCATGACATTTCTCCCTATTGTCTCTCTTGTTGATGACATACCTGGAAAGAAGCATCTTGCTCGTGCTGTTGATCTATACTTGACGTGTAAGACACCTTCTAGTTCTTTATTCTGTTTATGCAGTGTAAAGGCCACCTTAAATATACATTTTCACTATTGATTCTGTTATATTATATTACCTGTAGTTTCGCTCATGTTTGGATTAAAATGTTTGATTAATGCTTTAATGATGAGCATTTCTGCCGCTAAGTTGTGAAGTATCATGATTAAAACAATACAGCAGTGAGGTACTGTAGCGTATTGATGATAATCATATTAAAAATGTTTCTCGCTAGCTGTTTTAATACTTTAAATATGTTTATTATATGTTTCTTTGATCATCAAATTACTCTCACCGTTCTTAATTGTCGACGCTGGTTAGTTCAAATTAACTGTTTTAATTGTTGACGTTTGACTATTTTGATTTATTTGATGTCTTATTCAAATATTAGCTTTTGCATTATCAGTAATTTCAATTTCTCTAGTGATGAAACTAATCATAACAAAATCTATGATAATTTTTAAAGTTTTTGAATACGCTGGTCAGTTCAAATGTCAAACGTCAACAATTTAAACGGAGGGAGTATATATTTTTTCTCAGCTTATTTCTTGCTGTAACTAAAGTTTTAGGTATTACATGATATCTCTCCGGTTATGTATTATGCTGTATTGATAAGTTTTGTTCTCCAGACAAACCTCCAATCGAAGAGTTGCAGTACTTCTTGGATTTCCAAGTCACGCTATTTTGGGCTCCAGCACCACCAGGTATCGCTGGTCACAACAGGAAAGAACCTGTCTGTCCTTCACTTCAGTTTAGTTTGATGGGCCCGAAGCTCTTCATTAGCACAGAACAGGTAAAGGCTACCACTTTGACGTAAACACATGAGTGTCCTGATTCCCTGTTTTAATGCTTACACCAGAAAGATTAATTGCTCTCACCAAACACTATCTAGTGTTAATTGAGTGATAAACATTTGTCTGCTGAACTGAACAACAATATACTTCAGAACAATAGGGTTCTATGCGTGTAGAAGAACAGAAACAAGTAAATCGCACTATGGTTACACAGCAACATGCATGCTGGATGTAGTTACATAACATAACTTTTTGTTACTCACAAATGGGTCTGTAGTCTTACCAAGTTGTGCACGATAATTTGCTACAAAATAGTATAGCTTAATCCTTTATCTCCTCAATTCGTTGGATGAAACACAACAAATTTATGGGACCGCTTCTTCGCTTGGAGACTTCAGTGACAGCTGAAATAAATATTTGAGATGATGAATTGTACGGAGCAGCTATAACACGTGCTATCTTTCAATGTCACATGCAGATATCTGTTGGGCGTAGACCAGTCATTGGTCTCAGGCTGTGCTTGGAAGGAGCCAAACAGAATCGTCTGGCCATTCACTTACAACACCTTGGTTCGTTGCCAAAAATATTCCTACCTCACTGGGACTCCCATATCACAATTGGGCCTCCAAAATGGCAAGGCCCTGAAGAGCAGGATAGCCGATGGTTTGAACCTATAAAGTGGAAGAATTTTGCTCATGTCAGCACTGCACCCATAGAGTACACTGAAACAAATATTACTGATCTATCTGGTGTTTATATTGTCACGGGAGCACAATTGGGAGTGTGGGATTTTGGTGCAAAGAGTGTTCTCCACCTTAAACTTTTGTTCTCCAGAGTTCCCGGGTGCACAATTAGAAGATCAGTTTGGGACCACAGCCCATCAAGTTCTTCGATCCTTAAAACAGATGAATCCTCATCATCCTCCAGTGATAATGCTAAACTTGTGAAGATCGTTGACATGACAGAGACATTGAAGGGCCCGCAAGATGCACCTGGCCACTGGCTGGTCACAGGAGCTAAGTTGGGCGTCGAGAAGGGAAAGATTATTGTGCGTGCAAAATACTCCTTATTAAATTATTGACCCAGATGTTGAAAGCATTCATTCACTCACTCTGTTGTGATGCACCGTTTTAAAGATAGCATTTGTTCTTTTGTTCTCTTGTATGGCGCTCCATCCCCTTGTAACATGATGTGGATTCGTGCTTCTTGATGAGTAAAGTTTCATGCTTGTTGAGTAGTGCCCAGTATTTGATCTGCCTTCACAACATCTCATATTGAGTCAATTTCATTCTAGTAGTGGAAATATTTGTATGTACTGTGCATTGGTGTTTTGCCCTTGAAATTTGTCAGCAGAATGTAATTTGTGACAAGCGATAACAGCCCATCGATGTTTGCCATATTCAATGCAAGTTGTGTGTCTGGACCAATTCTTGCAGGTTTGGATGCCATGATTGAAGTTCGTTGAACATATTATTATCTTTGACAGAATGACATATCAGCTATTGCCGGCATTTGGAAAAAATCTAAGGTTCAATAGCTCATATGGACTATGGACTTCTTTAACTTGTTCTGCTGCTTAAACTTTTGCTTGATCACTGGACATGAGGTTGATGTGAACAGTCATACTGCATGTGCTGGTCAGCATGATGAATGCTTCCTGGTGGTCTTGTATCCTTTTGTGATAGTGACAGCAAACTTGGAGGTCACATACATCTTTTGTTGCTGTGTTTGTTATAGCTCTAGAGGTAACCTATCTGTCACATGAGTGTATGAAGAACACAAAGTTATAAATGATAGGTTGCACAATGATAATTTGGTCGCCGTTAATGTAATCGTGAAAGTTGGCTTCTTTCAGCTGCTTCTTAAGCTAATGATTTGCTTGATTAATCAAGTCAGACTGAGTAAGTGCTAAAAACAAATCTATAGTTTTGACAGGATAAGATATTCATCGTTGTCATCCTTTGCATTATGCAAAATGGCTAAGATGCTGAATTTCATGCATCTTTTTGTTTTACTGTGAGGAAAACTTGTAGGCGGTAGCCAGGTCAGTTGTTTCCAGTAGCATTATGCTTGTGTCAAACTGCATGTGTCCAAGAAGAGAACAAAGTTATAAGGATATCACACTAATGGTTACAATGAGCCTCGTCTTTTTGGAAGAGAACAGCGATCGCTGTAACCCGAGAGTATGAGGAGACATGCTTTTCTTGATTTTGCCGCTTGATTGCAAAGATATTTTGGCATCGGGGATCGTAAGGACATCAAGAGATGCTGCCAAATGGAACCAATGGTATCTGTGGACGTTGACTTATTTTCCCTTCTGTTTGTAGATCCTCTGACCTTCTACCCTCTACATAAATTGATTTATAAAAAAAATTCTTCTGACTGTACTATTTAATTGAGTGCAGTAATTTGCAAAATAATATGCCGATTGCAGGCAGGGAGAATTCTCAAGTGAAGATACTTTCTGCTTCCTTTCTGAGTTTTGAGTTGGTGTTTCCGCGGGACATCCTTGGCGTCTCCGCGGGATGTGGAATTAGTTTGATTGTATATACCGGCGCCGGCCCTTATTTGCCTGTTTCAAATCAATGCTGCTCCAATAATGTCACTCTCTCAGGTACTGTATCTGAACAGGTTTTGCTTTGATTTGATCAGCTTCAGCGATGAATGATGTGATCACATGGTGTCTTTTTCAACTTTGTTAAAGTACTCTACATATTTAAGTTGATATATGATGTGATCACATACATAGGAACGAAATATCCTTTTCTCGAAATATACATTCTGTGGATGTTTCCTTGGAGAGCCTTACTATGTACAGGACAGAACAACAGGACAAATTACAGAGGATCAAAGGTCATAGTCTATGCAAGAATTATTAAGCAAATCGAAGTGATCAACTCTTATGTTCACTGAGTTTGCTAAGTTCTAATCCAATATCGGACAGCCATGATTGTATTGTCCATCAAGTTGCACAAAATAATTGGAAGGAACTCAACATCTATTGGTTGTATCTACTAATAATTCAACAGGAATAAACAAAACAAAGGGACTATCCTAGGAGGACCTTCACGCGCTATGTTTATATGGCTTTGCAGTCGCTCCGTCTGAGCTCTCTCTGGTCACGTTAGATTGTTCTTGGCCAAATGGTAGCTCTTTTTCGTCCTGTCATTTCCATCTTCTCATCATGCCAGATGCCAGTGTTCTCACTTTCATGATTTCCTTGAAATATCATTAGGAACACGAGGAGATGAGCAGAGTATCTGAAGCCAACGGCAGAGAAGACTCCATCTCCATGGTATGTTTGTTGGTTGGTCTAATGCTTATAGCTTGTCTTTTGTAAGTAACAACTTGTGCTCATTTACGCCTACCGTAAAAGGCATGCTTATTCCTATATTGCGACAACAGATGAAATAGAAAAGGTGCGTCGTGTTAATTCACATGTATGATCTGTACTAGGTGGAGGCGCATGTCACTGAAGGGAGTAAGTATGAAGTTGTTGACGGGAAGGTTGATTGGAGGGGAAGACCCGCGTTGCGAGGGCGCCATGGCGGTGTTGGCAATTCTTTCTTCATTCTTGGTATAATCCTGTCTCTAAATGTTTTTTTTATCACCTGTCGACATAAAATTTCCATCATCGGTCCCGTAGATTTCAAAATGGATTTGTATTCAGTATTTTGCAGCTCAATTACCAAAGTCGCTTGTTAAACTAGTTTATTTTAATACATATATTCATCATTTCACCCTTCGGTTTTGGTTTTAGTCGAGCTAGTTCTGTTGATTCTAGATGATCACATGGAATAGCATGATAAGGTAAATGGGGGAACTATTTACAACCTAAATTCATACAAATTAAAACCTCTGAATCTGGATCTGCATGACCAGATCGAGGGTACTTGAACGAGCTATATCAGCTGCAACGATTCGTAAGCTGAATGTTACAGTAACTCTCCTTTCCGGAAGAATGAAAGGATCCACTGCGTAAACACCACCTACTGATATTTCGGCCGCATAAATATGTGAACTATCTGAAGCGAACCTTGTGTTACTTCCGTGATGCTAGCTAGTTACTGGATGTACCATACGTAATGAAGCAGCAAGAAAAAGGCAGTATATTTGATTCGCATGAGAAGTGAAGTTTGACACTCAGACACTCTGCTGGGTGTTTTTTTGCAGCCAACTTTGGGCTCGAGAACCTCGCCTCGTTGTCTCTGGCTGTGAACCTCATCATCTACTTTTCTTTCGTCATGCACATCGGCCTCGCCGAGGGCTCAAATCTTCTGACCAACTACATGGGCACGAGCTACATGGTCGCCGTGCTCATCGCCGTCTTCGCGGACACCTTCGTCGGTCGATACAAGACTGTGATCATATCTTGCCTGGTCGAGCTCGTGGTACGTGAGAGCCGCACGCTTGCATTGTATCCGACAGCCCAGCTGATGCTTTCCTGCCGCAAAGCTTAATTTGTTGGCTTTCCGTGTCTGACGTCTCGTGCGTTTCTTTCTTGCAGGGGCTGCTGCTGCTGACGCTGCAGGCGCACTCGGACAAGCTGAGGCCGCCGCCGTGCAAATTCCCCTTCGACCCGACGTGCAAGCAGGTGAGCGGCAGCAACAGGGTGCACCTGTACGTGGCGCTGTACCTCATCGCGATCGGGTCGGCCGGGATCAAGGCGGCGCTGCCGGCGCACTGCGCGGACCAGTTCGACGCGAAGCACCCCGTGGAGAAGCTGCAGATGTCCAGCTGCTTCAACTGGCTGCTGCTCAGCCTCGCCACCGGCGGCGCCGTCAGCTGCACGGTGTTCGTGTATGTCCAGGACTACAAGGGCTGGGACAAGGGGTTCGGCGCCGCCACTGGCGTCATGGGGCTCGCCCTCATCGTCTTCCTCGCCGGCATGCCAAGGTACCGCTTCGCCACCGTGCAGGGCAGCGCCGCGCTTCTCGAGATCTTCCAGGTCAGGATCTCTTTTGTTCCTTTCTTGGAGAACATGCCATGCAGCTCAGCAACTGGCTGTGCAAGAACACGTTGCTCAAGATGGTTCTGCAATTGTTGTCTTCGATCAGGTGTACGTCGCTGCAATCAGGAACAGGAGCCTTCAGCTCCCCGAGAACCCTGACGATCTGTACGAGATCAGCCGGAACAAAGCTTCCCCGAAACGGAGTTCGTGGCGCACAGGGACAAGCCGTTCAGGTTGGATGCATGGAAGCTCGTTCAGTCCTGGTTCCAAGAAGCGGCCGGAGCTTCTATTAGCTCGCGGTCCCCGACATGAGTCTGACATGCAGCACCGACGCTTACTGTTGCACTGCGTTTCGCAGATTCTTGGACAAGGCTGCCATAATCCAGGCACCGAACGACGTCGACGCGGCGCCGAGCCCGTGGCGGCAGTGCCGGGTGACGCAGGTGGAGCACGCCAAGAC
This sequence comes from Eragrostis nindensis, assembly GCA_012490785.1. NCBI lineage: Eukaryota > Viridiplantae > Streptophyta > Magnoliopsida > Poales > Poaceae > Eragrostis > Eragrostis nindensis. The sequence continues at coordinate 5,102 of JAAXCT010001360.1, read as the reverse complement.
GGTGCTGGCCATGGTGCCCATCTTCTGCAGCGCCATCATCATGGGCACCTGCCTCGCGCAGCTGCAGACCTTCTCCATCCAGCAGGGCGTCACCATGGACAAGAGCCTCGGCAAGCACTTCAAGATGCCGCCGGCGTCGCTGCCCATCATCCCGCTCGTCATCCTCATCTTCGCCGTGCCCATCTACGAGCGCCTCTTCGTGCCCTTCGCGCGCCGCATCACCGGCCTCCCCAACGGCATCCCTTACCTGCAGCGCGTGGGCGTCGGCCTCGTGCTCTCCATCATCTCCATGGTCATCGCCGCCCTCGTGGAGGTGAAGCGCAAGAGGGTGGCCACCGAGAACGGCATGGTGGACCCGCACGCCATCGGCGAGGAGCTGCCCATCTCCTGCTTCTGGCTGGCGCCGCAGTACGGCGTGTTCGGCGTCGCCGACATGTTCACCTTCGTCGGCCTCATGGAGTTCTTCTACCAGGAGGCGCCGCAGGCGCTCAAATCCATGTCGTCCTCGTTCCTGTGGGCCTCCTTATCGATGGGCTACTTCCTCAGCACCATCATCGTGCAGGCGGTCAACGCGGCCACCAAGGGAGATACGGCGAGCGGAGGCTGGCTGGCCGGCAACAACATCAATCGCAACCACCTCGACCTCTTCTCTGGCTGCTCGCCGTGATCAGCACCCTCAACTTCTTCAACTACCTCTTCTGGTCCGCTGGTACAAGTACAAGCCCCAGGAGCAGGCGGTGGCGCCGGCGCCGGCGCCCGAGCAGACGCAGACGCAGGAAGTGTGATCAGTCAGTTCGTGTGGCTCTCTGACTAGTCTCCTTGTACTGGTGTCCGTATCTCTTTCCCGCTTGGTCAGTTTCCTTGTACTGGTGACGCTTCATCATATTACTTTGTGCGTTCTCTCAAAGTGACATCCTTTTTGGAGTATAGGATTACCAGTTAAGTTTTTTGTTGGAACAAAAATTGAACTAGAGTACTGTCAGTTTTACCTTCATTTCGCGCGCGGGATTTCACCATGATTTTACCAGTGTCTAAATTGCAATAAAAGAAAGAAGCTCAAATCCCTCCAAACCGTACATACGGAATACGGCTTTCCACAATTCTAGCGATAAACTGAACCGCACGCAAGACTTGTCCCCACCCCTCTGCATCACACGTGCCAGACTGCCACCGAAGTCCCATGCCGCTAGCCACGTCGAACACACGTACACAGAAACGTGTCGCATGGCGGCCACTCCAAAGTTTCCAACCTCTGTCCTTAAAGGACACGCGGAGAGGAGTAGAAACATCCAGCAACCCGATCAGTTCACACTCACTCCGAGACATGGCATCCAGCGACGAGAAGCCAGTGCCGACGCCCGCCTCGGCTGCCGGCGGCGGCGCGGCCCCCCCGGGCGGCCGACGACGCTGGCGTCGCAGATGCTGGACATGGGCGCGAAGGCGACGCAGTTGCTGCGCCCCGTGAAGCAGGTGAAGCAGCACGTGTGCACGTTCGCGCTGTACGCGCACGACCCCAAGCGGCAGGTGGAGACGCACCATTACGTCGCCCGCCTCAACCAGGACGTCCTCCAGTGCGCCGTCTACGACTCCGACGCCAGCGACGCTCGCCTCATCGGTAGGTTCGCCGGCTGCCCGGCCGCCACCCATCTCAATCACATCTTTGTTCTTCAATCTCACCACGTATATATGTATATATCTATCTCGAGGCATGGGCTCACCACGAAGAAGGGGATGATTTTTATTTCTAGGGGTGGAGTACGTGGTGTCGAGGAAGGTCTTCGAGTCGCTGCCGTCGGAGGAGCAGAAGCTGTGGCACTCGCACGCGCACGAGATCAAGGCGGGGCTGTGGGCGAACCCGCGCGTGCCCAACATGCTGGAGAGGCCGGAGCTGGAGCAGCTGGCCGGCACGTTCGGCAAGTTCTGGTGCACCTGGCAGGTGGACCGCGGCGACCGCCTCCCGATGGGGGCCCCCGCGCTCATGATGTCGCCGCAGGCCGACCCCGCCGCCGCCGTGCGGCCCGACCTCGTGCGCAAGCGCGACGACAAGTACGGGTTCTCCACCGACGAGCTCCGCGCCGACAGGGCCGACGTGGAGGCGCCCGCCGACGAGCACCCCGGCCACGCCGACTACTGCCTCCGCCACCGCAAGGGCTTCGCCGTCGACGTCGTGCCGCACGAGATGAAGTGCCACGCGCCGTTCCCGTGACTTTTGAGCAGCGCAACTTGTTCGTCGCCCGCACGTGCAGCTGTCTGACTAAGGAGTAGTAGCCGTCGAGAGTGTCCGTGTGTTGCGGTGTACATCTTGTTTTGGAGACCTGCAGGCGTCAAATCAAAACAACAAGTACTGTAAGATTTGGGCCTTGTGTAATAATATCGAACAAAATGAGTTTTTACCTATCCAACGAGTAATATTTGGCTAGGAAACGTTTCTGAAATCTGAAACGCTCGTTTCATGGAAAATCATCCCGTGGTGACTGGTGAGGATGAAACAGAGGCGCATTTAGACTGACTCCAATAAGGAGACTCAAATTTCAGATGCAAATCATCCATTGCCTACTGTCTACAGTGCTTTGCGATTCCTCCAATCTCCTCATCTCCAACAGAGCTTGCATCCTCGCGTGCCATCCCACCGGCTCCGCCTCACCCGGCCCCGCGCAGCTTCACCCCGCCACCAGGCCGCCGCGCCCCGCCCCGCGCACGCTCGGCCCCCGTCGCCACGCCCCACCGCGGGCTGCCCCGCCCCGCCGTGCGGGATCCCATGCGGCGCCGGCGTGTTCCTTCCCCGCGCCGCCCACCTCCACGCCGACCTCCCCCGCGTGTCGTCCCCAGAGCAGAGCGCGCCACGCCACCCCTGCCGCGCGCGACGCGACGCCCGACCGCCCCGCCCGCCACCCCCGCGCCAGCCCCGCGGCGTCGGCGCTCGCGCGCCGTGCCTCCGCGGCCGCTCCTGCTCGCGCTCGCCGCCGCCACCCGGAGTCCACCCAGGACTCACGTCCATGGCCACCGCGTCCTTCATGAAGCCTGTGCCGCGCCTGACAGACAGGGCAAAGAGCTCAGCACCATCCCGAGCCTGCGCCGCGCCCTGCCCCGCCACTCCCGAGCGGCGCGGACCAGCGAGGCGAGGCGAGGAGGAGCACAGGGAGAGGGAGCGGGAGCGGCGCGCAGAAGCTTGTGCAAGACCAGCGCGTGAGGGAGACGAGGTTGGGGAGCGGGGGAAGCGGCGCCGTGCGGAGGAGGAGGAGGCCCAGGACGCCGCCGAACGTGGAGGAGGACGGTGCGCCGCCGCGGGGCCCGACCCTGGCCGCGCGACTCACTCTCCAAATCTCGAGCTCGCGTTGTTGATGCGGGCTGCAGCACCACGCGCCGGAGGAGTACGGCGGCGATAGGAGGCAGGGTTGCGGTGGTGGTCCAAGAAGAGGGCGGCGGTGAGTGCCTATGGCGCCGGCAATGGCGGCAAGCTGCAGGGGAAGGCAAGCTGCGGGGGAAGGCGAGAACGGCGGCTTCGGCCGCTCTGCCGCCGCCGCCATGTTGCCCGGCTGCCGTCGATCCGCTCGCTGCTTCCTGCCGTCTGCTCGCCTCCACACCGTGGTGCGCTCTGCGTCGCGGCAGATATGGGACAGGAGCCGGCGGCAGCCCGCGCCTCTGTTTCCCCGCCTCCACGGTTGCCCGCCGCACAAATGCATTTGAGGAGAGAGAGCGTGCATTTTTGCGCCGTCTCTCTCCTCCAACGCAGTTTGCCTGAGCTCTTTGCGCTGTCTGTTGGGACGGGTTTTCGGAAGGCACAGTGCACCGCGCGTCGCATATATGCGTTTGCATCTATCTGTTGAAGTCAGTCTTAGGATGCGTTCGTTGCATGGGGTCTAAACTTTAAAAGGTTCTTACAACGAATATTTTAAGTATAAATAAAGTTTAATTATAAAACTAATTTCAGGACTCTGTTTCGAATTCGCGAGACGAATCTAATGAGAGTAATTAAGTTGTGATTAAGAAGATAGTTAGTGTAGAATCATTGTAGCAAAATATAGATTAATTAGGCTCATTAGATTCGTCTTGCGATTTAGAGGAAAGGTCGTGACATAGGTTTTGTCATTAAATTAATAAAAATATTCTTAATAGTAAGATTCTCTTTGATGTGACAGGTCTAAAATTTAGAAGAAGGTGCAACGAACGCGCTTTTACACACCGGATTACTATAGCGCCAGCGCCAGAGATTAGGACTGTACGTACTTTTTGAGTACCTACAGTCCTAATTTAACGCATGTCCTCCACCAAATTTTGACTTCCACTCTGTATTGGCCCAACTTTACCTCAACAAAACTTTTGAATTCAAAAGGTTTTATGATTCAAATACCAGGTAAATCACAGCCATAAGAGGTTCAAAATAACCAGAGATATGAGATGTTCTTGCTAACCCTCGGACACAAATGTTACCCCAATCCTCCACAATTTTGCCACCTTTATCTTCATTATGTGGGAAAATGAACAATACAAATAGTAAAAGTATATAGATACTCAGTACTCAGTTCTTACACCATGATCGAGATTTTTTTTTTTTGAAGCATGAAGAAACTTGGTCAAAATGCACCAGAAAAGAAAAAAAACATTCTGAATTGTATGTAATTCGCTCGATAAGATGGGCCGGACAGAGTTGGGGATGGCAAACGACAGAGTTTTAGGCAGGCCGCCACGAGCCCACCCACCGACTGAATGGCAAACCCACCGCCACCATTTGGCCACCGCTTCCTTCCCCGATGCCGTCGTCGACGATCCGAAGCATCTCCATCACAGTATCGACGACGACGGCGCCGGGGCGGCGGCGGCGGCTCCCCGCCGGGCCCGTACCGCCGGCGGAAGGCAGCACGCGGCCTGGGGCAGCGGGCCGTAAGGCTGGTGGCGCGGTGGTGGCCCGTCCTACTGCTCCTTCCGGCCGTTGCGCTGCTCCTCTTCGAGGCCTCACGACTCAGCGCCTCCCCCCGCCGCCGCCCCGCCCGTGTCCAGCCTGGTCGGCTCGACCCAACCACGCGCCTCGTCCATGGCGTGCGCGAGCGTGAGTCCCCATCCTTGCTCTGATCCGATCTACGCATGAACTGTTCTCAGAATTT